>JAUIMM010000570.1:2770000-3277500 GCA_031769625.1 Taudactylus pleione | reverse complement strand
TACATACCTGTCCCATATTGTTTACACCTCTACACATCTGTCCCAGATCATTTACACCTCTACATACCTGTCCCACATCATTTACACCTCCACATACCTGCCCCACATCATTTACACCTGCACATACCTGTCCCACATCATTACACCTCTACACACCTGTCCAACATCATTACACCTCTACACACCTGTCCAACATAATTACACCTCTACATACCTGTCCCACATTTCACCTCCACATACCTGTCCAACATTACACCTCTACATACCTGTCCCACAACATTACACTTCCACATGCCCATCCCACAACAATACACCTCCATATATCTGTCGCACATCAGTACACTTCCACATACCTGTCCCACATCATTTACACCTCCACCTACCTGTCCCACATCATTACACTTCCACATACTTGTCCCACATCATTACACTTCCACATACCTGTCCCACACCATTACACTTCCACATACCTGTCCCACATAATTTACACTTCTACATACCTGTCACACATCATTAACACTTCTACACACCTGTCCCACATCATTACACCTCTACATACCTGTCCCTAATCATTACACCTCTACATACCTGTCCCACAACATTACACTTCCACATACCTGTCCCACATAATTTACACCTCCACCTACCTGTCCCACATCATTACACTTCCACATACCTGTACACATCATTTACATCTCTACATACCTGTCCCTCATAATTACACCACTACATGCCTGTCCCACATAACTTACACCTCTACAAACCTGTCCTAGATCATTTACACCTCTACATACCTGTCCCACATCATTTACACCTCCACATACCTGTCCCACATCATTTACACCTCTACATACCTGTCCCACATCGTTTACACCTCTACACATCTGTCCCAGATTATTTACACCTCTACATACCTGTCCCACATCATTTACATCTCCACATACCTGACCCACATCATTTACACCTCCACATACCTGCAGCACATCATTTACACCTCCACATACCTGCCCCACATCATTACACCTCTACACACCTGTCCAACATCATTACACCTCTACACACCTATCCAACATAATTACACCTCTACATACCTGTCCCACATTGCACCTCCACATACCTGTCCAACATAATTACACCTCTACATACCCGTACCACAATACACCTCCATATATCTGTCGCACATCAGTACACTTCCAAATACCTGTCCCACATCATTTACACCTCCACCTACCTGTCCCACATCATTACACTTCCACATACCTGTCCCACTCCATTACACTTCCACATACCTGTCCCACATCATTTACACTTCTACATACCTATCCCACATCATTACACCTCTACATACCCATCCCACAACAATACACCTCCATATATCTGTCGCACATCAGTACACTTCCACATACCTGTCCCACATAATTTTACCTCTATACACCTGTCCAACATAATTACACCTCTACATACCCGTCCCACAACAATACACCTCCATATATCTGTCGCACATCAGTACACTTCCGCATACCTGTCCCACATCATTTACACCTCCACCTACCTGTCCCACATCATTACACTTCAACATATCTGTCCCACATCATTACACTTCCACATACCTGTCCCACACCATTACACTTCCACATACCTGTCCCACATCATTTACACTTCTACATACCTATCCCACATCATTACACCTCCACCTACCTGTCCCACATTACACTTCCAAATACCTGACCCACATCATTTACACGTCTACATTCCTGTCCCACATAATTACACCTCTACATGCCTGTCCAACATCATTTACACCTCTACACACCTGTCCCACATCATTTACACCTCCACATACCTGTCCCACATCATTTACACCTCCACATACCTGTCCCTCATCATTTACACCTCTACACACCTGTCCTAGACCATTTACACCTCTACATACCTGTCCCACATCATTTACACCTCCACATACCTGTCCCACATCATTTAAAAGTCTACATACCTGTCCCACATCGCTTACACCTCTACACATCTGTCCCAGATCATTTACACCTCTACGTACCTGTCCCACATCATTTACACCTCCACATACCTGTCCCACATCATTTACACCTCCACATACCTGCCCCACATCATTTACACTTGCACATACCTGTACCACATCATTACACCTTTAAACAACTGTCCCACATCATTACACCTCTACATACCTGTCCCTAATCATTACACCTCTACATACCTGTCCCACACCATTACACTTCCACATACCTGTCCCACATCATTTACACCTCCACCTACCTGTCCCACATCATTACACTTCCACATACCTGTCCCACATCATTTACATCTCTACATACCTGCCCCACATAATTACATCTCTACATGCGTGTCACACATCATTTACACCTCTACACACCTGTCCTAGTTCATTTACACCTCTACATACCTGTCCCACATCATTTACACCTCCACATAACTGTCCCACATCATTTACACCTCCACATACCTGCCCCACATCATTTACACCTGCACATACCTGTCCCACATCATTACACCTCTACACACCTGTCCAATATCATTACACCTCTACACACCTGTCCAACATAATTACACCTCTACATACCTGTCCCACATTACACCTCCACATACCTGTCCAACATAATTACACCTCTACATACCTGTCCCACAACATTACACCTCCACATACCCGTCCCACAATACACCTCCATATATCTGTCGCACATCAGTACACTTCCACATACCTGTCCCACATCATTTACACCTCCACCTACCTGTCCCACATCATTACACTTCCACATACCTGTCCCACATCATTACACTTCCACATACCTGTCCCACATCATTACACTTCCACATACCTGTCCCACATCATTTACACTTCTACATACCTGTCCCACATCATTTACACTTCTACATACCTGTCCCACATCATTACACCTCTACATACCTGTCCCTAATCATTACACCTCTACATACCTGTCCCACATCATTTACATCTCCACATACCTGTCCCACATCATTTACACCTCCACATACCTGCCCCACATCATTTACACCTCCACATACCTGCCCCACATCATTACACCTCTACACACCTGTCCAACATCATTACACCTCCACATACCTGTCCCACATCATTACACCTCTATACACCTGTCCAACATCATTACACCTCTACATACCCGTCCCACAACAATACACCTCCATATATCTGTCGCACATCAGTACACTTCCACATACCTATCCCACATCATTTACACTTCCACCTACCTGTCCCACATCATTTACACCTCTACATACCTGCCCCACATCATTTACACCTCCACATACTTGTCCCACATCATTACACCTCTACATACCTGTCCAACATCATTACACCTCTACATACCTGTCCCACATCAATAAACCTCTAAATACCTGTCCCACATCATTACACCTCTACATACTTGTCCAACATAATTACACCTCTACATATCTGTCCCACAACATTACACTTCCACATGCCTGTCCCACATCATTTACACTTCCACATACCTGTCCCACATCATTTACACCTCCACATACCTGTCCCTCATCATTTACACCTCCACATACCTGTCCCACATCATTTACACCTCCACATACCTGTCCCACATCATATACACTTCCACATACCTGTCCCACATCATTTACACCTCCATATACCTGTATCATATCATTTACATCTAAATGTCCTGGCCACACATCATTTACACCTCTACATACCTGTCCCACATAATTACACCTCCACATACCTGTCCCACATCATTACACCTCTACATACCTGTCCAACATAATTACACCTTTACATACCTGTCCCACATCATTACACTTCCACATACCTGTCCCACATCATTTCACTTCCACATACCTGTCCCACATCATTTACACCTCTACATACGGTACCTGTCCCACATCATTTACACCTCTACATACGGTACCTGTCCCACATAATTACACCTCTACATACCAGTCCCATATCATTTACACCTCTACACACCTGTCCCACATCACCTCTACATACCTGTCCCATCTCCACATACCTGTCCCACATCATTTACACCCCTATATACCTGACCCACATATTTACACCTCCACATACCTGTCCCACATCATTGCTTCCACATACCTGTCCCACAACATTTACACCTATACATATCTGTCCCACATCATTACACCTCCCCATACCTGTCCCACAACATTTACACCTCTACATACCTGTCCCACATCATTTACCCCTCCACATACCTGTCCCACATAATTTACACCTATACATATCTGTCCCACATCATTACACCTTTATATACCTGACCCACATATTTACATCTCCACATACCTGTCCCACATCATTAACACCTCCACATATCTGTCCCACATCATTTACATCTCCACATACCTGTCCCACATCATTGCACCAAGACATACCTGTCCCACATCATTTACACCTCCACGTACCTGTCCCACATCATTACACCTCCACATACCTGTCCCACATCATTACACCTCCACATACCTGTCCCACATCATTTACACCTCTACATACCTGTCGCACATCATTTACACCTCTACATACCTGTCCCACATCATTTAAACCTCTACATACCTGTCCCACATAATTTACACCTCCATATACCTGTATCACATCATTTACACCTTCATGTACCTAATAGAAAAAATTTAACAATCTCACTTGCGCTCCAGATTTTTTCAACTTCAAATAACGATGGTGGTAATTTTTCCTCAAGCCATAAGACATTCATATAAAATAAAATAAAATATATTTTTAACAATAGTGTATAGTAATTTCACAAAAAAATGTTCCAATGGTGATGTAGGAGAAAGGATCAGTGCATATAGGTCCTCTTCAAGGATACATGCTGTACCAAATTCCAGTGGATAATAGTTCAAAACGATCCGAAAAACACCCCAAACTCGTGAACAAGTAGGATATATAATGAATCCTCACATGAATGCTTACTTCAGAAAGGATGGTGCAAAGCACATAAAGGTTTCTTTAATCCCAAAAATATACCAATGTGTAGGTAAGAAATTGATATATTCCAATGAGCTCCAATATAATGCAACGTCAAAAAGAAAAAATATGGAGAAGTTTGTGGTATGGGTATATTAACACATGTTTATTAAAAACTACAACCAACTAAAAACATAGGTAAAAGGTAGCCATACCATATAATAGACATGGAAAATACTGAAGATGGAACCCGGGTATATTCAGTATGACAAAAAATATGGATAGGCTTCCTGAGACCATAACATAACACTCTTTTCTATGCGTGTCGACGCACTGCGGCGTCTTTTTTAAAGTAGAGTGTTGTTATAAAAGACTAAAACAAATGAAAATTAATAATATATTGAGATATAATTCTCATGTCCATACATAATAATAAAAATGCATCAAACTTATAAGGCATAACATATAAATAATTATAACTCACCACTCTTTGTAGTTTAATTCCTGAATTGCAGTGTTTGTACACTAAAGCAATCCTGAGTAATGAAAGATACCGCCCTAGTTAAATAGGGTATGGTTGTCATAGCAACCATAATGTCATAGCCATATATGGGCCTATAATGACCTCACATCCTCCCATTTAACAGGAAATAAAAACATGAGGACCACGAGGACTGGAAAACTCCCGCCCTTAGTGTGTCTAAAGTCGTGTGCAACCCGGAATCCCCTCCACCTCATAAACACGTGGTCCAACAAGAGGTCTGCGCACACAGCAACCTCAGTCCCGACCAGCTGGGCGGGTATGGCGGCATTCGTGTTCGACATAATCAGCGTGACACGACTAATTGGGGCCTCACAATTAAGAAACTTCCGGATCCGCTACACCTTATGGAACGCAGTCATGCGTTCCAAACTCTAAGCCCAAGATGGGGCTGAAAAACCAGGTCTATGCGTATAGCGTGGAACGCAAACATGCGTTCCATGCCCCGATACCAGGCAGAGGTGAAAAAGACACACATGTATACCCGATTTTCAGATTTAAAAACCTAAATATACACATAATAAATAAAATTACATGGGCAATAACATACCTGTCACACATCATTTACACCTCCACATACCTGTCCCACATCATTTACACCTCCACATACCTGTCCCACATCATTTACACCTCCACATATCTGTCCCACATCATTTACACCTCCATATATCTGTCCCACATCATTTACACCTCCATATATCTGTATCACATCATTTACACCTCCATATATCTGTATCACATCATTTACACCTCCACATACCTGTCCCACATCATTTACACCTCCACATACCTGTCCCACATCATTTACACCTCCACATACCTGTCCCACATCATTTACACCTCCACATACCTGTCCCACATCATTTACACCTCTACATACCTGTCCTAGACCATTTACACCGCCACATATCTGTCCCACATCATTTACACCTCCATATATCTGTCCCACATCATTTACACCTCCATATATCTGTATCACATCATTTACACCTCCATATATCTGTATCACATCATTTACACCTCCACATACCTGTCCCACATCATTTACACCTCCACATACCTGTCCCACATCATTTACACCTCCACATACCTGTCCCACATCATTTACACCTCTACATACCTGTCCCACATCATTTACACCTCCACATACCTGTCCCACATCATTTACACCTCCACATACCTGTCCCACATCATTTACACCTCCATATATCTGTATCACATCATTTACAGTACACATCCCCTCCATGTAGCTGTCCCACTTCATTTACACCTCATTTAATTTATTTTGATCTCAGTGGTCCATAGTTTATATACTTTGATTGTGTGTAGCTATTGAATCATGAAAGAAAGAAATGGTCAATCAATATAAGTGAATTTAATTTAGTTTCCAGTAGGGTAGGGTCATGTCATCTGTCCATTGAATAAGTTTATGTCAGAGGTTCCCAGACTTGGCCCTCAAGGCACCCTAACAGTCCAGGTTTTAAAGATAAAATGTGCTAGATTTTATGAATGGAAAGTACAATTTTATTATCCTTAATTGTTATATTTCTCTATATTGTCTCTTATCTATCTATCTATCTATCTATCTATCTATCTATCTATCTATCTATCTATCTATCTATCTATCTATCTATCTATCTATCTATACAGATAGACAACATGCGGGCCTCCAGCTGCTGTGGAACTAAACATCCCAGCATGCCCTGTTTCAGTTTTAGAATTGCATAATAGCAAAACTGTGGCAGGACATGCTGGGATATGTAGTGCCACAGCAGCTGGGGGGCCGCCAGTTAAATACCTCTGGGGTGTATAGAACATTATATACATACATTGTCCCTTTAAGGTCACACTGTAGAATAAATAATTATTAAAAGATAAATTCAGTGCATTAGAAGTACTTCTACATCAATGCATTGGCCTACAGTTATTCATGAAGAGCACACAGCTAATAAATCATTATTAATATTAATGACGCGGCAATGTCTGGGTAGGCCAAAGCCAAAAAGGACAGCACAGGTTGGATAATTATCAGTAGATAACAATGTAACAATGGGCTCGTTATTAATGTCCATAAAACTGCTTCTGTTTGTTAGTCTGAGGTTATGTATTTCACATCAATAACAGAAAGAACACAAGGAAATATTGTTTCATAAAAGGTTCTAGAAAGTGACCACATATTACATTTCCTGTCCTTGCGGTGTGCCTTGGCTTTCAATGGCTTCATCAATCCAAAAAGAGAGTCTCCTAAGACCTGGAATGTGCGCTGGCTTATGGAGACGAGAGAGAAGAATAACACGGAGGAATGCACCGGCAGACCAATTATTCATGCTTCACGTATTATAATTCCTCTTTCTCCAGCGTGTGGTTTTCAGGATGAGGTTGACAAGAAAACGATGCAGGTGAGACTTCTGGTCCCGCAGCACTAAACATATATAATCACATCAAACAAAACTCTGCCTGTAACTTTTCCCGGTATAGTTTGCCGGACAGAAACAGGGTAAGGGGGGGATCATTTTTATCATGCATATACAATGTAGTATGTCATTTCTGAGCTGTCACCTGAGTAAACAGTTTATGAATGGTCATTGGCCCTGATTCAGAGCCGGACGCTCTGACCAGAGCGCTCGCTCTGAATCAGGGCCCACCTCCATAAATATGGAGCGTCCACCTGGACGCTCGTATAGCTGTGGGTCACCACCCACAGCATATACGAGCGTGCAGGGTGATGGTCGCGATGGTCTTGACCATCGCCACTGCGAGCAGAAGCCTGCGGTTGAGTTTCTCAACCGCAAGGCCAGGAGTGATTTTGGCTCTATCAGAGCCAAAATCACTCCCACTGACATCACTAGTGATGTCAGTGGGGCCGGCTTCTGACGGTAGGCGTTCCCTTGGGAACGCCTCCGTCTGGGAGGCACGCCCACCAAAGGGGGCGTGCTGTCAATCAACATCGACAGCACGCCCCCTTTGATCAGACACTCCGAGCGAAGGAAAGTCCTTCACTCGGCGCGTCTCGCGCATGCGCATGATGGAGCTCCCTCCGTCGTGCGCATGCGTAGTGCAGACCATCGACCCACTTGCGAGCGGACAGCCGCTCGCGAGTGGGTCTGAATCAGGCCCATAGTTTTGGTAAGTGATTTTCTAGATTGTACAAAGTATCTGAAAACTGCTACATGGGTGCTTGTCTGGACACTGCCTCATTGTGGGTCCTATGGCCTTACCTGGGCTTCTCTTCATCATCATAAGGACAAAGACATTTGGACATTGATATTTTGAGTCCATAATCGGGCTCAAAAGTCACCTGAGACCTATGTAAAGAGGGCGTGACCTATTCGTATGTGGCGCGGCCAGGCTCCCTCAGAGCAAAACCTTTTTGCAGCGCTGCACGTCATGGAAGGGGCATTGTGAGCCCCGCACCCCGGCGCAAATCCGGGGGGGGCGCGATCAGTGTGTTCACTCCTCCCCCACAGTTAGAGGAGATTGCTGCTGCTCAGAAGCCAGGATCAGTCTCTCACTGCAGCCCAGCACGCAGCAGCGTGTGCTGGGCTGCTGACAGGTAGGAGGAAGAGAGGAGTGGCTTTGGTCCCGGGCCCCCGCCGGGCCTTTCCAGCAAGCCCGGGTAATTAGTACCCGCCCCCTCTCTCGTCGCCTCTGACTGTCAAGGGGCCTTTCCATTAGGCGACCTGAAAACTGAACGTCTAGTCCTTCAGGTCGCCGGGTGCGGTGCCCGCATTGAACGTAATTCAGTGCAGGATCCCGACCTCCTATCTCGGAACATGGGGAGCCTGGCGATCGTCGTCAGGTTGACCAGCATGTTCCGTAGATAGTCGAGGGCGGCAAGGACTCAGCGCGCCCGCGCACCGCTGGTCCTTGCCGGCTATCCATTACATGACTTTGTAAACAATGCGACTAAAACCTCCTGGTTTTGGTCAGATCGTTCCAAAGTCGTGTAATGGATAGGCCCCTTAAGGGTTCCAGAACATTAGGATTAAGTTCAATTACACCATTCCTGTGAGTCCCTAACCATAATCATTAACCCCAGTTTCTAATATCTTGGGGTATATTTACTAAAGTGCTGATTTTTAGAAGTGGAGATGTTACCCATAGCAACCAATTAGATTCTACCTATTATCTTCTAGAAAGAGCTATATAAATGATAAGTAGAATCTGATTGGTTGCTATGGGCAACATCTCCACTTCTAAAACCCGCACTTCAGTAAATTTACCCCCTAGTCTTAAATCCAATTTGTATACCCCAAGATCCTTACTCCAGCCCCTAATGCCTATTCACAATTCTGAACTCTTGTTCCCAACTCTTAACTTCAGTTTCGTAAGTACTCTCCAATACATTAGAGCAATGGCACACAACACTAGCCCTCAAGTACTTCCAGCAGGACATGTTTTCTGGATTTGTTTAATCATGCGCATGTGAGTTAATCTATTTAGCCATATTGAGTCCGTAATTATTCCACCTTTTTTTCACATACAGAAAATCTGAAAACATGACCTGTTGGGGGTACCAGAATGAGAACCATTGCATCAGAGCACAGTCTGTTCTAGACACATTCATAGGGGATGGAGTCAAAAGGTCGACAGTAACAATGTTGACAGTTATGATGTCATGTTATGATGTTAAAATGTCTACAGGCAACTGGTTCACATTCTCAGACTGTCGACAGATGAACTGTCAGAATGTCAACATTAGGGATAGGCTGCTGGGGGGGAAGATTAGGGTTAGGTTGTGGAGGGGAGGTTAGGTTTAGGCTGTGGGGGGAGGTTAGGGTTAGGCTGCGGGGGGAGGTTAGGGTTAGGCTGTGGCTTAAGGCAGACGTTATGATTGGTTCAACCTGTGACAACTGCTCAAATGTGCCCTTTACAGTATCTGAAATAAATCAGTCACTTGTGCGGTGCCTTGACGCCCACTTAGGGGAAAAGGTTTACAGATGCCGATAGCATTATATATTGCAAAACGCAAGGCTACAGATCCGTACAGCTACACTAATGTAACTTAACCAATATGCCCACCTTTGTGTATCTCACATTAGCTGCCCTGAGCAAAAAAATCCAGTCTGGCATCTCCAGGGTGGGTGCTGAATTGTGGCAAGAGGTTTGCCCACCACTTCATTGCTAGTAGATTTTATGTCAATATGAATTGCACAGCATGAAGGGTTGGGTACTAACCCTCACCTCTCCCGCATCCTAACCATAACCCTCCCCTCACAGAGCCTGACCCTCACCCCTAACGCAGCCTAATCCTCCCTTCCCGCAGCCTAACCCTAACCCTCATCCCCCACAGCCTAACCCTCTCTTACCACAGCCTAACCCTAACCTGAGGGTTAGGCTGCAGTAAGAGAGGGTTAGGCTGTGGAGGCCGGCTCTAGGGGTGTTCGACCTGAGCGGTCGAACAGGGGCGCCACCCATAGAGGGCGCACCCTTCCACAGCATCCCGATTTCAGTACTGTCCCAATGTTCCGAGAGGCCCACGGGTGGTGAAATCGGGGTGTTGGGGACCACCGGAGTCTGAATGGATGCTGCGCACATGCACGCGGCATCCATTTAGTGCCGTGAGAGGGCAGGGGGAACCCCAGCTAGCGAGGCTCCCCCCAGCCTGACGTCATTTGGATGCATGCCATGCTGGCACGCCCCTTAGATAACGTCACGTAATGAGGCGTGGCCTATTGAAGCACAGAGCACTCGGCCGGCACAGGGTGCTATTAGCCCAGTAGCCGGCACTGCCTCACCCCCCCCCGCAGCCTAACACTAACCCTCCCTTCCAACAGCCTAACCCTCACCCCCCGCAGCCTAACCCTAATCCTCCTCTCCCGTAGCCTAACCCTAACCCTTACCCCCCGCAGCCTAACCCTAACCATCCCTTCCCGCAGCCTCATCCTAGCCCTTAACCCGCCGCAGACTAACCCTACACCTCACCCCCCAGCAGCCTAACCCTAACCCTCCCTTCCTGCAGCCTAGCCCTAACCCTTACCCACCGCAGCCTAACCCTAACCCCCTGCAGCCTAACCCTAACCCTCTCCCCCCCCCCGGCAGCCAAACCCTCCCTTCCTGCAGTCTAACCCTAACCCTCCCTTCCCTCAGTCTAAAAGCAGCCTAATCCTTACTCCCCCGCAGCCTAACCCTAAACCCCCAGTAGCCTAACCCTAACCCTCCCTTCCCGCAGCCTAGCCCTAACACTTACCCCCCGCAGCCTAACCCTAACCCCCCTGTAGCATAACCCTAACCCTCACCCTTCCCCGGAAGCCAAACCCTCCCTTCCTGCAACCTAACCCTTACCCCCCCGCAGCCTATCCCTAACCCCCCCCGCAGCCTAACCCTAACCCCCCAGCAGCCTAACCCTCCCTTCCCACAGCCTAACCCTAACCCTTACCCCACCGGCAGCCTAACCCTTCCTTCCCGCAGCCTATCCCTAACCCTCACCCCCCCGGCAGCCAAACCCTCCCTTCCAGCAGCCTAACCCTAACCCTCCCTTCCCGCAGCCTAACCCTTACTCCCCCGCAGCCTAACCCTAACCCTCCCTTCCCGCAGCCTAACCCTAACCCTCATCCACCAGCATCCTAACCCGCCCTTCCCGCAGCCTAACCCTAACCCTGCCTTCCCGCAGCCTCATCCTAACCCTTACCCTGCCACAGCCTAACCCTCATCCCCCAGCATCCTAATCCTCCCTTCCCGCAGCCTAACCCTAGCCCTCACCCCCCGGCAGCCTAACCCTCCCTTCCCGCAGCCTAGCCCTAACCCTTTCCCCCCACAGCCTAACCCCCCGCAGCCTAACCCTAACCCTCACCCCCCCCAGCCTATCCCAAACCCTCCCTTCCCACAGCCTGACCCTTATTCCCCCGCAGCCTATCCCTAACCCCCCCTCAGCCTAACCCTAACCCCCCGGCAGCCTAACCCTCCCTTCCCACAGCCTATCCCTAACCCTTACCCCACCGGCAGCCTAACCCTTCCTTCCCGTAGCCTATCCCTAACCCTCACCCCACGGCAGCCAAACCCTCCCTTCCCGCAGCCTAACCCTCCCTTCCCGCACCCTAACCCTTACTACCCACAGCCTAACCCTAACCCTCCCTTCCCACAGCCTAGCCCTAACCCCCCCTGCAGCCTAACCCTAACCCTCACCCCCCGGCAGCCTAACCCTCCCTTCCCACAGCCTAACCCTAACCCTTACCCCACCGGCAGCCTAACCATTCCTTCCAACAGCCTATCCCTAACCCTCACCCCCCGGCAGCCAAACCCTCCCCTCCCACAGTCTAACCCTAACCCTCCCTTCCCGCAGTCTAAAAGCAGCCTAACCCTTACTCCCCCGCAGCCTAACCCTAACCCCCCAGTAGCCTAACCCTAACCCTCCCTTCCCGCAGCCTAGCCCTAACATTTACCCCCCGCAGCCTAACCCTAACCCTCCCTTCCGGCAGCCTAACCCTAACCCCCCCTGCAGCCTAACCCTAACCCCCCCGTAGCCTAACCCTCACCCCCCGGCAGCCAAACCCTCCCTTCCCGCACCCTAACCCTTACCCCCCCGCAGCCTAACCCCAACCCTCACCCCCCAGCAGCCTAACCCTCCCTTCCCACAGCCTAACCCTAACCCTTACCCCACCGGCAGCCTAACCCTTCCTTCCCGCAGCCTATCCCTAACCCTCACCCCCTGGCAGCCAAACACTCCCTTCCTGCAGCCTAACCCTAACCCTCCCTTCCCGCAGCCTAACCCTTTCTCCCCCGCAGCCTAACCCTAACCCTGCCTCAGCCTAACCCTCCCTTCCCGCAGCCTAACCCTTACCCCCCCGCAGCCTAACCCTATCCCTCATCCCCCAGCATCCTAACCCGCCCATCCCGCAGCCTAACCCTAACCCTGCCTTCCCGCAGCCTCATCCTAACCCTTACCCCACCACAGCCTAACCCTCATCCCCCAGCATCCTAAACCTCCCTTCCCGCAGCCTAACCCTAGCCCTCACCCCCCGGCAGCCTAACCCTAACCCTCTATTCCCGCAGCCTAGCCCTAACCCTTACCCCCCGCAGCCTAACCCCCCACAGCCTAACCCTCACCCCCCCAGCCTATCCCAAACCCTCCCTTCCCGCAGCCTGACCCTTACCCCCCCGCAGCCTATCCCTAACCCCCCCTCAGCCTAACCCTAACCCCCCGGCAGCCTAACCCTCCCTTCCCACAGCCTATCCCTAACCCTTACCCAACCGGCAGCCTAACCCTTCCTTCCCGCAGCCTATCCCTAACCCACACCCCCCGGCAGCCAAACCTTCCCTTCCCGCAGCCTAGCCCTCCCTTCCCGCACCCTAACCCTTACTACCCACATCCTAACCCTCCCTTCCCGCAGCCTAGCCCTAACCCCCCCGCAGCCTAACCCTAACCCTCACCCCCCCGGCAGCCTAACCCTCCCTTCCCACAGCCTAACCCTAACCCCACCGGCAGCCTAACCCTTCCTTCCCACAGCCTATCCCTAACCCTCACCCCCCCGGCAGCCAAACCCTCCCTTCCCACAGTCTAACCCTAACCCTCCCTTCCCGCAGTCTAAAAGCAGCCTAATCTTTACTCCCCCGCAGCCTAACCCTAACCCCTCAGTAGCCTAACCCTAACCCTCCCTTCCCACAGCCTAGCCCTAACCCTTACCCCCAGCAGCCTAACCCTAACCCTCCCTTCCCACAGCCTAACCCTAACCCCCCCGCAGCCTAACCCTAACCCCCCCACAGCCTAACCCTCACCCCCCCAGCAGCCAAACCCTCACTTCCCGCAGCCTAACCCTTACCCCCCCCGCAGCCTAACCCCAACCCTCACCCCCCAGCAGCCTAACCCTCCCTTCCCGCAGCCTAGCCCTAACCCTTACCCCCAGCAGCCTAACCCTAACCCTCCCTTCCTGCAGCTTAACCCTAACCCCCCCCGCAGCCTAACCCTAACCCCCCCCGCAGCCAAACCCTCCCTTACCCCCAGCAGCCTAACCCTAACCCTCCCTTTCCGCAGCTTAACCCTAACCCCCCCCGCAGCCTAACCCTAACCCCCCCGGCAGCCAAACCCTCCCTTCCCGCAGCCTAACCCTTACCCCCCCACAGCCTAACCCCAACCCTCACCCCCCAGCAGCCTAACCCTCCCTTCCCGCAGCCTATCCCTAACCCTCACCCCCTGGCAGCAAAATACTCCCTTCCCGCAGCCTAACCCTAACCCTCCCTTCCCGCAGCCTAACCCTTACTCCCCCGCAGCCTAACCCTAACCCCCCCGCAGCCTAACCCTAACCCTCCCCGCAGCCTAACCCTAACCCCCCCCGCAGCCTAACCCTAACCCCCCCCGCAGCCTAACCCTCACCCTCCCGGCAGCCAAACCCTCCCTTCACGCAGCCTAACCCTTACCCCCCCCGCAGCCTAACCCCAACCCTCACCCCACAGCAGCGTAACCCTCCCTTCCCACAGCCTAACCCTAACCCTTACCCCACCGGCAGCCTAACCCTTCCTTCCCGCAGCCTATCCCTAACCATCACCCCCTGGCAGCCAAACACTCCCTTCCTGCAGCCTAACCCTAACCCTCCCTTCCCGCAGCCTAACCCTTTCTCCCCCGCAGCCTAACCCTAACCCCGCCTCAGCCTAACCCTAACCCTCCCTTCCCGCAGCCTAACCCTAACCCTTACCCCACCGGCAGCCTAACCCTTCCTTCCCGCAGCCTATCCCTAACCCTCACCCCCTGGCAGCCAAACACTCCTTTCCCGCAGCCTAACCCTAACCCTCCCTTCCCGCAGCCTAACCCTTACTCCCCCGCAGCCTAACCCTCCCTTCCCGCAGCCTAGCCCTAACCCTTACTCCCCCGCAGCCTAACCCTAACACCCCCGCAGCCTAACCCTAACCCTCACCAATACATACTGTATCTTTTAAGAAGTAAAAATAAACAAAATAAAGACATCAGTCTAATAAGCTGCCTTCAGTAAATGTAATGAAACCTGCATTCAGCATCTTTGGTATATATTTAAAGCATATTCGTCTAGCCTCTTTATATGCACATTTAACTGTCCTATTATCCCCTAGTGCTGAAAGATATTTAAATACACAGTTGGATTTTGCAAAGTACAATTTTAACCGGCGGATCGTGCATAGCAGGAAATTGTTGCTGTTATTGGGAAGTACAGTATGTAGAGATATACAAAGCATGTAAATCATTTCTTTTTGTTATTAACCATCAGCTAGTAGCAAGCTCTTGCCCTGTTTCATCTCTAACTATACAGTATATTTGGTTTATTAATGAGAATATCCCCGCTGATACATTTGTACAGGTGAAAACCTCAACATTGAATTTTCCTATATGACAGCATGACAGCGAAATGTATCAAGTCTTATCCCGACTATGGGCCGTATTCAATTAGTTTCGCACCCGCAATACTTTTTCGCATGTCGGACTTTTCGCCTACATCACGTATTTTAGCCGCGGAAATTTATCACGCGCATCCCCGCGATTCGCCGTATTCAAAATGAAAAGTGGTGTCAGAATTGGGGAAATCAGCCTAACACCCCCTAAAAGATGCAGTAACATTGGGGATCAATGTACATGCCCCCGATTTGCTGTAATAAAGCTATTTGGGCAGCACAGATGGTGTAATGGTTAGCATTACTGCCTCACAGCACTAAGATTGTAGGTACGATTCCCACCACGGCCCTAACTGTGCAGAGTTTGTATATTCTCCCTATGCTTGCGTGGGTTTCCTCCTACACTCCAAAAATATACTGTACTGGTAGGTTAATTGGCACCCAACAAAAATTAACCATTGTCTGTGAGCATGTGATAGGGAACTGAGGGGTCTATGGGGGTCATTCAGACCCGCTCGCGAGCAGCAGTACGCTCGCAAGCGGGTCGATGTTCCCCACTGCGCATGCGCACGATGGAGGGAGCTCCGTTGTGCGCATGCGCGAGACGCAGGGAGCGACGGGCTTTCCATCGCTCCGGGTCTCGCACCAAAGGGGGCGTGCTGTTGATGTTGATTGACAGCACGCCCCCTTTGGTGGGCGTGCCGGGGGCGTGCCTGCCAGACGGAGGCGTTCCCATGGGAACGCCTACCGTCTGAAGCCGGCCCCACTGACATCACTAGTGATCAGAGCCAAAATCACTCCAGGGCTTGTGGCAGGGAGACCCTACCGCAGGGTCTCCGTCGCAAGTCCGATGGTCGCGATGGTCAAGACCATCGCGACCATCTTTTTGGTCACCCACAGCTATACGAGCGGCCAGGAGGCCGGTCCATTTTCATGGAGGAGGGCCCTGATTCAGAGCGAGCGCTCTGGTCAGAGCGTCCGGCTCTGAATCAAGCCCTATGTACTAAGCAGTGTTAGGAGACAGAGTGAAAAGTGATAAGTAAGTGATAAGGTGCCAGCCAATCAGCTCCCAACTGTCATTTTTCAAACACAGCCTGTGAGATGACAGTTGGGAGCTGATTGGCTGGCACCTTATCACTGACATCACTTTTCACTCTGTCTCCTAACACTGCTTAGTAAATAGACCCCACAGATTGTAAGATCCACTGGGACAGGGACTAATGTGAGTGGCCAAATATTATCTGTAAAGCGCTGTGGAATATGTGTGTGCTATATAAGTAACTGATAATAAAATAAATAATAATATTCTATATCTTCTAATTAGCATATTTGCACAAGTGGTGAAGAATAGCATTAAGCAGTTTTTTGTGGTGAAAATAAGTACTCCTGTCAAATTTGGGGTACTTGAAAATGGGTGCAAGCATGGTTTAAAGTCGCTAAAGTAAAAAAATACGTAAAAAATGCACACCTGAAGTAAGCACCTGCAATCAAAAACACACCTCACCCATACTTGCAGACCCCCCCAAAGTCTATTTCGCTACTTTTTATGCTTGTACCCCCACTTTGCACTTTTTCGTCCCCTTTTTCAAAGTGCTTTTTTGGGGTGTTCCACACTTTTTTTAGTTTTTTTTTACGCGGTTATCCTTTGGAGGGGCTGTCCCAAGGGTGCAGAGTGGTTTCCCCATCTTTGCACCCCAAAATAGTGATTTTGCACTTTATTTTTCCACCTATTCAGAGGCGAATCTTTGTCACCTATTACATTCCATTGCGTTTTTTCGCGTACGCGAAAAGTGTTTGCAATTGAATACGGAGATAAGTTTCCGCCTGGCGAAAAGTCGCAATCGGTGATACTTTTTCGCGGATTCCGACTTTTCGCGGCTAATTGAATACGGCCCTATAAGGGGTAAATTTACTAAAGTGAGAATTTTTGGAAGTGGAGATGTTGCCCATAGCAACCAATCAGATTCTATCTTGTAAAAGGCGCAAATTAAATGTTAAGTAGAATCTGACTGGTTGCTATGGGTAACATCACCACTTCTAAAAACTCTCACTTTAGTAAATATACCCCTATGACTTATCCTAAGTATATAATATTTATATTATGTATTTCCTAAGAGAGTAGAAATTATTTGTAAACTACAAAATGTGCATTTAATTATGTCTTTATTTTTCACGGCTACATTTAGCTTTTTATAACCACCCCCCTCCGCCTTATTAAAAGAATGCTGAAAGACATGGGGCGTATTTATAATGGGTGCAGGGTGTGTGCAGCGGCCATTTTCCCTGTTATTTGCGCATGTGCATGTGACCGGTTGGTCTCTCTCGCTACCCGATCACAGATTACTTTTTGACCCATCCCAAAAATTATTTAAAACATCCAAAATAGAAGGTACAGATGGATTTAATTAATTAGGCTTCTAGTGCCACACTATTAAAGCACGGAACCGGTTCCACCATAAAATATCAATATATGAATTCCTCCAAAGACTAACACAAAATATCTTTTTAAAACACACACATGTTGGAATAGAGCAGAGCGTAAATAAAAGTCATTAGTCACAGCCTGCCAGCATGGGTTAATTGCTTAGTATTTATATCCACTTATACCCGATTAGTATAGGGTTAATGAGTGTGGAAAAAACAGCACAGCTTTTTTCAGCGCAGATTAGAGTGTTAGTATTGCAGTGTTAATGTTGCAGTAGAAAATAGGTAATTCCTATAGTAAGTACATTACCATCCAACCATTTGGGTAGAAAGAACAAGATGTATTGTGGCAGTTAACCTCTACCCCAGTCCCAGGGGGAGGATGCTCGTGCAATGGTCGCCTGCTCACAAGTTTAGAACAATATCAGCCAAAAGTTTTACCACTTTGTGCACCATGTGGTCCGGAGGTGCTTGTGTCCTCAGGCAGAGGGACCTCTACTCCTGGATCCTGGCACTTGTTACCCCTCACGGTGAACCAGTGGGCTGTATAGACAAGCTGCTACACCACTGCTGCACGCTGGCTGGTGACCGCTCCGTCACTTCTGGTGGTGAACTTCTGGCTTCCGGTATGCGTACCACGAGTCACTGACGCGTTTCTCCGCCCAATGACGTGGCGGTTTCATCAGAGGATGGCTCTAGACTCGTTGGTGCTCTGTTATATCCCTCTTAAAATGTCCGGATTGGTAGCTTTTCAATCCCATTAAAAAGTAACTGCTGACATGCCACAGTGTTGTCTAACAACGGGATAAACAGTCTGCACATGCGTAATATGGTGATACATACATCTTACAATCCATATATTTTTACAGAAATTATTTATACTGATTATTTTTCTAATATTCTACCCCAAGGTGCCTGCTTGCATGGTCCATAATAATAGTTCTAGACCTATATAACTGTAATAAATACTATATATAAATAATAATAAAATAATAATAATGTGATAAGATCAAGATGATGCCAGACAATGAGGGACAACATGAATCCTATTCAACATGATATAATTGTAATATTAATATTCTACAATAAGAAGTAGGTTAGAAGTAAAAAATTAATATATAAACAAATTCTTAGGGTCCAAAACCCATAATGGAGAATTCCTTCAAAAAATTCTATTTAGATAGATGCCCTAAAAATGCCCAAACTACAGTATCTTCATAGAAAATCAGTACAGTCATTACTTCTATAGAGATTTCTACACAAAAATGGACAACAATGAACCAACATCTATGGTGGTTAAATCAGCAGCCACTGTCAGCGCTCCCATTTCTTTCTCTACTTTGTCTTTATTGTAATCAGGTGGACTTCCAAATCCACTGTGTGGGGGCAGCAGGAGTGGTATCGATTTTAGCATAATTGGTGACTTACATTGGTAGCGCCCACTTTTTTCTCTTCTTTTCTTACTTTTTGACCTCACTGGATCTTGGGGTATTAGGATTCCCTCTTACCATCAGTAAACGTCTGTTACTGACTCCGCCCTCTGCGCAGTGGACGGGTAATGCACTGCCACCACCAAATTCCTACCACCGGCACCTGGAACCGCCAATGCTGAGTATGCGTAGACAAGCTGCGGCCACACCTCCTGATTTGTGGCAGCTGATACCCCCTGATCCCTCGCAATGGACCAGGCTCTGCACGGTAGCTGGCAGAGAGCTTGAGCTTGGAGACACTGGGCTCAACCCAGAACAGCCGGAGAACGGAATAGCGTTTGGCGCAATTCTGTTGTCGTAGGATTCAGATGTAGTCGTTGTAAAGGCAAGATGTATATTGCTCAAATAGTCTTAGAAAAGACTCTTCCCCTTGGGGGGTATCACAGCAAACAGATGTTACAGCAGTTCATTCCTTCTTATTGTCCAAAAGATACACACAAACCAGGCTTGCAGGCCTTCTTTTATGTCCCATTCTTACACACAATACCACAGGGGGTAAATCCGCTCTGTGTTCCTTTTACCCACCATGCTATCTCACAAAATATAAATAAGCACATCCAGGGGTGTTTCTAGAGAGGATGGGGCCCATGTGCAGGCTCCAACACGGGCCCCCACCTCTCTGCCCAGCGGCCGGAAGCACATTGAGCTGTCCGCGGCCAGCGCCGGAGTTATATACACTGGGCACTAGAGTGTGCCCAGAGTCTATAGTGTATGCACAGGGCACCGGGAAAATGGCTATCGTCGTTATCGTTCATCGTTTTGGTGTAAAAAATGGACGATATAGTGAACGACTGAACGATAACGATATCGTTTATCGTTCAGTCGTCCACTTTATCGCCCAGTGTGTACGCACCTTAACTATTTAGTAACTGCTGCGTTAGCCAGCTCCTGCTTAGCAGGGCTAGCAGGCGAAGCAGGAGTGGCATAAACTCAGAGTCTTAGTAAATAGCCCCCCACAAGCTTATTCAGCATACAGTAAACCTGTCTCTTAAAATTTGTAACTCACAATTCACAGGAGCTGGTAAAATAATACATTCATCCTTTCAAATACAAGTATCTATGCATAAAACCAGATTGGGCTTCCCCAGTCTCCAACTCCCAACTCCAGTTCTTAGGGGCATTTTACACGGAGACACACAGAAGACCTATGGAGTGCATGTCAGAGAATGTTTTTTAAACAAAGGGTTTGGCCAGTAGGTCAGGATAATTAACATATCACTTCCTATGTCAGGATGGCAATTCCTATTACAATACTACTATTAATACTACTAATATAATAATACTAATATTCCTATTACAATATTACTCTTGAACCGCAGTCCCATAAGTGCATAGGACCTCATTCAGAGCCGGACACTATTTGCGGTCGTTCGTTCAGAAAAAAGGGCTGGCTATTCAAATGAAACGTTCGCTCTTTGCGTTCTGTTCACGCCTCTAGGTCTGAACGAGCGAACAAAACTTGCGGTCGTTCTTTGGATAACTACGCCCCCTGGCCGCTCGCATCCTACGTCATGTCCGCTATTTATTAATCGAGTACATCGACCAGCGTATGAACTGCTCGCTATTCTTGTGGTTGGTTTTTCCTACCACAATATTGCGAGCAGTTCTGACTATAAAATAACCCAGTGACGTGGTCAATGACGCTGCTGTATTAATTATGCACACCCATAAAATGCCCGTTTTGACCTTTAAGCACGCCTGCGTTCGGATCTCCACTCCCCGTTTTCAAGCACCTTCCCCTGTTACCACCCACATACGCCTCCTCCTGTCACTCAAAATAGCAGGCATTCGCTATTTAGCGAACAAACGATTTTCGGCCGCACTGACTGGTTCGCGCATGCGTATTACGATCCGTACACATGCGATCCGTACCCAATTCCACAACTGTGCACAGCTCAATAAATATAATACGGCAAAATACATTATACATTTGCAGTACATGGCGCCCTTTTACAAAATGGCACCACAGCACGAGGGTTAACCCCTTCAGTGCCGCGGTAGCCATTTTACACATGTGTGGCTGGTGTCCAGCAACCTGCGCATGCGTAGTATACTCCGGCACATAGCTAGAGTCTACTGTGCTGCCGTAGAGGAGGGGGCCCACACAGAGGCTGCACACAGCCCCCTCCTCTCTTAAACCGCCCATGCCAGGACCGAACATCTGGCAGCAGCTAAGTCTGTGTGTGTATGTATGTGTGTAATAAAACTTTCATTTCACGGTGTGTATAGTGATTTTTGCAGATTTGCTGCATACGAGATCGCAGCTACAATTGCTTCAGCATCCATCTCGGAATCAGGCCCACAATCTCTTTATTTATTTAAACTTTTGTTTTTACTGTTTTACCTCTTTGAGTCCCCCAAGTTCTCCCGCATCACACCTACTTTCTAGTGAAGTGGGCAGGATGGGGATTGCGCATCCGTAGGGTATGGGCGGAGCCGGTATGATGTGACTATATGATAATTGCGTCTTTTGGCTCTGAACTAGGGGTGTGCACCGGCCACTTTTCGTGTTTTGTGTTTTGGATCTGGATCTTTCTTCGTGTTTTGGATCTGGATTGGTTTTGCCAAAACCACCCTTCCGTGTTTTGGGTTCTGGGTTTTGTGTTTTGGATCTGTATTTTTTTGAAAAAAAGCTAAAATCACAGAATTTGTGGGTTTTTCTGCTCCTATGCTGTTATTAACCTCAATAATCTTAATTTCCACTCATTTCCAGTCTATTCTGAACACCTCACAATAGTGTTTTTATGTCCAAAAGGTTGCACCGAGGTAGCTGGATGACTATGCTAAGAGATACGAGTGGGCGGCACAAACACGTGGTCCATCTAGGAGTGGCACTACAGTGGCAGACAGGATGGCAGTTTGAAAAACTAGGCCCCAAACTATACATAATGCAAAGAAAAAAAAGAGGTGCAAGGTGGAATTGTCCTTGGGCCCTCCCACCCACCCTTATGTTGTATAAACAGGACATGCACACTTTAACAAACCAAACATTTCAGCGCCAGGGTCTGCCACACGACTGTGGCTGAAATGATTGGTTCGTTTGGGCCCCCACAAAACAAGCTGGCAATTAATCTGTCCCTGCACAAACTGGCTCTACGGAGGCAAGATGTCGTCCTCATCCTCCTCATACACCGATTCCTCACCCTCTTCAGTGTTGTGTACATCCTCATCCTCACAGAGTATTAATTCGTCCCCGCTGGAATCCACAACCACAGGTCCCTCTGTACGTTCTGGAGGCTGGTCTCCCTGGAAGAGTTGATAATTAATTTTATGAACATCATCTTCTCCACATTTTGTGGAAGCAACCTCCTACGCCTTTCGCTGACAAGGTTCCCGGCTGCACTAAACACTCTTTCGGAGTACACACTGGAGGGGGGGCAACTCAGGTAAAATAGAGCCAGTTTGTAGAGGGACCTCCAAATTGCTTCTTTTTCCTGCCAGTACAGGTACGGACTGTCTGACATGCCTACTTGGATGCTGTCACCGATGTAATCCTTAACAGACAGACGCACGCTTGTCGCTGCTGCTTTGAGGACGCAAGTGCGGCTACAGCCCACACAATTCACAAAGACAGAAAAAAGAAGAAGAATATTTTTATTGTTTGTGTAGCACACTTTGAGGGTGTCACCACCCTTTAACAGACAGACGCACGCTTGTCGCTGCTGCTTTGAGGATGCAAGTGCAGCTACAGCCCACACAATTCACAAAGACAGAAAAAAAAAGAAGAATATTTTTGTTTGTGGAGCGCACTCTGAGGGTTACACCACCCTTTAACAGACAGACGCACGCTTGTCGCTGCTGCTTTGAGGATGCAAGTGCGGCTACAGCCCACACAATTCACAAAGACAGAAAAAAGAAGAATAATTTTATTGTTTGTGTAGCACACTTTGAGGGTGTCACCACCCTTTAACAGACAGACGCACGCTTGTCGCTGCTGCTTTGAGGATGCAAGTGTAGCTACAGCCCACACAATTCACAAAGACAGAAAAAAGAAGAAGAATATTTTTATTGTTTGTGTAGCACACTTTGAGGGTGTCACCACCCTTTAACAGACAGACGCATGCTTGTCGCTGCTGCTTTGAGGATGCAAGTGCGGCTACATTGCACACAAGTCACAAACACATTAAAAAACTAGTTTTTTATTTTTTGGAGCACCTTGAGAGTTACACCACCCTTTAACAGACAGACGCACGCTTGTCGCTGCTGCTTTGAGGATGCAAGTGCGGCTACAGCCCACACATTTCACAAAGACAGAAAAAAAAAGAACAATATTTTTATTGTTTGTGTAGCACACTTTGAGGGTGTCACCACCCTTTAACAGACAGACGCATGCTTGTCGCTGCTGCTTTGAGGACAGTATCATAAGCTGTGACAGTAGACTTGTCAGAAATTGTTGGCACGTCCTTCAGTCCGGACCAGATGTCCAAACCAGCCCTTGACTTATGACACAGGCGCACGCTTGGTGCTGCTACTATGTTGATGCACGTGCGGCTACATCGCACACAAGTCACAAACACATTAAAAAAATAGTTTTTTATTTTTTGGAGCACTTTGAGGGTTACACCACCCTTTAACAGACAGACGCACGCTTGTCGCTGCTGCTTTGAGGATGCAAGTGTGGCTACAGCCCACACAATTCACAAAGACAGAAAAAAGAAGAATATTTTTATTGTTTGTGTAGCACACTTTGAGGGTGTCACCACCCTTTAACAGACAGACGCACGCTTGTCACTGCTGCTTTGAGGATGCAAGTGCGGCTACAGCCCACACAATTCACAAAGACAGAAAAAAAAAGAAGAATATTTTTATTGTTTGTGTAGGACACTTTGAGGGTGTCACCACCCTTTAACAGACAGACGCACGCTTGTCGCTGCTGCTTTGAGGATGCAAGTGCGGCTACAGCCCACACAATTCACAAAGACAGAAAAAAGAAGAATATTTTTATTGTTTGTGTAGCACACTTTGAGGGTGTCACCACCCTTTAACAGACAGACGCACGCTTGTCGCTGCTGCTTTGAGGATGCAAGTGCGGCTACAGCCCACACAATTCACAAAGACAGAAAAAAAAAGAATATTTTTATTGTTTGTGTAGCACACTTTGAGGGTGTCACCACCCTTTAACAGACAGACGCACGCTTGTCGCTGCTGCTTTGAGGATGCAGGTGCGTCTACAGCCCACACATTTCACAAAGACAGAAAAAAAAGAAGAATATTTTTATTGTTTGTGGAGCGCACTTTGAGGGTTACACCACCCTTTGACAGACAGACGCACGCTTGTCGCTGCTGCTTTAAGGATGCAGGTGCGGCTACAGCCCACACATTTCACAAAGACAGAAAAAAAAAGAACACTATTTTTATTGTTTGTGTAGCACACTTTGAGGGTGTCACCACCCTTTAACAGACAGATGCACGCTTGTCGCTGCTGCTTTAAGGATGCAGGTGCGGCTACAGCCCACACATTTCACAAAGACAGAAAAAAGAAGAAGAATATTTTTATTGTTTGTGTAGCACACTTTGAGGGTGTCACCACCCTTTAACAGATAGACGCACGCTTGTCGCTGCTGCTTTGAGGATGCAAGTGCGGCTACAGCCCACACAATTCACAAAGACAGAAAAAAAAAGAATATTTTTATTGTTTGTGTAGCACACTTTGAGGGTGTCACCACCCTTTAACAGACAGACGCACGCTTGTCGCTGCTGCTTTGAGGATGCAGGTGCGTCTACAGCCCACACATTTCACAAAGACAGAAAAAAAAGAAGAATATTTTTATTGTTTGTGGAGCGCACTTTGAGGGTTACACCACCCTTTGACAGACAGACGCACGCTTGTCGCTGCTGCTTTAAGGATGCAGGTGCGGCTACAGCCCACACATTTCACAAAGACAGAAAAAAAAAGAACACTATTTTTATTGTTTGTGTAGCACACTTTGAGGGTGTCACCACCCTTTAACAGACAGATGCACGCTTGTCGCTGCTGCTTTAAGGATGCAGGTGCGGCTACAGCCCACACATTTCACAAAGACAGAAAAAAGAAGAAGAATATTTTTATTGTTTGTGTAGCACACTTTGAGGGTGTCACCACCCTTTAACAGATAGACGCACGCTTGTCGCTGCTGCTTTGAGGATGCAGGTGGAATCTAGATGGGATTTGGAACTGGGGGCACACTACCTCCATCAATTGTCTAAATCCCACTGCACTAATGGCGGATACCGGACGCACGTCTAACACCAACATAGCAGTCAAGGCCTCAGTTATACGTTTTGCTTCGGAATGACTGCTGTCGTACTTCATCCTCATCGCTAGGGACTGTTGGAGGGTCAATTGTTTAGTAAAAGTAGTGATGTTCCTACCTCCTCTCTGGGATGATGAACAACTCCCAGCAGCAGCAACAGCACTAGGAGGAAGTGGTTCTTGATCTTTCCCTATTTTATTTTTATCGGAGAAAGTTTGGTCCTCCTTTTATGTTATATTGATATATACGTGCGGCTAAAGCGCACACAAACACAGAAAATATTTTTTTATTTTTGCTGGAGAGTAGTGCACTTTGTGGGTTACACCACCCTTTAAGATATGAGCCAGCCGGCTCTTTACTTAAGGGACACAGGCGCACGCTTGGCGCTGCTCCTTTGTTGATGCACATGCAGCCACAGTGCACACAAGTCACAAACACAGAAAATAATTATTTTTTTGGTTTGGACTGGAGTGTACTTTGGGGGTTACAGCACCCTTTAACGGTCAAGCCAGCCGGCCCTTTACTTATGACACAGGCGCACGCTTGGCACTACTTTGTTGATGCACGTGCGGCTACTGCGCACACAATTCACAAACACAGAAAATAATTTTTTTTTTGGTTTGGACTGGAGTGTACTTTGGGGGTTACAGCACCCTTTAACGGTCAAGCCAGCCGGCCCTTTACTTATGACACAGGCGCACGCTTGGCACTACTTTGTTGATGCACGTGCGGCTGCTGCACACACAATTCACAAACACAGAAAATAATTTTTTTCTTGGTTTGGCCTGGAGTGTACTTTGGGGGTTACAGCACCCTTTAACGGTCAAGCCAGCCGGCCCTTTACTTGTGACACAGGCGCACGCTTGGCACTACTTTGTTGATGCACGTGCGGCTACTGCGCACACAATTCACAAACACAGAAAATAATTTTTTTTTTGGTTTGGACTGGAGTGTACTTTGGGGGTTACAGCACCCTTTAATGGTCAAGCCAGCCGGCCCTTTACTTATGACACAGGCGCACGCTTGGCACTACTTTGTTGATGCACGTGCGGTTACTGCGCACACAATTCACAAACACAGAAAATATTTTTTTTTTTGGTTTGGACTGGAGTGTACTTTGGGGGTTACAGCACCCTTTAACGGTCAAGCCAGCCGGCCCTTTACTTATGACACAGGCGCACGCTTGGCACTACTTTGTTGATGCACGTGCGGCTACTGCGCACACAATTCACAAACACAGAAAATAATTTTTTTTTTGGTTTGGACTGGAGTGTACTTTGGGGGTTACAGCACCCTTTAACGGTCAAGCCAGCCGGCCCTTTACTTATGACACAGGCACACGCTTGCCACTACTTTGTTGATGCACGTGCGGCTACTGCGCACACAATTCACAAACACACAAAAAATATTATTTTTTTAGCACTTGGGGGGAGCACCCCTGATGGACAGAGCACCCCCTGGACAACACTACAGCACCCCTTTAGGACTGGGACACTGCACAGGACTTTGGAGTGGACACAGCCCCTATGGAGAACTGACTGCACAACACAGTCCAGCCAGCCCCTATGGACTTTGAAGTAGTGGACACAGCCCCTATTAACAACAGCAGCACAGCACAACACAGCCAGCCCCTATGGACTTTGAAGTAGTGGACAACAGCAGCACAGCGCAGCACAACACTACTCTGCACTACACTACACTACACAGCCCAGCCAGCCCTAACTAACACCCTCCCTCTTCACTGTCCACAGCCGAGTGAGAAAATGGCGCAGACGCGGGTACCTTATATAGGATCCAAAACCCGCGAGACTCGGAAGGCGGGATGATGACGTTTTGCCTCGATTTCAGATCCGAGTCAGGCGGGAAAAGTCGAGCCTGACTCGGATCTGCCTCGGATCGGGTGGGCTCGGGGGGGTTCGGTTTTCAGAAATCCGAACCCGCTCACCCCTACTCTGAACCCTCACTAACCATGTCATTTTGGGGGGTGGGGTGGATTTAGCCAATGAGCAGCTAAATCCACCCCACTCATTAGCAAGACTGTAACAGCATACTGATACATGCTGTTAGTGTGTCCGCCCACAGAATTGGATATCTGCGGAGAACGTCGCGGGACATAAGGGTGAGTATTGGGTTTTTCTTTCAGGTATTTCCCACGGATACTTTACGTTGACAAGTGGACGTGAACATCTGGCAGCAGCTAAGTCTGTGTGTAATAAAACTTTCATTTCACGGTGTGTATAGTGGTTTTTTACTCATTTATTTACAGGTGAACTACAGGTGCCAGCAGTCCCTTAATGCCCCACATGCTGGTACTTGTGGTTCTCCAAGTACCGACATGCGGGGGAGGCTTGCTGGCACCTGTAGTTCGACTGGAAAGACAATGTTGACTTTTCTAATTTTACACAACACCGACACTATCAACCTGCCACCCACTGCCCAGGGGTGGCGGGGATAGCCCCGGGCTATCAGCCTAGGCCCTGCAGAGGGGTACCCCTTGATTGGAGGGGTACTCAACTCCCCAGGGATCCCTGGCCTGGGCTGACTAGTGGTCAGTACTGATGCTGCGGCTGGTGGGCCTGGTGATAGGGCTCCCCTGGCTGTGGCATCAGCCCCCCCGCTTTTAAGGGTCCAGGGCTGGTTTTAAATATAGGGGTACCCCTACGCAATTTTTTTGCCCCTATATTTAAAACCAGCCCTGTCCCTGCTGCCTGGTGCTGGTACCTAATTCACGGGGTAACCCTATTCATTTTGTTCCCCATTATTTTAGGTACCAGGACAGGCTGGCAAGTTCGGGGCTGGTTAGTGTTTTGGGGGGGACCTCATGTCATTTTTTCCCAAAATGTTAAAAAAAATAAAAATAAATGATTTCGGCATGTTTCTGCATAACTCGCTGATCAGGAGGTGAGTGTTTAAAACATCAATTTGGCAGCGAGTTTGCAGGCATCTCTCCCGAGATTGTAATCTCGATTCTTGGTAAATTTGAGAGATGTATATCTGCACTTAGTAAATTTGCGAGATGAAAAACACCCGAGATTGTCATCTCGACCTATCTCGATTCTTAGTAAATTTACCCCCAGGGATCAAATATAATAGGAGGAGAGTTTAGAAAATGTGAGAGGTTAGCAATAACCTCTGACACTTTTTACACTCGGCCAATGTAACAGAGTCTGAGAACAGATCAAACTCACATTTTTCAGACTCAAAAAACTCTCATGATTTAAACTCTGATCCAGATGTTTTCCCATTGTGAAGATAAAACTCGACCAATGTAAAAGTTTACTGCTAAACTCTCACTTTTTCTAAACTCTCACCCTATTGCACTTGGCCCTAGATGTTAGACAGGCAATAGGTCAACAGGGACAAAGGTTGACACAATAAAGGTCGAAGCGGAAGAAAGTCGTCAGATAAAAATGGTCGACATCATCAAAGGTCAACACAAAACGGGTCAACACACAAATGGTCGACACTTTTTTTGCTTGTTTTTTTAGGGTTAGGCACTTACCGGAGAATGTGTTAGGCACTTACTCCAATGGTTGGGGTTAAGCACTTAACCCGACGGTTAAGGTTAGACACCAGGAGGGAGGATTAGGCGATTACCGGAGGGTTAGGCACAGGAAGGGACAGTTAGGGTCAGGCACCTACCCCTGACGGTTAGGGTTAGGCACCAGGAGGGAGGGTTAGAGAACTAAAAAAAAGCATATGTTGAACATTTGTGGGGTGACCATTTTTGTGTCGACCTTTGACCCTGTCGACAATTTGTACCTGTTGACCCATTGCCTGTCTAACATCTGGTGTCTATCTAGACATTGTCGACCTTTTAACTATCTTTTATACCGCACCCCCCCTTGAGGTGCTTGAATCTTCCACGGCGAAACAGCCTGTGCTGGCCCTTGAACACAGTAGCATAGATAAGTTACATTTACCTTCTCCATTATTAACCCTTGCAGCCCTGGGATCCGAACTATTCTCTTTTTTCCTGCTGTTCCTGCCCCTTACCTCTTTCTTTCCCTGGGTTTGATCCCCTGCCTGCACTATGGTGGCAGCCTTACGCAGCTCCCTTGCCACATATGGCCCCACTGGTCCCTGTGGCTATGTCAGCTACACAGAGCCTTACTCTGGAACCCCCTCTGCCGCCTGTGCGGCTGACCCCCCTTGCCACCTCCCCTTTCCACTCTGTTCACCTCCTTCCATTGTGTCTACACTACAGCACTTGCCATAGTAACCTGATTCTTGTTTCAGATAGATATTTGTTCCCCAGCGAGTCTGAAAGTTCAGGTGGTGCTTCAGACGACGGTCATGGCACTAGTGATCTCTCTGCAGCAAGAGTAAGGCATGTTGCAGACAATTTGGAAGTGCCCAGTCCATCATGGATTGGTGAGTATGCACCTCTTATGGCTAACCCCGATTTGTCTTTCTCATCCTCATCTAGTGACAGCAGCTCCTCTTCAAGCTCACTGCATAGACCACGTAAATTAGCTAAGCTTATTGCGCAGCAGTTATCAAAGAAGCATGCTAAGTGTGATGTCAGGACGGAGGCTGCCGGGTGTGATGCTCATGGTTTGTTCATGGATGTGGTCCATTGTGCAAATACAGTGGCTACTAGGAGTTGGAGGAAGAGGGCTATTGGGAAAATCCATAAGGGAAAATATGTCAACATTTTGTTCTTACGGATGAAGCAAAACAGGGGCTTGAGAAAGCTAAAAAAAGCCAGATGGCACTGGGGAGGACACTTTTAGGCAGGGCCGTAGCTAGGGTAGTGCGGCCGATGCCATGGCACAGGGCACCACAGGTCAGGGGCGCTGTTTGGGCCTGTCAAATTTCTGTTTATTATCATTCTCACTTGTAGCTTCCTCTTATTTTATCCCCAGCATCTCCTGGCCTCCCCTATCTCTTCCCTGGCCCTTCCCCATGAAGCCATAGCTCTTTTTTGGATGCATTATGTCCCTTTGAAAAATGAGAGGGGCGCCAATGCTCTTTCTGGCACAGGGCACCAAAAAGTCTAGTTACGGCTCTGCTTTTAGGAACTACCATAATTGGATTGGGGGTGCATTAGTTTTTTTCAGCGTGTCACCTTGAGACTCACCCAGATGAACATCGCAATGTCATCAAATATTTTCAATTGGTGCATGAGATGTTTATGAAGTTGAAAGGTTCAGTGTGGTTGGATTTTGATGGCTGTTGTCAGTAGGACAGTAAAATGGTCATGCCACTGAATTTAAAGGATGTGGAAGTGTGTTTACAGGTCACACAGCATAGTAAGGTTTAGCAAGATAGCATGCAATGGCTAGGTCCTCCGTGTGGTCTTCTGTGAATGGTACGTGCTCCGCTTATAATGACTCCTAGTGTTTGAGAGGTGCAGGATTTCGGTTACGACACACCTGTCATATCTGTGAGGGTGGACACCTAGGAAAGAATTGTAGGGGTGGAACAATGATGGAATCAGCAGTTAGGCATGATGAACAAGGCGACACTTCCTAAGGCTAGCTCGCCAATTGTTTTGAGGGAGTTGGAGAAATGGTTGGGCTGGTATCCTTTACTGGATGATTCTTTAACTGTTGTAGCCGGGAGGAATGTTAGATCAGCTAGGGTCTTCCCAGATATTGTACAGCAGAAGGTTGTCTCTGAGGACAGCTTGGGGAGCATGTGAGGCCCCTTTCGTTTGGCTACGCTTTCAGGATTGTGCATTTCCCCCTTAGTTGTGGTGTTTAAGAAAGTACCTGGTAAATACAGGCTAATGCAAAATCGTTCTTACCCACATGAGGGGCCAGTTACTGATGCTATTCCTGATCACTTCTGTAGCCTTCGTTATCAGTTGTTTTATGACACCCTTGCACAGATATGTAGTTTTGCCGCAGGGGCATTTATGGCAATGTAAGAGGTGGGAGGGGGGGTCCCCCTGAACTGGCTGAGTGGAACCTCGGCTGCGGTGCCGGTGGACTCGGACACTTACCTCCTGACTCCCAGACTCTCACCTTCAGGCCGAGGGCGCTCCCGTCGACGGTCCTGGAACACGGGTCGGACGCGGACAGTCGCGAACTGGGTTTCCACCCTGAACTGGCTGAGTGGAACCTCGGCTGCGGTGCCGGTGGACTCGGACACTTACCTCCTGACTCCCAGACTCTCACCTTCAGGCCGAGGGCGCTCCCGTCGACGGTCCTGGAACACGGGTCGGACGCGGACAGTCGCGAACTGGGTTTCCACCCTGAACTGGCTGAGTGGAACCTCGGCTGCGGTGCCGGTGGACTCGGACACTTACCTCCTGACTCCCAGACTCTCACCTTCAGGCCGAGGGCGCTCCCGTCGACGGTCCTGGAACACGGGTCGGACGCGGACAGTCGCGAACTGGGTTTCCACTCCTGGCCCTGGAAAAGAACAAGGTGCTGAGGCGGGGTGACCTCCACTGGGATCAGTGGATGGTCATCATTGGCACTTTAGGCCTCAGACTGGCTACACCTACGTGCCAAGCACAAGGGTGTACCCCGAACGAAAACGCCCAACAGGGAAAAGGGAAGTTGGGTGACACACAACACAAACAGCAAACAAAACAATTACGCTCACCGAAAATAATCTTGTCCCTTTGCTGGACGAGTCCTGATCTCAGCACCTGTAGATGAACACTACAGCAAGAGCCCCGCACAGGACCCGATACAATAACAGATACCTTACCACTGCCTACCTTTAATGGGGGCCTGACTGTGGGAGATACAGCGACTTACCAACAGCCTACCTTTAATGGGGGCCTGACTGAGGGGGAGAACGTCCTGGTCCCAGCCCGGTCTACCTTTGATGGGGGCCTGACCGCCTGACCAATTTTCACGATGCTTCTAGGGCATTCTGCCCTTGCGTACCTGTGGCCTAGCCTGACTGTCCCTTGTCCAAGGCCTAGCGCCGAACTACAAAGATCACGGCCTAACGCCGACAGCAACAACTCCTATGGCCTAACACAGACTCACAGTGACCACGGCCTGGTGCCGAATTAACATACCCCACGGCCTAGCGCCGACTTGCCATGAGGCACGGCCTAGCACCGAATTACCATGCGACACGGCCTAGCGCCGAATTACCATGAGACACGGCCTAGCGCCGAATTACCATGAGACACGGCCTACCGCCGAATTACCATGACTCACGGCCTAGCGCCGAATTACAATGACCCACGGCCTAGCGCCGAACTATAATGAGACACGGCCTAGCACCGAATTACAATGACCCACGGCCTAGCACCGAACTACAATGAGACACGGCCTAGCGCCGAATTACAATGACCCACGGCCTAGCGCCGAACTACAATGAGACACGGCCTAGCGCCGAATTACAATGACCCACGGCCTAGCGCCGAACCCTGGTAGTCTAGGGAGGTGTGAGGGACTTACCAGTCCCGGGGCCTCCGGCGGAGCTGAGCCTGGCCCAGCCTCCGCGTGGTCTTCACCGGAGGTGGAACAACGTCCGCCACCTCTGGGCTTCCTGCAGTCTTCACCTGGGCAGCAGTGGCCGGGGCTAGCTCTTTTGCGTCGCACACTGCTGCCCCAGGGCCTCCGGTGCCTTCTCCGTCTTCACTCCTGGTGGGCGCCGGTCTGCAGCTCTTCGCCCGGCGGGCGGCGGCCTGGGTGAGCTCTTTTTCGATGGCCGCCGCCCTGCGGGACTTCCGTCGCGTTCCTTCTCCTATCTTCGGGAGCTCTTCACCGCTCCGTCCCGGCCGTCGCACTCCCCGTCCCCTCCTCGCGCCAGCTAATTCAAGCCGACGCCAGGGGGTGGGGTGATGACGCGGCGACCTGCTGGCTGCCGATCTGTGAGCCCTGATTGGTTCACAGTCAGCGCCACATTCAAAGGGGCACGTGCTGATTGGCTGAGTCTGAATCCACCAAGATTCAGACTTGCCATCATGCCCGTGGAGTAGCGGCGGCAATCCGCCGCTACCTCCACGCCCGCTGCACCGGATGGGGGGTGGGATCACGACCGATCCTGGCCCGCTGGCCAGCTTGCGGATGGGCCCCGCCACACGCTCGAACGGGGCTGGGATCTCTCCGGATCCCACCCCACTCTGATGCCCGGGGCTCCCGCTGCCCCAAGGCACCCCCACCATCCAGGCGTGGAGGGTGAGGATGCCTAGTAGCAGGGTGAGTGACCGCACTGGTACACTCAGCCCTGCTACAGCAAAGTTGTATATTGAATCAGCTTTTCGACTACTCCCTTTGCATCCCGTATCAATGCAATTCATGGGTTTTAGATTGAATGGGAAATTTTATGTCGAAATTTAAAACATTTGTCATCTTCCGGCTGATGAAGTTCATAAACTTTTGGGGTTAACTCATACCTGTTTAATTTCTGAGATTGTTAGAATGAATGTGTACAATCGTTGTTGGTTTCCTTTCAATTTGCCTAAATTATCCCTATGGGGCAGATGTTTTTTGCCGGACATCGGGACGGGCGACTACTGAGGTGATCAAGCCACATCATCATGTTCGCCTGTCTAAGGAGACCAAGGATGATCTTCGGGTCTAGCCATTAATTTAATCTGGAGATGATGGGGTGGGTTCTATTGGTTTTGGCACTTATTTTGATGGCGAGTATGGCATGGCATCGGGCAGGTGTCCCAGCTAATCTATTATCATTGGAACTTTTTCAGATAATTCTGGTAATGGAATTGTGGCTCGACAATTTGTCTAATTAGAATATTATATTCTGTTGTGGTAATTTAGAGGTTGTGCTATTAATAAACAGCGGTCATCTTCTCCTGGAGCTTTGCTGCTTCTTAGGCATTCAGTTTTAAAGTATTCATATGCGAACATCGGTTTTAGGGCTATACATGTGCCAGGGGATGATAATGCGATAGCGGATGCTTTGTCGTGTTTCAAGTTTGTTCAATTCCGTGCTCATGCACCTGATGCTAAACCGTTAATTTGTCCTTCTCATGTGTGACAGATTATTGACCAGGCATAGAGGAAATTGTTGGCTCCGGCAACACTATAAAAATTTATACTGCGACCTAGTGTGATTGGGAGTCTTCCCTGTCTACGTACAAAACAGGAGGGTAAATCAATGGATTAGTGTTTGCTGGCCTTTGTTTGAGGGCACTACCAAAGTGGGAGGTCCAAGACTGCCATGCCGGCAGCTTTGGCTGGGATTTAATTTCTCTCTAAAATGCACAGCCTTTACAATCCCATTAAATATTTTCTAGACCAGTGGACTTGAAGCTGTTGCGAGACCTGGGTTCAAAGGTGACTTCAAATGATTTTGGGACTTTTGCAAGCGGCCTTTTCATTTGCCTTTTTTGGGGCATTTCAGGTTTGTGAGCTGGTGGCTGCTAGCAAGGGGTCGGTGACTTCTAGTTTACTAGCGCAAATAATTTTTCTTAAGGATGGCACGGTTTTATTAGTTTGTGACCTATTGGCGGCACAAAAGGACTTTGGCTCACATTTATTTAGTGTGCATCTTTCGCCATCCATCATTCAAGCGGCTGGAAGTCTGGAAGTCAACCACGTATAAGTGTTATGTTCATTCCAATAAGCTGTAGTCTTGCACCTCATGCGTTATCCCAAAAACATTGTTTACCTGCCGGTTTTAGAATGATTAGCATTCAAAAAGTGGGTTATGAAGGAATTTCTCATGTTTCCTCCGTGGCAGCCTTTATTACAATTGGCTTTGATCTCATGGTCTAAGGGAGGTTTTTTTTTTTTAAAGTTTTTTTCTTCACTTGGGTTGTTATGTTATTATCCCGTATATTTTGCCAGGTCTTTCACTAGTTTGTGTTTGGTTTTGGGTGCGGATATTGATTCTTTTTTGTTTACAGCTCAAGGTGTTTCATCCAGATCAGTGGGCCACTACGGTATTTATTGAGAGATCATGGGGGCCAAAATGGTGGAGGTCATTGGGTTTAAGTGGATATGCGTTAGGGGTCTCCAATTGTTGGCTTTGACAAAAAATTTTTTTCAGGGAACAGCGGTGGGGTAGGCTCAATCAGCTAGTGATTCACCTGTCTTAACAATGTGGGACAAGTCATGGGTATTGATTTAATTTTGAAAATCTAGGCAGACTCCTGGGCCTTAAAGTCTTGGTGGCCTGGGGTGACACTGGTCTGGTTGAAGACAGTGTCCCGGTTGGTTTGGAGAGGATCTAGGGATCATGCAGCACTGGACAAGGCTAGGAGAAAGATGCATATGGCGATGTCCCGCTTTGTTTTAGGTTTGGGGAGGAGGGGTTAGTGGTCAGACATCCTACAATTGAGATGGACTTCCCTCAACTGTACAGTGACCAATTGACTAAATTGGGCTTGGAGATTTTTCCCAAAGATTTTTTATACTTTAGGGATAATCTTGGATTGTTTTGGTCTGGGTTGGAGGGCTGCGGTTCTCTGAACCTAGATGGAGCAGGTAGGCGCTACAAGTCAGCGGCCCCATGTGATGTAAGAGATCGATATGGGTCATTTACACTTTCAAAGTAAGGCAAGGTGTTCTACCTATGTGGGGGGTACCTGGGTACTTCTTTGCGGAGCATTCGGTATATGCACAAGTAAGGGGAGGTGAGTCCTTCACAGCCCAGGTTGCGTTTCAGGAGGGATGGTTTAGTCGCCCCTCATTTTGTGTAGAGTTTATTTGGCTACAGCTGATTTTTGTAGCATCTTCATGGCCACCACTTTACAGATTCTAATTTTGTCATCAATTAATAAATGCTTGTTGCTTGTATTGTTATTTTATTTATATAGTTAAGGGAATCTTTACTATGGTTAATTACAATAAAGTAATGGACGCCTTATAAAATATCCATATATAATAAACAAAAGCGTTCCCTGTGACAGGCACAAACATCTATGAATATACACAAACAGTTGTCTAAACTTGTCAAAAATGAAAGATATTACATGTAATTATTATTATATGATTCTATGGGAAAGCTTATTTTTCCTATACATGACAGGCTTTCTTTAAATACAATAGGGGACCTTTAAAGTGTCTTCCCTTTTTTTATTTGAAATTATGAACATAACATTTTAAAACAACGACAAAAAATCCTGGAAGAAGCTTCTGATGTGACTGATCCCACGGAGTGGCGTACTGTGCCGCGCGCATGACCGGCAAATCACATGCCGCGATGTGTGCACACGTTTGCCGGATCAGCGGCAACGATGGAAAAGGACACATCTGTAAAGTACCAACCAATCAGCTCCTGCCATTTTTCAAACACAGGGCCTCGTTTATCAACGAGTTTTATCATTCACAATAAGCGATAAAACGTGTTGCGTATGATAATGGTGCTCCAGCCAATCAGCTCCCAACTGTCATCTGTTGGAAAAATGACAGTTGGGAGCTGATTGGCTCCTGGAGCACCATTTATCATTCATAGCAAGTTTTATCAATTGTTGTAAATTATAAAACTGGTTGATAAATGAGGCCGTGTAACATGATAGTAAGGAGCTGAATGGGTGGCACATCTCCCCCTATAACAGAAACACACCTGCTTCATTTCCCATTGTTCTAACCTTACTAAACTTTGTACAGTGGGCCTGATTCAGACCCACTCGCGAGCGCTATGCGCTTGGGAGAGGGTCAATGTTTGGCCACTGCGCATGCGCGCGCCGGAGCCGGCTCCGACGTGCGCATACGTGAGACCCGGCTAGCTACGGGCGCTCCTTTGCTCCGGGTCTCGCACCAAAAGGGGGTGGCTGACGATTTTGATTGACAGCTTGCACCATTTTGGAGGCGGGCAGGGGGGGTGGCTGGCCAAACGGAGGCGTTCCCGACGGAACGCCTGCCGTTTGGGGGCGGCCCCACTGACATCACGAGTGATGTCAGTGGTGAGCTTCCGGCTCTATTAAGAGCCAGAAGCTCACTGGGGCTTGCGGGAACGAGACCCTACCGCAAGGGTCTCGTCGCAAGCCCCAATGGTCGAGACCATCGCGACCATCACCTGGCCGCTCGCGATAGCTGTGGGTGGTCACCCACAGCTATGCGAGCGGCCCGGAGGCCGCACGAAAAAAAAACAAAAAACACCCTGATTCAGAGCGAGCGCTCTTTCAGAGCGTCCGGCTCTGAATCAGGCCCAGTATGTGTATAGATGTATTTATATGCCACAGCAAACCCTGCATTTTGCTTTTCCGCATTAATTACACATCGGATGTTAAAATGTAATAGTAAATAGTAAGAGTATTTTGCCCCCAAAAACGTAGAATCTAATAAGGTAGTTAGTTGGCGATATACAGTACAATGAAAGTGATGAAGCATTTCCAAGTGCTGATCCCAATGTATAATAAATGCAGTCATGGTTAAATCAATGTACGCTCCGTGTTCCTCCCACACCGCGACAACATACTGGAAGGCTAACAATTGGCTACGATCCATCTCACAAAACAGCGATATAATAGAAAATATCCAGGGTGATAGGAGGCACATTATAACTCTTTGCCCTGGGGGGGGTCATATTGTCTAGAAACTGCACTGGCTCTTATCCCCCCTCCTTCCCCATTTCTGCCCCCCTCCAGGCATTTGGGATAATAACATATAAAGATAATAGTTCTCTTATTCACAAAAAAAAAGTGATCCTTTCATTTGAAATAACAATATATTATACAACTATTTCATTCTGGATAAATATAGTAATGAGATCAGGTGCTGCGCCATACAGAGCCATTCATGTGATCACATCCAACCACAGATGCACGTTATGGAACTACACACACATACACACTAGGGTTAATTTTTTTGGCAGAATCCATTTCGTTTACCAGTATGTTTTTGGATTGTGTGAGGAAACCGGAGCATATGGAGGGACCCCACGCAAACACAAAGAGAACATATAAACTCCACACGGAGAGGGCTGTGATAAAACAATAGGAAAGAAGCAGCTCAATAGAAGCCTTAAGAAACCAGGTTAACCGAGTTCCTCCACTGGATCTGAGAGGGGAATCCGTGATTGTCAGGAGTTTCAACACACTTCTAGCAGAGACACAGCCTGTAAAGTGACAGGTAGGAGCTGATGGGTTGGTAATTTATCTCAGTCCACTTTATCTCTCTCCAAGGCTTAGTACATAGGGCCTGATTCAGAGCCCCTCGCTCGCGCTGTGTGTTCGCAAGCGGCCCGATGTTCCGCGTACTACACACTGCGATCGTATCCCTCTCACTCGCCCAGCAAAGGCAGCCCAGTGTAATGAGTGACAGGAGAGGCCGTTTGAGGGTGGTAACAGGGGCAGGACACTAATAATGGGGGTGTTGGAGATGCGAACGCAGGCGTGCCTGGGTGTTTCCACGCCGTTTTAGAGGCGTGCATAATTAACAGGCAGCGTCATAGTACAAGTCACTTACCTTTTTTTTACACTGATTTCCTCACAGTGCTTGCGGTAGGGTAAAGCACTGCATTAGCATCTGATGGTGCTCGATGTACCAATGTTTTAATACACTTCCTGGAGATGACGTGGTGCTGGTGGGCGGCACTGCCTGTGCGATTGGGCGTACGCATACACAAAGTGGCCGCCCGCTAAGACATTGTGGGCGTGCTTATGCCTTGGCGAGCGATCGCTTCCCGTGGCCTCACTTTGACAAATTTGCATACGCATCCAGCGAGCGTACGCAGATAGCGAACGGGTCTGAATCAGGCCCATAGACTCCAAAGTACCAATCAATCAGCTCCTAACTGTCACTTTACAGGCTGTGTTTGAAACATGACAATTAGGAGTTGATTAGTTGCTACTTTATCTCTGTCCACTTTATCTCTCTCCAGGGCTTAGTACATCATAGGGACCTCTAATGAAAATAGGAACAATTAATGAATTTCTATTTCCTCCCACTCTGGGGGAGACTTATTTAACCTTCTGAAAAGTGTAGGTGTTACCCCTAGCGACCACTCAGATGCTACCTCCACTTGTTCTCTTTAGAAAGTTTGATAAATATTCCTTTAGACTGTACCTCAGTCCACTAGAGGCACAGAACTAATGGTAATTGATCCTAACAACCCCAACCAACATCTTTGAGTGTTGAGTGAGAATTTGCAAATGTCGATGTATATTAACTACATATGGTTATTATTTCACCACGCTCAGTATCAGCTTGGTTAGCCTAGTACCTTTAAAGAATACAGTGTTTTTGATTAGTGTCCATACAATTATGGTGAATACACACATAGTAATAATTGAGAAAACTAACTAAATCCATTTAGACATTTTCATTATTGCACTAAAATAATGAAACCCAAATGCCACCCGTGTGATTATCTGTATAATAAGCAAGAGAGCGAGTCTGTCTGTCTGTCTGTTTGTCCTTTAGGCACGGCCAGAGTTTTTGACCTAGCTCCACCAAATCTGGCATGGTGGTGTAGTTTGACCAGGATTAGGTTTTTGTCTAGGATTGAACTACGGCAGGGTCATCTACTGTCACACAATCCCTAAAAGTGTGGACACTCTTAAATTACACAGGTCTCAGGGCTTGTTCAAGTGGAAATTGGTAGTCAGCCAAAAACCTGTGTGAAAGCTACAAAAGTATCTTTTTAACCTCACAGTCTGAGCAAGTGTCAAAATTTGACTCAGGCAAGTTCATATTAAATCCAGACAGCGAGGTCTATTTACTAAGCCTTGGATGTAGATAAAGTGGATGGAGATAAAGTACCAACCAATCAGTTCCTAACTGCCATTTTTCAAACACAGCCTGTGACATGGCAGTTAGAAGCTGATTGGTTGGGACTTTATCTCCATTCACTTTATCCCCATCCAAGGCTTAGTAAATAGACCCCTTAGTCCTTTTTAAAGTGACCATATATATTAGTCAGCCCTCTGTGTTTGCATGCAAGAGCGTAACTAGAACTTTGGGGGACACATAGCAAGATCTTAAAAGCCCCCCCAGACTTAAAAATGTAAATACATGTGCCCCCACACAGAGCTCCTCCAGGTTATGACACACAATATTACCCCTTATACACATTATGCCACACTGTAGTAGAGCTCCTTATACAATATACCACACAGTATGCCCTTTACAGATTATGCCACATAGCAGTAGTGCCCCATATTACACATTATTCCACAAAATAGTAGTGCCCCTTACACATTATGCCACACAGTAATGCCCCTTATAACATTATGCCACACAGTAATGCCCCTTGTAACATTATGCCACACAGTAATGCCCCTTACACATTATGCCCCCTCTCCCTAGCAACTCACCTCCCTGTGTCCCTCCAACAGTCTCTTGCCTCCCTCTGTGTGCCATCAGCAGCCAGCAGATGTGGATTTGGTGCCAGGTCGCCAGCTCATTACAGACACACTGGCAGGCAGTGGCAGACATGGGCAGATATCGTCGGCACAATTTGAATCTGGCGCTGGTCGTGAGCCAATCGGAGCTTGCGGGCCAGCAGCCAACCAGGAGCTGCCACTGCTGATTGGCTGATGGTCTGCAAGCTCTGATTGCCTTGCGACCGTTGGCGCTGTCTCTCCATGTCTGCCTGCTGATGTGCCTGCTGTAATAAGCCGGCAGACCAGTACCAAATCAATACCGCTGACACCCGAGCCCCCCTCAGGTTCCTGACTGGACTGGCCCACCTTGTGCGCGTGACTTGGTGCCGGGGGTGTGTGGAGCCACAGAAGCAGCTCGGGCACCATAGTAGTTGCACCCCTTGCACCCAAGGGTAGTTGCGCCACTGTTTGCATGCATGTTAGCAAATAGTGGGGTTCTTTTCAGGATTAATGGAATGAGGTTATAGGCGTGGACAATGTATACAAATAAAGGGCTGCAGATGTACTTCAGGGTCCAGCCTTCAACTCGGACAATGCCGGGTATCCCAGCTAGTATTTAATGTATCAAATGAGCTGCAGAGTAACTGGACAAACCCTTGAGAAGATAGTTATATAGTTAGGGGTCGATGTGTTTTATCCACTGATGAAGCTGCAGACAATGTTTGGTTTCAGAAGATCTCAAAGATATAGGGAACAATAGTAGGTGCCAGTGCCAGTGTGATAACAATCAGCCATAGATAAGCCCTGTGTGGGAAAGCCAGTTTATAAAGTATACAATGTGATCAGTGTGAGACTGTGGGGTCTCCATAGGCAGTTAGTTTCAATGTAGCATAAATCTGAAACAATTTAGACTGATATTATTTCACAACAACTGGATTCTTCCTATGGGGGAGATTTATCAAAGCTTGGAGAGAGATAAAGAGGACCAATCAGCTTCTAACTGTCACTTTACAGGCTGTATTTGAAAAATGACAGTTAGAAGCTAATTGGTTGGTACTTTGGGCCATATTCAATTTTCTGGGTTTTTTTTTTTACAAAATTTAGCCTAAAAAAATTTCGCCAAATTCAATTCCTGGACAATTTCGCCTAAGCGGAAACAATTCTCCAAAAAAGATTCTCCAATCAATGCCAGGTGAAAAGAAATGCAAAATCTTTATTTTGGGGTTCAAACGTGGGGAAACGACTCAGAACCCTTGGGACAGCCCCCCAAAGGACAAATCTGCAAAAAAAACAAAAATCTAAGAACACTGAAAAAAGACATGTAATTTTTGGGGTGAAAATTTAAAAAGTAGGGGGATAAACATAAAAAGTAGCGAAATAAACTTCTTGGGGGTCCCCAAGTATGGTCAGGTGTTTTTGGGATTGCAGGTGCATGCAGCAGGTGGATTTTTCATGTTTTTAAAAAGTTCACTTTAGAGACATAAAAATATGCTAGCATCCATTTTCAAGTACCCCAAATTTGACTGGACTACTTATTTTCACCAAAAAATACAGCTTTATGCCATTCTTCACCACTTTTACAAAGACACTAATAGCAAGCAATTTACACAACTTAAGTACCCAAAATAGTCTTATTAGGGCTATTAGTACACATCTATTGTGATTCCCTATGTTAATGTATCTTTTTCTGGGGTACAGACTGATTTCCCCAATTCTTTCAGTACTTGTCGCCTGTTCCGCATTCGCCTATTTCCGTTTTCGCCTGTTTTGCAATTGAATTAGGCAAAACGCGGGGACGAGCATGGAATAAGTTCGCCTCTGACACAGGCGAATGAAGCGAAAAGTCGGACAGCCAAAAACTTCGCCTCTAATTGAATTCCCTTCTTTATCTCTCTCCAAGCTTTGCTAAGTCTCCCCCTATGACTGTAGGTTAAATTAAGTTCAATGCCTATCAGTGTTTACAGTATACAACATAGGTGTAATAATCCCCTTAAATCTTTAAGTATGGGATTTTTTATTTATTCACCGTGATTTATATAGCGCACATAAATTATGCAGCACTTTACAGAGAATATTTCAGCCAGTCACAGCAGTTCCTGCCCCAGTGGAGCTTACAATGTACCCTATCACATGGACACACTCATACACACTACGATTCATTTTGGACAGAATCCAATTAACTTACCAGTATGTGTGAGCATACGGAGTACACCCATGCAAGCATGGAGAGAACACATTAACTCCACCCAGATAGGGCCTTGATGGGAAGTGGATCCAAAATCTCAATGATGTGAGGCAGCAATACTAACCGCTACAGCAACTGTGCTGCCAGGATTGTGCTGTATAATGTATGGCACATGCAACAGGATCCATCTGGGGAGCCGCTTTAGCTTTACTGCACCGGCAGTGGGCGGTGCATTAAAGTTTCTTTGTTTATTGCAGCGAAGCGCATGTGACATCATGGTGTCCTGCAGCTCCCATGAGAGACAGAGCAGAGGAGCAGTCGCGGGCAGCCAGAAGGCATAAAAGAAGGTAAGTGTGGGGGCTGGAGGTACACTGTGGGGGTGCTGGAGAGACACTGTAGGGCTGAAGCATCACTATGGACTTGAGGACACCTTGGGGGCTGGAGTGCCAATGTGGGGTCTAGAGGGCCACTGTGGGGGCTGGGGAGAGACTGTGGGGACTGGAGGGACACCAAGGGGCTAGATAAAGACTGCTGGGGCTGGAGAGTGACTGTGGGGGCTGGAGAGAGACTGTGGAGGCTGGGGAGATACTGTAGGGCTGAAGGGACACTGCTATATGACAATGACATTGGTTATATTCCTACTCAAACAGGCGTCTTCCATGTTTCAAACAAAAAAAAAAAAAAATAGGGCGGTCCAAGAGTAGCGCTGTCCTTGATTATGATACGTGTAACTCCCTTCCATCAGATGTAATATCCTCGACAGGGAAAGAGAAATGAACATACAATGGAGAGTATTATGTACACCAGGATTACGGGAAATGTTCTCAAAATGGATGATCACGAAGTGTAACCAACTCACCCCAAACTAGTGAGATGCATTCACAAAAAAGTATCTTTCATAAAACTTCTTTGTATAGTCATAGGCCCTTCATTGCCCCCTACTGGGTCTGAACTCACCTGTAAACAGATGTAGACATTCCCCAAAAGGTTTCTTTTACGTAGAGTGGTGTCCAAACTATAGGTAAAATTTCCAACACCAATACCCTGGGGTAGCCACATCACCAGAGAGGATGGTCTTTTGAAGAATATTTATTCCAAACAAGATAAAAATACAATAAAAAATTTGATAAAACAGTATTATACTGGGAAACCCACCAATCGACCTGGATATATGAATATACCAAAAATGTCAACCTCACCCGGACTCTGATAGATTTGGTTCAGCCATCAGATGTAAGTAGGCAGAAAAAACGGAGGTAAGTCCACAGTGGTTATGGTCCCAAAAAAACATCAACGCGTTTCAGACTTAAGCAGTCCTTCCTCAGGATGTATACTAACACTCTTTTACACTCAATATATATACCCCTCATCCCCTCAAGTGGGAGGGATTCACCATGGAGGTATACAAAACATGGAAATATACAAACATAAAATGATCGCTATACAAATCTCTAAAACACAACCATGCAGTGATCCCCCTTATAGTAAACACTGGTGTTCTTACATACTGAACATATATAGTCAATCAACTTGATAAATCAATAAACCCGGAATATAAGACATGAGAGAATAAACCAATGGAATATCCTCTTATTAATGTGATCCAGTCCGCTTTTTCATTCAAACAAGAACTAAAGCATCAGGTGTCTCCATGTTTCTCCGTACTCACGTCCCGGAAGTGCTGTATGTGTCTACATCCGGCTCGTCACCATTGTGGCTTTTAGTAGTTGTTATTGTGGATAGCGCGCCGCCGGAAGTGATAATGGACTTCCGTCCTTTGTGCCGCAAACTACGAAGATGACATCACGGGGTCCCGTGTGCTCTAGTGTTGCATGGGACGCCATTTTGCGGGGGTTTTTTCGTAAGAACACGATGGTTGTAGAAATGGACAAAATTGTAATCCAATGATCCCACATAATGTAAAGAGGAAAACAACATATTACTAATGCAGAACAGCCAGACATCCCAAAAAACACTAATATGATTAAAAAATATTAATATTTAAAAATATAAAGACTCATAGGAACCATTTCATTTCGAAATCAGCGTTTAGACCTCTAGGGACTAAACATTTCAATAGGTGTATCATTCTCATTTCTTCTTGCGCCATTCTCTGGTCCCTATCATTAATTCTCCAATTAGGCTTCACAATTTTTATACCACAAAATGATATTAGGTGCTTAATCTCACATGCATGTACTTGTTTAAAATGTGACGAAACATGGTGCGTATCTAAGCCTTTTTTAATGTTTTGCACATGCTCTGCCAATCTTTCCTTCAAAAGGCGGGTGGTTTTACCCACATATTGGCTCCCGCATGTACATTCTCATAAGTAGACACAATATTTGCTATTGCATGTTATAAAGTCATTTATTGAGAACAATTTCCCCGTTTGTGTAGATTTAAAATGCGTAATTTTGGTATTCTCAGATCTACAGATTTTACACATGCTGCAAGTACCGCACCGGAAAAACCCCTTGGATCTAATGTTACCCCCTAATGTGGGGGGGGGGGGTTATTACACTTCTCACTAAATTATCTTCCATGTGATCTATAACATGAATAATGACAGAAGTCACCATCTGCCCAGAAAGGAACAATTCCTTCAGAGGTTCCCAGTTGCAGAAAAATCACATGTACTGTAGGTAAGAGACTCTCAAGCGAATGGCCTGTACCTGCCAGGGATCCGGGTATGGGGGCCTGACAAAATTGGTGTACAAGGCCTATGATTTTTATTGCCGTCCCTAATTGGTAGCATGCATAGCGTGGCATATAATATATATAATTTCAAAAATGTATTTAACAACATTAAAGCCATTGATGCTTTAGATTTCCACCCCACTTTGGCAATCACATTTATGGGCCAATTCAAATAGCCACGGGTTGGCTGAAAATTGCCTAACGCGGCCAAAATACCCACTGCCGAAAATTTTTGCTATTCAATTAGATAATCTATGTTAACACAGGTGTCGATGGGAATTTAGGCGGATTTTAGTTTGCAGCCCCAGTGTATTTGAAAAGTCGGGATAAATATTTTAAGGTAAAAATGTCCCAGATCGAGCGATTGTTTTCCATTAGCCCTGCGCTGCGATTGGTTTGCGATTACGCCTGCAGAGGATCCATTCGCAAAGTGAGTGACAAGTAGTCAGCATTTGTGGGAGGTAACAGTGTAAGGTTAATAAAAAAGCACGCGTGTCAGACCGTTTAAACGCTGGTATATGCAGGTAAGCGACGTCGTACGCAGATGAGGAGGCAGCAGTGGGCGTCCCTATGCTCGGGTGTTCATTGGGACTATTAGTATGTTTTCGCAGCTGCGTACAGTTCGAAAACGCAGTTGCGATCGCATTATCGTCCATCTCTGAAGCAGGCCCTCAGTGCAGACCCTCTGGTACACCCCTCCCAATGCATACACATGCACATGGTGGTATCTCATTAGCATAATCTGGTTAATAAAGGCATGCCGTTTTTCAAGTGTTTTTATAAAAACTGGGTTTAATTATGTAGGACATCTATTTGCGTTTTTCCCCAATACTTTTTACATTTGCTTACAAACTATTAAAATTCACATTACTAAAATAATCTAAAAGCTTTAGGGCCGGATGTACTAAAGGAAAAATATGGTAAAAACCCTGTTTCGGGGTTTTTACCGCATTTCCATATGTACTAAACCCCAGCTGCCCTTTTATCGGTGCCGAGAAAAACCTGGCATTACCCTATAGAAGCCTATGGGCTTCTTACCGCACCCCGCTCCCGACGCTTCGCCGCCCCGCCGTCGCCCAGCGCTGGCCCCCACTCACCTGCTCTCCATGGTCGCTGGCCAGTGCTCCTCCTGGGTCCTCCGCCTCATCCTCATCTTCCGGGTGCAGGGAGGAGAAGGAGCCCAGGGCTTCCTGCACATGTGACCAGCAGGAAGCTCCGGGGGCCATGGAGACTCCGTCACCTGGTGCCGGCTGCTTTGCAAAGGGCAGCTCTTATCGCAAGAGCTGTCCTTTGCGATAGTAATCGCATATGTTAATACATATGTGATTAGTAAGGTTGCGGTGACTGGCGGAATGGTCACCGCAACCTTAGTACATCCCGGCCTTAATTTGGTGAAAAAACACTTGCTTACTATCATATTTCCACGGTTTATAAAAAAAAAAAAAAAAAAACAGCCGATTGACACCTATTAAAAACCTCAGATACTTTGCTTTTGGCTACTAATAGCCTTCTATACTGTTATCCAGTGTTATGTGTCACCTTTCTGCAGATCAGGGTGATTTCTCCACTTTTTCATGTAGTTCCCCAAGTCGTGCACTGTAGAATTACCACACAGGTGACACGTCAAATATTTTCCAGCTGAAGAGCAAGGAGATCGCATACTGAAATAGGTGGCGTTAAGTCGACCAGCGGTAAAATCTTAATTTATTGCAGAAATTTTAATTTCCCCCTCTGTGTGGGTCTGTTTAATTGTAGGAATGAGTCGGGTGATGGTGAAGAGGAACAGCACCATGTTATTTGCCCACCCCTAGGTTGGAGAATCATGTCGTACTTTCAACTGAACAAAAGGTGGTGGATGATCTGGATTTGGAGACATCCTGACCGTCAGGATGCTGATGGTCAGTATACTGGCTCCGGAATCCTGACAGTTGGAATAAGTATCAGGCTTAGGGGTCTATTTACTAAGCTGTGTTAGGAGATAAAGTGATCGTTGATAAGGTACCAGCCAATCAGCTCCTAACTGCCATTTTTTCAAACACAGCCTGTGACATGGCAGTTAGGAGCTGATTGGCTGGTACCTTATCACCATTTACTTTATCTCCTAACACAGCTTAGTAAATAGACCCCTTAGGGTTAGGGGTCAGGTTAGGGATAGGCACTAGGGGGAGGGTTAGGCTGCCGGACGGAAGGATTAAGGATAGTCTGTGGGATGGGAGGGTTAGGCTGCATAAATAGCTGTTAATAAATAAATATAATATGTATAAAAAATAGACAAGTAAACGTATATTATGAGGTTACGCATGTCAGTAAACTGAGTATGATAAAGATCGATGCCCAACAGTGTTTATCTCGCCCATAAATGTAACATTGTACCACATAATAAATACAACATGTTACCACTGTAGTTCATCCTGGATGAACATAAATCACCCTAAGATTACCTCAGAATGTGTGTGTAACTGCTGTACAGCTACCCATGTGATCTTGGATAATGTCAAGATAATCCAGCTAATGACTTTATCTGTGACATCTGCACTTCCAGCACGACAAAAGAACACAACGTTAAAAAAATCAACAGGTGCTGCAAAATGACCGATAGTCGCTGTGAGATAATTCCCACTCCTGTCAGTATATCTGATTTATAATTAGACTACATCTGAGCAAATGCAGGCATTTTATTTTTATCTATTTAAATATTTGTGAGCACACATTATGCTAAGCGGAAATTTTCCATTCGGGTCGGATTGCACAATCGTTTTTCAAACTCATTAGGGAAGGAGAATAAAGGAGACAGTGTTGTTCCGCGCGCTGTTCCCGGGCCGGGATTTTACAAGCAGCTGTTGTTGAATCCTTCAGATTGTTATGCAATCTTACTGTGAGGGCTGGTCTTACAAAACACACACTGGAAATCGTGTAATGCCTATTATTACATCAATGAGTAGGATTATTTTACATACACAGTTTCACATGGAAAAGATGCTGTTTATGGAGTTTCCGGCTCAAGCGTTAGGCTATACAGTAACTAAATAATGTAATAGTGACAGGTCTGTATTGTAGGAAACAATGTTACAGTGCTGAAGGAACACAATGTCCAGATATATACGTATGTTCAGTCGCGCCAATCAGCCCCTCTCGACGCACCAGGTCCTGTGAGACTCTGGTAGCACCAGGCGGATTTTTGAGTTTTTTTTGTTTTTTCGAAAACGTGTCTAAGTCGCAATACGGCTAGGACGTACCAGGAGACTGTGCCGATTCATTCGTTACCTGGCGCTTGTATATCTGTGTGCGACTGAGTCTCTGAATCAGTATACGAAGGGTTACGATGCAGAGGCTGCGGCTTTTGCTCACGCCAAGTTCTGTTTACAAACTCAGTCGCACACAGATATACAAGTGTCGCATATCAAATAAATCGGTACAGTCTACTGGTGGGACCAAGGGGCCTATTCATCATCACTTAATTTTGACAAAAGCGGGTGAAAAAGCAAATTTTCACCTGCAATTGTTAAAATTAAGTATTCAGGCTATTCATTAAGAAGGTGAAGCAGGAGATATCACAGATATACACCCCATACACTAGCATCACAGATATCTCCTACTTACCTTCCTCTTGCGGAATGGCCTGCTGTCCCCATACACTAGTATCACAGATATCTCCTACTCACCTTCTGTTTGCGGAATGGCCCGCTGTCCCCATACACTATTATCACAGATATCTCCTACTTACCTTCTGTTTGCGGAATGGCCCGCTGTCCCCATACACTATTATCACAGATATCTCCTACTTACCTTCTGTTTACGGAATGGCCCGCTGTCCCCATACACTATTATCACAGATATCTCCTACTTACCTTCTGTTTGCGGAATGGCCCACTGTCCCCATACACTAGTATCACAGATATCTCCTACTTACCTTCTGTTTGCAGAATGGCCCACTGTCCCCATACACTAGTATGGGGACAGAATTCAACAAGCTCCGAAAATATAATATTTTCGGAGCTTGACTGTGGGGGCATTCGCCATCTTCAGATGACAAATACCCCCGCTTGTTCTTCGCCGCCCGCTCTTCCCTATGGGAAGAGGGTCCGGCTTGCGAGAAGGGATCCTTTCGGATCCCTTCGCCCCTGTCCGGCTCCTTCCGCCGGACGTCGGGGCTCTTGTGCGCATGCATGACCTGTAGGTCACGCATGCGCACCGCCATCACTGCTCCAAAAGGAGCAGTGAAAAGATTCACTGCCCCGAAAAGGAGCAGTGAAGCCGCTCATGGGAGCAGCTGATTTCACATCAGCTGCCACCGCGCCGGAGCAATGATGAATTACTCCGGTGGGCACGGCGAATTAGGGTGTTAATTATCGGGGTCCATTGGGACCCCGATAATTAACATCATGAATATATTGACACATTTTCGGCAAAAAGAGACGCAATAAAAGACTCCCAACGCTAGCAGGGTTGTGCGGCACCTGACATACTGAGGTCACATCTGTAGGTAACACAAATAATATGAGGAAGATAACAGAACATCATTTAAAGTTAAATGCTGATTAAATAAACATTTTGTCTCTGATTCTGAGTTTGCAAGCAAGACCGAATGCGGCCACATCTAGTGATATTGGGCAGCACAGACGGTGTGATGGTTAGAATTACGGCCTCACATCACTGAGGTCATAGGTTTGATTCCCTCCACGGCCTTAACTGTGTGGAAGTTCTACATTCTCCCAATGCTCCAGTTTCCTCCACCAAACCAAAAATGTACTGGTGGGTTAATTGGCTACAAACTTGAAGTTAACCCTAGTGTGTACATGTACTAGGGAATACTGATTGTAAGCTTCACTGGGGTAGGGACACAATATTTTTTGTAGAGAACTGTAGAATATGTGTGCACTATATAAATATCTAGCAATAAATACTTATTAGCAAACTGCACATGTCACTGGCTGCAAATACATTTTTGTAAACTTACGATCAATTCAGAATCGTACATATCTTGTTTTTTCTCTGTGGCTTTCAAATGGGCATTTATGAACGCTGTGTCGTGCGTATGCAAAGAGTACGCCAAATTCAGACCGATCCTGCACCCAGCATGGGGTAGGTGGATGTTCCTATGATAACGATGATGACCGCTGTCGAAGGTGCGATCGCATACATGCGCATGACTCCTTAGTATAGTCACACTAGCATTCTGTTTGCAGTGGACATTATATGAGTCTTGGAATGAGGCCCATTATATGGTGCTTTCTGCAGCAAAGTATGTCGACAGATTGAGCCTATATACTATTGTTGCCGGGATATATTTGAATGAGGGTCATCTATGATGCTTTAGGTCATTATGCCCTTAGTGGGACATGGATTAGCAATGATATTAATTGCAGAGCAATTAGCTCGGGGGTGGCAATAACTACTGGTATGTCTTTTGAACATTTAGGCATATTTCATACTAAGGGGCCTATTTATCAAATCATACTTTCAGGATATTCCCTGAAAACGCCCGTTTTCGGTGGGGATACCCATAAATATTAAGGATCCCCTAAATGTATGAAAGCAGTCCCTCCATTTTCAACAGCAGTCGCAGCCCCCCAATGTTTCTAGGAGGGCTGCGAAGCTGTCAGATTTACCTAGCTCTGGAGCTTGGCCCCCGATAGGATGCCATTTTCATTGGATGCCATTTTCATAGGATGGCCCCCGATAGGATGCCATGGGGTATTATGGTTACCCCATAATAGCCTATGGGCTTACCAATGGAACCCTCTTCAGCAATGGCTGCGCACATATGTGGTCTGCTGATCGCGCATGTGCAGGACAGGCCCGGCTCCTGGTATAGAAGGGAAATAATTGCTTTTGCCATCATTTAATTTCTTTACACACCGCAGACCTGTCCCTGCATAGGAATTTTACTACATTCGGTTGAATGTGAATTTCCTTATTGTCGCCAATAGTGGAGATAAGAGATTCTAATTTTTTGGGTCTGAAACTCGATAATTAGTAAATATGTTCCTAAAAGAGGATTAAAGGATAATAACAGTATAAAGGTGTGACATTTGAAATATAGGCAGCTGCGATGGCATTTTGTTACCATGAGTAATTAAAGATATTATTGACGGCCAAAAGAACAATATTTTAGAAAAGAAAATGTCGAAACTAGTTAAAATGAGATAGTAACTTTCAGGGGACATTTTCAACTTGTGAGAAATTTTTTTTTGTCACAGGTTCAAAAACCTGCAAATATTGGGTTTGATGCATAGCTGCAAGGAAAACAGACAAACAATATGGAAAAGAAACAAGCACGGAGTATTCTGTACGCTTCTAATTTCATGCACTCGCCTTCCCTGACCCTGTGCATATGAGGACGCCCCTTCACGCCCCCGTCCTGCCTCTCCGGTCGCTCGTGTAGACACAATCAAAGTGCGCATGATGCTGTATTCCCGTTCTTGTGTTTTCTCAGTGCCCGCAGCGGGGATATCCACCTGATAACGTGCGCCAAAGTACGTTTTTCACTTAGACGTGGAATGGGGGCATGCACCTATCTATCTGCAGTGACATCATAACATTCTATCTGAATAAAAGAAATGAAAAGTCCACTGAGCCTCATGTGTAAGGAGAATAAAACACCAACAATATCAGTGGGAGCCAGTGCCTGAAAATAAAATCTGTTTGCACAGCCATACCAATTATTATTATCTGTTTATAAGGCATCGCAAAGGAGCAAATGTTCCATAACACCGTACATAGGTGTAAATCATACAATAAAGTGCATAGGTACACAATGATACACAAAACAACATAACTTTACATATATACATAGTTGCAGAATAGCTCAGATTAGGCAGCAGTTGTGTAAAGAATACAGAGGGGGAATGGGCCTTGCTTATAAGAGTTCTCATTCTCTCATAAGCCAGTCTATGGTCGGACACAAAGAGGGTGAAGGGAGCAGAGTTGGGGAGAGCAGAGGCTGGAAGTTAGTAGGAGGATAGGGTAGCCTTCAGGCCCAATGAAATACATATCACTACGCTGACCTTTAGACCCGGTACCGGCCCCACTCCTTAACATAAAACGCCAGAGGGTGGGCACGATGTCTCATTAAAGTAGCTAACTACCTGGAGTATCCTCAGGACGGTCCGGGTGGTTGTGCTGCTGAGCAAGTAGTCTGGGAGGCTCTCTAGGCTGCAAGGTGCCAATCAGGGCACCTCGCAAGCCAAAAGCAGGTGCCTTGGAGAAGCAATGGTGCCATCCACTAGGCAATACTCCCTGGGTGGCGGAACCACTTGCCCACCCCTAGTTTTTAGGGCACATTTGAAAGCTGGGAGGCTGGCAGAAAATCTAATTGGGCATGAATTGGGTGCAGCATGGTGGTCAGGAAGAAGGAGAGGAGGTGGACAGTGCCAGAGAGGAGTGTGGGGGGGTACATTGTGTAAGATAAGGAGGTGGCTGGAGAAATCGGGAGGTGTAGAGCAGTTGAAGGCTTTATAGATGAGAGAAAGAAGTTTGAATTTGATTTAGAAGTGAGACAGGAAACCAGGGAACTGATTAACAGGGGAGGGGGAGTTTGCATATATAAATGCTTTATATAATTTTAAATACATCTAAATATAAACCTACCTCATTGAATTCCATGGACGGGATTCATCAATGCGGTTTTTACGGTCAAACCTCCGACAAAGATGTTGTTGGAGGTTTGGCTGTTCGCCACATATGCACCAAGCTCCGAAATGCAATACATTCCGGGGCTTGGATGCGGTGGGCAAAGATTATCTTTAGATGCCGTTGCCCATTTGTAACGCCCCCTGAGAAGGATCCAATCAAATCCCTCATAGCACCCCCCCCCCCCCCCCGCAGTGCATAGACCTGGAAGTCCTGCTATCACAAAGGACCGCTCTTACAGGGAGAGCTGTCCTTTGTGGTTTTATTCATGCATACAGGCGTTATTGACACTGACATGCATGCAATGAGCAGGGGTGCTGAGATGGGGGGGCGGGTACTAATTACAGCCCAGCACATGCTGCTGTGTGCTAGGCTGCACTGGGGGACTGCTCGCGGCTAAGGAGCAGCCACAGCAGTCCCACGGGTTTTGCACCGGGCAGAGGGGGCTCAATTTTTTATTTTATTTTTTTACCTAAGGGGGAGTGGCCACACCTCCCACTATTAGGCCACACCCCCTTTTGCCCGGGCTCGGCGCAGCTCTTGGCGGGCCTGGCAATGAGTGGCAGGATGCATTGAATGCAAAATCCGATGCTTTGTGCATCCCGCTCCATGTGTTTCACAATAGAACAATTTTAGGTGCTTTTATTAAATACTTTGCAAAAACAATATTTAGCAATAATGGTGCTCTATGCCCTGCTTCCTGCACTAATAGAACACTTGCCCCATTCCAGGTTAGAGCTACATGGGTAAGATGTATTAAACACCTGACTGCCCAATGAACACACAGAAATTCCAAACCAATAAAACAGAAGAAACTGGAATGTAACATTGGTTCAATATTACAATACGTTAGTGAGCATACATAAACCAAATAACACAGAACACATTGCTCCACCTATTGTTTATTTTAATAATGTAAGTATTTAGCCAGTGGTAAGTGGAGGTGGAATACAGTTTTTGCCTAGTTCCTGAACTAGGCCACCAACACAGCCCTCTACAGGTATTGCAATAGGTCTAATAAGTGCTGCTCTGATAGCGCCACCTACTGGTGATGAGATAAGGTGTAGGGGTGATTAAGATGCACATAGGACTATGCCTTCGCTTCACTAATCACGTCATGCTATATTTAGAGATATGTAGTAAACAGCTGTGTAAGCCTTACCAGATAAGCAGCATTACATTTTAATTAACCTCAAGTACTGTTTTAGATTTAGTGGGCAAAAATAGAGCGGAATGAAAGGGATTTGGTGCATTAGGTTGTATTTCCATTGAATAAACTTCATTTTTATTTTTTTTACTTCCAGAGTAATCACACATATTTAACAAATTATCTTTTTTTTTTAAATAAAAATTCTATATATAAATACTAGCTACATTTAAAAAAAAAATTATATTTTATAAAAAGCTCTAACTGAAAAGTGAAAAGTATGTGAATTATTACAATGACTGATCCGCACAGGGATATCGGCACCAGTCAATAGACTTAAAACTAATGTGACAGTGATATTTGATAATGCCACCGGACGTCATGCCAGCATGTACACTTTACAGTCATAGGGGGTCCCTACCACTTTCTGTCTCTGACCTTGAAACTCAGGAGCTTGACAGAGACACTGACTGTGCAATTGAAGGAGAGCTATTAGCTACTTAAGGGTGACGTCAAACGAACACGCTGACTGCTTTTCCACCCCTCCCCCCCAAAAAAAGCATTCAACACTCTTTTCTAAATGTTAATGCTCCAGTGCGGTAAGGGATGAGTGACAGCACCCTAATGCCCACCTCACGGAACCTCGCTACAGAGTGCCCCCAACACTGACCCAGGGGCTGCCCAGTGCAGAAGGTGGACAGGCAGGGAGATAAAGGGGGGGATGTACTAAACTTTGGAGACAGATAAAGTGGATGGAGTTAAAGTACCAACCAATCAGCTCCTAACTGTCACTTTACAGGTTGCGTTGGTTAAATTAGAGGAGCTGATAGATTGGTACTTTATTTCCATCCACTTTAGCTTTCTCCAAGGCTTAGTAAATAGACCCCTTTGTACATATACCCCCACAGAGAGATAAAGTAGAGAAGTTGCCCATAGCAACCAATCAGCTGTCATGGTATAGACTGTGCTAGATAAATGATAGCTAACAGCTGATTGGCTGATTTACTTAAATAGGATTTCTTATGGGAGAGATTTCTCAATCCTTCTAAAGAGGACAAGAAGCGATGTTGCCCATAGCAACCAGCTTGTAGCTGTCATGTTATAGATACATGATAGCTAGAAGCTGATTGGTTGCTCTGGGAATCCCCTCCACCTGCCCTCATTAGAAGGTTTGTGAAACCTCCCACAAGAGATGGTAAATGGTGGTCTTAGCACATAGCACGTGTGCAACTGCATTGTCCTGGCTAATGCCACCTCGCTCTATATTACCCAACTCATTCACCCCACATTATCAATGTATGACAGTTCCCTTGCCACAGTAGCCTCATGCCCAGTGGTACCTGTTTATTAATTGGTGCCCATACACCACTATTAGGAAAGCCAATTCAACGGCACATTGTATGGTCAAATTGAAGATAGATGTTGTCGCACTGCACTCCAGCCAAGCAGATGCATAACCATCACCAGATGGTAGGGATGGTCATCGCCCACCAATGGTAAGCAACTGCCGATAGTCCATGGCCGATAGTTTTACCATTGATGGGGAAGGTACGATGCCACAGATCATTGAGATAAGTCTGATGGCGAAGGTGTGCGCATATGGTCTGCTCCTGCGTAACAGCCAACCATCACTGGCTTCCTTAGAAACCATCAACCATCCATAGTGTGTTCCTCGATGGACAACCCTACCGCGGAGGTATAACAGGGAGCTGTGTGAGGGGGCCCAGCACTTTCAAGGTTTATAACGTTGTGTTCCTGCGCTGCCACTTGATTGGAAGAAAGTATTTTACCTAGCTATGGGTGCTCTGGTCTGTTCCTAACTGATTGTACAGCCTCTTTTATTGACACTATGAACAAACGTGCTTCAGCACAGCCCCTGGCAAGTGCAGTGGACAGCGAGCAGTGTTGGATCTAGAGAAGCGTGGTTCATTTTTTTTAGCTTGGAACTTCCCGCCAAGTATGAGGCAGATGCCAAAATGTCCGTGAAAGATGACGTTTTGCCTCGTTCAGAGATGCAAAGTGCAAGTTTAGATTTTGCGACCGATGGTGCGTCTAAAGATGGATTTGTGTCGCTGCCAGAGGGAATCTGAGTAGAATGATCATTGGTCGCGGCCTTATGATAAAGACACAGTCTATGATGTGGCCAAAGACACAGCCATCACCGCGCCTGCCTGCACCACTGAATCAGGCCCTATATGTGGATAAACGAAACCCGGATCGAGCATAACTTTGTATATTTAATGATCAAACTCCTTCATTACCCACTTTAAGTAAAGAGTAGATATGTCCACTGTATTAGTTTAGGGGGTATATTTACTAAAGCGAGAGCTTTCAGAAATGGAGATGTTGCCCATAGCAACCAAACAGATTCTACTTAACATTTAACTAGCACCGTCTAGAAGATAATAGCTAGAATCTGATTGGTTGCTATGGGCAACATCTCCACTTCTATAAACCTGCACTTTAGTAAATATATCCCCTAGGTGTCAAATAAAAGTCCTTGATTACACAATATAAAAGGTACAAGTATGACCTGGAACAAATCTATTCCTAGTTCCTATAATAGACAATTACTAATTTAATAGATAAGACAAATTCCATTTAATTAGGCTGTTGGCACTAAAAAGCCAGGTAATAAATAAAAAACACTAAGGGGTATATGTACTAAAGTGAGAGTTTTTAGATGTGGAGATGTTGCCCATAGCAACCAATCAGATTCTAGCTGTTATCTTCTAGAAGGTGCTAGTTTAATGTTAAGTAGAACCTGATTGGTTGCTATGGGCAACATCTTCACTTCTAAAAACTCTCACTTTAGTAAATATACTCCTAAGGGGGAGATTAATTAAAGATTGGAGAGAGATAAAGTTGAGAGAGATAAAAAAAATAATAACAATTTGGGAAACATTTTTGAAACAAAATAGTTTTATACAGTTAAAAAAAGACTTTATGATGATTCATATATCCTGGTTATGGTTGCACCTGATACTACCACACCAGGCAAATGATTAAAAATGCAAATTCCTTGTGGTAATTATTAATAGTGTGTGCAGGCATTAATTGTGAATGACTCTGTTATTGCTAGCACCCACTATTATCTCACAGCAACCTCGGTTCCGTTATTGCTAGCACCCACTATTATCTCACAGCAACCTCGGTTCCGTTATTGCTAGCACCCACTATTATCTCACAGCAACCTCGGTTCCGTTATTGCTAGCACCCACTATTATCTCACAGCAGCCTCGGTTCTTTTATTGCTAGCACCCACTATTATCTCACAGCAACCTCAGTTCTGTTATTGGTAGCACCCACTATTATCTCACAGCAACCTCGGTTCTGTTATTGCTAGCACACACTAGTATCTCACAGCAACCTCGGTTCTATTATTGCTAGCACCCACTATTATCTCACAGCAACCTCGATTCTGTTATTGCTAGTAGCCACTATTATCTCACAGCAACCAGGTTCTGTTATTGCTAGCAACCACTATTATCTCACAGCAACCTCGGTTCTATTATTGCCAGCACCCACTATTATCTCACAGCAACCTCGGTTCTGTTTTTGCTATCACCCACTATTATCTCACAGCAACCTCGCTTCTGTTATTGCTAGCACCCACTATAATCTCACAGCAACCTCGGTTCTGTTATTGCCAGCACCCATTATTATCTCACAGCAACTTCGTTTCTGTTATTGCTAGCACCCACTATAATCTCACAGCAACCTCGGTTCTGTTATTGCTAGCATCCACTATTGTCTCACAGCAACCTTGGGTCTGTTATTGCTAGCACCTACTATTATCTCACAGCAACCTCGCTTCTGTTATTGCCAGCACCTACTATTATCTCACAGCAACCTCGGTTCTGTTTTTGCTATCACCCACTATTATCTCACAGCAACCTCGCTTCTGTTATTGCTAGCACCCATTATTATCTCACAGCAACCTCGGTTCTGCTATTGCTAGCACCCACTATTATCTCACAGCAACCTCTCTTCTGCTATTGCTAGCACCTACTATTATCTCACAGCAACCTCTCTTCTGTTATTGCTAGTACCTACTATTATCTCACAGAAACCTCGCTTCTGTTATTGCTAGCACCCACTATTATCTCACAGCAACCTCAGTTCTGTTATTGCTAGCACCTACTATTATCTCACAGCAACCTCGGTTCTGTTATTGCTAGGACCCACTATTATCTCACAGCAACCTCTCTTCTGTTATTGCTAGCACCCACTATTATCTCACAGCAACCTCGCTTCTGTTATTGCCAGCACCTACTGTTATCTCACAGCAGCCTCGGTTCTGTTTTTGCTAGCACCCACTATTATCTCACAGCAACCTCAGTTCTGTAATTGCTAGCACCCACTATTATCTCAGAGCAACCTCGGTTCTGTTATTGCTAGCAACCACTATTATCTCACAGCAACCTCGCTTCTGTTATTGCTAGCACCCACTATTATCTCACAGCAACTTCGTTTCTGTTATTGCTAGCATCCACTATTGTCTCACAGCAACCTTGGGTCTGTTATTGCTAGCACCCACTATTATCTCACAGCAACCTTGATTCTGTTATTGCCAGCACCTACTATTATCTCACAGCAGCCTCGGTTCTGTTTTTGCTATCACCCACTATTATCTCACAGCAACCTCGCTTCTGTTATTGCTAGCACCCACTATTATCTCACAGCAACCTCGGTTCTGTTGCTGCTAGCACCCACTATTATCTCACAGCAACCTCGGTTCTGTTATTGCTAGCATCCACTATTGTCTCACAGCAACCTTGGGTCTGTTATTGCTAGCACCTACTATTATCTCACAGCAACCTCACTTCTGTTATTGCCAGCACCCACTATTATCTCACAGCAACCTCGCTTCTGTTATTGCTAGCACCCACTATTATCTCACAGCAACCTCTCTTCTGTTATTGCTAGCACCCACTATTATCTCACAGCAACCTCTCTTCTGTTATTGCTAGCACCCACTATTATCTCACAGCAACCTCGGTTGTGTTATTGCCAGCACCTACTATTATCTCACAGCAACCTCGGTTCTGTTTTTGCTAGCACCCACTGTTATCTAACAGCAACCTCGGTTCTGTTATTGCTAGCATCCACTATTGTCTCACAGCAACCTTGGGTCTGTTATTGCTAGCACCTACTATTATCTCACAGCAACCTCGCTTCTGTTATTGCCAGCACCTATTATTATCTCATAGCAGCCTCGGTTCTGTTTTTGCTAGCACCCACTATTATCTCACAGCAACCTCGGTTCTGTTATTGCTAGCACCCACTATTATCTCACAACAACCTCACTTCTGTTAATGCTAGCATCCACTATTGTCTCACAGCAACCTTGGGTCTGTTATTGCTAGCACCCACTATTATCTCACAGCAACCTCGGTTCTATTATTGCCAGCACCCACTATTATCTCACAGCAACCTCGGTTCTATTATTGCCAGCACCCACTATTATCTCACAGCAACCTCATTAGAATAGAAACATAACGGGGGCCACATATAGCAAAACTGTTGGTGGTGCCAGCCAGGGCTGTAACTAGGGGTGTGCAACATATATCATTGCACAGGGCAGAGGGCCCTGGAGTCAGCACCGTCGCTGCCCCCCGGCGCTTGCTGCTGGCTAACAGGGTGCCTGGAACAGCACTCTGCAGCCAGTGTCGGTGCTGCAGTGACACTGGGGCAGTGCTGCTCTTCTCGGTGCTGGTGGCACAAGGTGTCCGGCTAGCTTGTTATGGTGCTGGTGCTGGGAGTTCCCCTGTGGCCTGTTCTGCCCCTGTTAGTGAGTACATCATGGGGTGGGGGGTGCAGGGGATTTAAAGTCTACTGCTAGATATTGACAGATTGACACAGACAGAGTGGCGTTTCCTGTTTACTGAATAGGACATGTCCTTTAATTCCTGTGCAGCGGAGATGGGGGCCTGAGATGTGAGTAATGTATAGGAAGGTGGGAGGGAGGGACTGAGAACGGGCAATACTGATGTCAAAACTTGGCAAAGATAACTGTACCATTCAAAGTAAATAATGCATCTATTCAATGCAAAGATGTATTGCCTAACTTAAGGGTCTATGGGCCTGATTCAGACCCGGACGCAAGTGGCCGTTCGCTCGTCCGCCGTACGAGCGGAAAATTTTAAATTCAAGCGCTCGCTCGTATGTTCGCTCGTAGCTAACCTTCCGCCGCATATTCTCCCAACCCCTCCTCTAGCTAGCTAACGTTCAAAATAGCGTCCGTCTCCTCTTTGGTTGCAGGGAGCGCTCGCACAAGTCAATTCCGGAAGTGGCCCTGTCAGTTTCGATTGCCTGCTATTTGATTCTGCAAACATACTTGAATCGATTACTGGCAATCACTATAATAATTACCTTAATTGTTATTCACATGTTTGCAATCCTGGTTTTTTTTTCAATGTCAATAAACTTTATTATTGTTAGTGTGTGTCATTTGTTCCGCAGAATACGTACGGTTTGACCAAGGGGATGGTTTTTCTAAATTAAAAGTTTGTTTGAATGCTGCTATTGTGTTGCGTTTTTTTTTATAGGCAGATTTGACTACTTTAATTTTTATATTTAAATGAGCTTACGCATGTCACTGCATCAAGCCTATCATAACTCACATTATATTTGTGAGGGTGTAGGTCACATGACTCATACAATAACCAATAGAATTGTTCCTGTTAATTTACAAAGTACATTAGCCAATCAAATTTTTTGTAGGACCTTTATTAAAACTGTTTTGTGTAAAAAAAAATCATTGCCATCATGAGAGCCACCGCTTTTTGTAGGCGTGAGCTACTGGTCCTCACTGAGGTGATGGACCACCGAATAACGGACCATCCGCCCCCATCACCAACCTCCTGAAGCGGAGGGCCTACGCAGAGGTGCGCCGCCGCCTGTGTTCCCTTGGCTATCGCCGAAATATAGGCCAATTGGAACGCAGGTGGTCGGATCTGCGGCGCAGATCACCACGCCTGCTGGCCCTTTTGCGTCTCCGGATTGCCCAAAGTAAGTCTTTCTGTATCTGTTTTTAAGTTTCATTTCTTTTTTTTTATTTTGGCTCATACCTGCGTGTGCATATTTACAGTATATCCCTGTTGGTTTATTTTGGACATACCTGTGTGTGCATGTTTACAGTATAGCCCTGTTGGTTTATTTTGGACATACCTGCGTGTGCATGTTTACAGTATAGCCCTGTTGGTTTATTTTGGACATACCTGCGTGTGCATGTTTACAGTATAGCCCTGGTTTTTTTTTTTATATTTTTGGATTAAAAAAAAAAAAAAAAAAGGTAATTTGTAATTAAAAATGATTTTCACCATCATTTAGGGGCAGAGCGGAGACTCAGACGTCGCCGACGTGTGGCTCGTCCCCTATCCCCCACAAACATCATCTGCCCACTCTTCCCCAAATTCCCCCTCCACCCCAGACCTTGCCGAACGTCAGTCCCCTCCCTCTCCTCACATTACCATCCCTCCAACTTCTCCCTCCCCTCAAACCCCCCCTCTCTTTTCCTCACCCTCCACTTCATCCCACATTACCCCTCCTCCTTCCATGTGCCACTGGCCCACGTCAGATGAGGAGGAATTCGGGGCTCCAGGCCCAGTCAGCAGTGTGCCCGGTATGTTTACATTTTAAACTATGCTTTTTAAAAAAAAAAAAAATATTTTGGTTGATGTTGTCCTTTTGCCTGTGCAGTTCAAAATAGTAAAGTAGTTCAAATGTTTTTTATATATATCTTTGGGAAACATTGTCAAGGATGTTTTCCCCTTACACATGACACATGTCCAAACACTCACACTTGTGTCTTGCTTGTTTACGGTACCAACAAATGTCGTAGTTTGGCTTAGTTTAAAAAAAAAAAATTTTGTTTTTATTTCTTCATTTTGGGCCCTTATTTGTTTTAAATCTTTTCGTTTTGCATTCCTTTTGTTTTGGACATGTTTTGGTAACTGTTTTTGTTTGGATAGTCTGAATTTTTTGTTGGTTTTTAAAATCTAAATGAAGGTGTCATTTTAATAATCCGCACATTTTTTTAACCCACAGAGGACCAGAGGCGTAACGAGGCAACAATTGCTGGCGTATTGCTGGATCTCCGGGGACATGGCTCCTTGCCATGCTGGTGGCATTGGACCACCTTTTGGCGATCCTGCGCCACTAAGTTTTTTACTATCCAAAAACAAATTAACCCAAAAATAAAGTTTATTTATAATTATTTAAGTCTCATTCCTTGTCTGTAAATCTTAGATTGTTGAACCTTACATAAGTCTACTATTTGTCCCTGAGTTTTTAAGTATTGTAAATTTGTTTGTAGAAAGCTCAAGTAAGTATGTAAGCTTGCACATTAAACACATAACAATACCAATAGGTTTGTAGAATTAACCTCAAAAATCTTTTTTTTTTGGGGGGGGGGTAATGTAAAAATTAAAGCTACCTGCTTAGGCCTAGAATTGAAAACATACTGATTCATCATAATACCTTTGGTGTTTGGTTTTAGCAACAAAGCAGGGTACAAAAGTTTACAAATTAAGAAATTACAGTATTAGGCATTAAGCAAGTTTGAACAGGTTATACTTGGTTGTAATTTACGAAGGAAATGGTTGGTTAACGTAAAAAATAAATTTAATGCACACAAATAATAAACACCAAGTGAATTGACACAATAAGTTCACACATTAAAAACACACACAAAAGTCCAAAAAACAACAACAAAATCCACCCATAAAAAAAAAAAAATCAGGAACTGTTTGAAGAAGTAGCATGCAAACATGAATCCACAAATGAGGAGAAGAAATCATTGTTCCCGAAGTTATATCCAATGTGTCCACATAAAGTCATTTGTGTTGATCAGGTAGTATGCATGGATTTTTATGGTCATTTTAGGGAATAAAACAAAAACAAAAAAAGTTAAAAGTGTACATTAAAATATTACATGTCTACATTGTGTCAATTAAATTAATTTGTAGAAATAATTACCTAAAAAATCTTGCAACAACTTCATCGCGTATGGCCCCCCCACATACTGACCTCCGACCAACCTCGGGGGGCCGTCCTCAGGCAAGGCATCCTCTGGCTGCATTGGGACACCACTCCTTATGGCGATGTGAAATATCCCACACAGGACCACAATTTTCTAAACCATAGCCGGCAAATACATGAGGTCGCCACCAGAGCGGTGGAGGCATCTGAATCGGCCTTTTAAAAGGCCAATACAGCACTCCACCACCTGCCTGGTGGCTGTAAGTGCTCAATTATACTGACTTTGTGGCCCTGGTGTGGGAACCAAATAAGGAGTGAGCAGCCAGGGCGTGCAAGGGTAACCACTGTCTCCTGTGAAAATAAAACAAAAAAACATCAGGACCATTGTGTACCAAGCTTTGCATTGGTTTCAACAGAAGGTGTCAACTTACCCAGAAGCCATGCATCACCAGCTTGTAGGTTGTTTAATTTGTGCCAAATCCCTGATTGCCGGATGACGAAGGAATCATGTGCACTGCCTGGGAATTTGGCATTCAGGGACAGGATCTGGAGGGAGGCATCACATACCACCATTACATTCATCGAATGAAAGTGCTTGCGGTTCCTAAATATTGCCTCCACACTTGCTGGAGGCTGAAGTGGTATGTGAGTGCCATCCACAACCCCTATGATGTGTGGGAAGCCAGCAATTTGGTAAAAATTAGCCTTCACCACATTAAGGGAACCCATATCCAATGGCATTTTAATAAAATGATGGAGGTGTTTAAAAAGTGCATCCATCACTGCCCTCAGTATCCTTGAAAAGGAGGATTGGGAGATTCCTGCCACTATTCCCACGGTGGTTTGAAAGGATCCTGAGGCACAAAAATGTAACACCGACATTAATTGCGTAAGTGGTGGTATTGCTGTAGGACTGTCAATTTGCCGTTCAAGATCACTCTCTATTAATGAGAGTGTCTATGATGATTTGTGGCGGAAGACGGTAGCGCCTTAACACCTCATCATCTGGCATTCCAAAAAGGGTGACACGTGTTCTATATATCCGGGGCCTTGCACGCCTATGAGGCCTATGCCTGGGACGAAGTTGAGGTTGGTCGGGTTCTGGAACCATGGCCAATATAATACGACCAACATCAACCTGAAATGTTAATCCAGGTAGTTATTGTTTTAGACAAATGTGTGAAGAAAAATATACTTATCTTTTCAAAGAAAACCAAAGATTCTTACAGGCCTGGGTCGTGTCATGTTAAAATCCACCTACATTTCAAAATTAGAAAATATTTTTATGATTAATTTAATAAACTAGGAATTAATCCAAATATAGTTTTCGTAAATTTAGAGAAGGGAGCACACATTAATTTGCAAAAAAGTACGCTACATTTAGAGTTAAGACATGATTTTACACAGAACAAGCACACATTAGTTCGCAAAAAAGTACGCAACATTTAGAGTTAAGACATGATTTTACACAGAACAAGCACACATTAGTTCGCAAAATAGTACGCTACATTTAGAGTTAAGACATGATTTTACACAGAACAAGCACACATTAGTTCGCAAAAAAGTACGCTACATTTAGACATGATTTTACACAGAACACGCACACATTAGTTCGCAAAAAAGTACGCTACATTTAGAGTTAAGACATGATTTTACACAGAACAAGCACACATTAGTTCGCAAAATAGTACGCTACATTTAGAGTTAAGACATGATTTTACACAGAACAAGCACACATTAGTTCGCAAAAAAGTACGCTACATTTAGAGTTAAGACATGATTTTACACAGAACAAGCACACATTACTTAGCGAAACATATGCTAAGACCAACACATCAAATTTGTTAATTAATAAAACCAAAAACACTTACCAAAAACTGACAAATATCCCAAAGTACGAAAAGGTCACTTGGTCACAGCCAAAATAACTGTTAAAAAAAAATAAACAAAAAAAAATAAAAAATTTTAAAACAATTTAATAATAAATATTTATGGGAATTTTTTAAATACTTACTCAAAAATAAAAAAATAAAAAAAACAAAATGAAACGCAAAAATGCCAACGTAAACAAAGAAAGTAATAAAAAAACGCTCCTTCCAAAAAATACCAACTACTCCTTCACGAACCAACAAACAAAGAACCAACCACTACACCGAGAAACCTCCAACAATCCAAAAATGCCACCTCGAATGGAGTCACACCAAGCCATAAATAGTCTTTAATTTCCCGCTCAAATTAAGGACGGACAATAGGAGCGCACAAGGAATGATGCAGCCGAATAATGCTGACGCATGTATAAAAACGTCACTGAAGGCCAAAATCGTTCTGCTACATTGAGAAAAGTCAATGAGTACAGAGCAGCAAAGTACTAGCCAAGAGGCGCCATGTAATTATTTTTTAAATGATGTGAAAAAGCTTATGTTTAACATTACATTTTGAAACATTTAACTTTCAAATTTTTTAAACCATTTAAAAAAAAGGTGTGGAGGATGCCATGGAAGAGGCTGCTGGGCCTAGTAGGCAAACTAGGGCCAAAAAAAAAAGGCAGCCACAATTCACAAGGAAGGAGATGGAGGTTTTGGTGCAAATGTGCAACGACAACCTGGCACAGGCACCAAGGAATATGGGTGCAACCCAGAGATGGAAACTGTGGGATGACATAGCCAGTGCTGTCAATGGGGTGGGTGAGTTTGAACGTTCAACCCGGGAGGTCAAACGCTGGTACGTAAAAACTACATTTCTCTAAAAAGTGGTTACAGGTCCAAATACTGCAGTAATAATGCCAACTTTTTAACCAACAGATGGAGCGACTTCAAATATCGGCTTAAACAAAAAATGGCTGATAGGGCTAGGCATGCAGGGGGAACAGGTGGTGGTCCCACCCCTGTGTCACTTGAGCTCACGGATTTGGAGGAGCTGGCCCAGGGGTGTGTGCAGGATGAGGAGGTGTTTGGCGTGTCGAACATGGATACCGACATGCCAGACTTTGCGGCTCCTCATGTTGAGCCAGGTAAATGTTGTAATGTTAACAACTCAGAAATGTGTTTTGTAAAAAATCTCGATTTGAATTTTACTCTTTTCTCTTTTTTCTCACAGAGACACAGGCAGATGAGTCTGCTCCAGAGGTGAGCTTTGGCCGCAGAATTTCTTCTGGCTCTGCAGGGGAGGAAGCAGTAGATCCGGCTGGGGACCCTGTGGCAGTCAGTCCAGGGCATTCCCCCTCGCAGGCAGTGGCCCTCCTCACTGATCTCAATGTTAAAACGGATCAGCACACCGAGATTCTGCTGAGGATGGACGCCAATCTGCTACGGGTGGCGGACGCCCTGGAGGAAAATACTGCGGCTAACGTGAGAATTGCAAATGCCCTGGCGGAAAATACTGGGGCAAACGTGAGAATTACAAATGCCCTGGAGCAGCTCGTTCGCCAGCACATGTTGGAGCCGGCCTCCCTTCCTGCCGGAACATCAGGACCCTCCACCTCTGGCACAACAACAGCCATCCCTCCAAATGTGCCTAGCCCGAAAAAAAAATGGACACAATCATTTAATAAAATTATGATAAATATCTGCAAAATTCTATTGTTGATTTATTCAAAAATGGGATAAAAGCTAATCCCTTAAATCAACTTAGAAACAATACAACAGAAATAGAAACCTTTAATTTTTTTTTAAAAAAAGGGTTAAATACAATTTATGAGTTTTAATTAACACTTAGCCAAAAACAAAAGGACGATTGGTTTCTTGTCCCCCAAAAAATTCAAACAAAAAAAAAAATGCGTACAATATTGTTTCCCTAAAAAAGAAACACTTACAAATATTTTAAAAGCCCCCCCCCCCAAAAAATTTGTTAGCTAATTGATTGTATGACCCAGAAATTAGCAGCTGAGTAGTTCACCTGCGTTCGTTTTTTAGCTACTAAAAAAGGTCTATTTGCTAAGCACCTTACAAGCAGTTTTGCAATTAAAAGATGATTGTTTTTGTGGCCTCAATTGATAAATCGCTACACCATCGATGAGCCCAGGGAAGTACGAAGAGACCATCGTCATTGTAGTAGACTATACCAGACCACAAGCTGAGTGAGCAGTCTTAATGGAAATTGTATGAGACAGTGACGTATCACTTGTTCCGTTCACATTTGGCGCTCGGATAAGATAATTTATGTACGCCCAAAAAACGCCTCGACACGCCTGTGTTTTTCCATCTCCACCCCCGTCACCATCCCAAAACGGACAGTTCTGTCAATCACATTTGACATGTCACTTCCTGTTCGCTGTGTCTACGATGGACTGAAAAATGACCGCAATCAGACGTACGCACATGCGCACTGTTACACCGATGCATGCGTGGTTGGACAACATCGACTGACTACGAACGAGCGGCCGCTTGCGAGCGGCTCTGAATCAGGTCCTATGTACTAAGCCTTGGGGAGTATATTTATTAAAGTGAGGGTTTTTAGAAGCAACCAGGTTCTAGCTATTATCTTCTAGAAGGTGCTAGATAAATGATAAGAAGAATCTGATTGGTTGCTATGGGCAACAACTGCACTTCTAAAATCCTGCACTTCAGTAAATATACCCCTTTGAGAGAGATAAAGTGAGAGATAAAGTGGAGGGAGATAAAGTACCAACCAATCAACTCCTACCTGTCACGTTACAGGCTGAGAAATGACAGCTAGGAGTTGATTGGTTATTACTCTCTGTCTCCGTCCAGATTTTCTCTCTCCAAGGCTTAGTACATAGGGCCTGATTCAGCAAGGAACGCACAGGAGAGAACGCATGCACTCGGCCGATGTTTATGCACTGCGCATGCATATATATCGCACTCAGGGCTGATGGAGCTACAGCTCCAGGCCCACTATCAGAATAGGCCCACAGCAGCAGCTGCTGTAGATAGGATTTTTTTTCCTTCTACAGCAGCGTGGCAGTGATCGTCCGAGGCCCCCCCCCCCCCCGGCCGCTGCTCTAGTGAGTCAAAAGCTAACAGCACATACTGTACATCAGTAAGACATGATGGCAGCTCAATAGAAGGCTGAAATAAGCTCTACCGCTTCCCTAGCCGTCCCAGCACTACTAACGCACAGTGACTTCGGTGCCGCCTCTGCGCCGCGTGACATCACTGCGTGTGATGTCACATAGGTGCCGCCCACCACCACCGCTTCGTGAAGCATCCCGACATGTATCCACCAGCTGGGCTGTCTGCATAGCTCAGCAGAGACAGCAGCTCAATGAAGGCAGAATGTCAGCGGCAGCAGGGTGTCTGATCCTCCGACTCCTGATTGAGGTGGGTTGCGGTGCGCGGCAGTTACTTATCAGAATTTTATATTTATATATAAATATATACATTTTGATTATACTCTAAACCTATACACATATATTTATATATACAAAGTATATATATATATATATATATATATACACACATATATATATATATATAAATATATACATACAGTGTGTATATGTATGTATATACAGTGTGTATGTATATATATAAATAAATATATATATCTATATATATATTGTGATAGAAGCACTGGAAAAGTTTGGAATGGCTTCTATGTGTGTCCCAGGTTCCTGTCCTATGTGTTTTGAAACCCCCAGGAAAAGTCTTTTTGACAAAACAGAGTATAAATGTCGGCTTTGGTGAAAACCCGGAATGGGTCCTGGGGGTGTGGATGTGAGGGGAGGGAGGGCTCCATCCACAGGCCACTCCAGGTGTTGGGCCTTTCAGCCTGGTAGCAGGCTCATTAGGGCTTGCACCTGGAAATGGCTGATATAAGCTGGGTTTAGTTGTGGCTGAGTGTCTCACACCTGGGAGAGCAGGCCCGCAGGCTAGCTTGCTCTGAGACACTGTTTGATACAAACCTGTAAGTACTGTGGACGTGAACTTGTTTAGTGTTCTGATAGTGAGGGAATCTACTGTCTAGTTAGAGCCCAGACGGGCTAGGATTTTGTTAATGTTTTATTTTGTTTATATGTCTGGTTCAATAAAGACTGGCTCCGTCCAGCTTGCACGAGAACCCCAGAACTGTGTCCTGCTTCTCCGGCTGCTGTGTGTGTAGAGAGGGAGTCCATCTACCCCAGGAGAGGGACCCCTATCCCGACTGTGTCACTATATATATATATATATGTACATATATACACAGTGTATATAACGCCATTATAGGGGCGTGTATAATTAAGGCAGTACGGCAGCATACGCAGCCATACCATAAGATGCACACAGGACGCTGGCAAAATCCTGCGGCAGGTCAGGTCAACCACTATTATGCTAATGGGACAGATGGTTCTCGATGTTATCGATGTTTACGCTATCTTGCATGCTGATCAGGCTGTGAGTAAAGGAAGATGGGCGGCTTAATATAGGGCAGGGCGTCTGCATCCTGTGCTACAGTCTCCGTGCGTGTGCATTGATTAGCATATTCTCGCAGCGGACGGGTGCGTGCGTCTGCATCCGTGCGTTCCTTGCTGAATCAGGCCCATAGACCCCAATTTTTCTTACTGGCCTGTAGGATCACCCACTGCCCTCTGCATTTGTCTGACACATATGTCTCTGACCAATAAAAAGAGCCCGGCGCTTGTCTGACAATAATAAATGGACCTTGTACTGGAATTTGTCCATAGAAAAGAATACTGAGTTTTTTCCTTCACCCTCTTTATAAACCTACAATGATGCTGAAGGTAAATATATACCAGTAATAACTGGAGGAATGGAGTTACAGCCGAGTCTGATTTTGTTCTAATGTTTCATAATTAAGACACGCTTAAAATAAGACATGCACATATAATAAATCTAATTAGAGAACCGTAATTGGTGAATCATCAAACACAGATGGCATGAAAGTAGATAAATGTGTTGTACTTTAATTAAATTGTAGTCAAACAAGAAGTACAAATGAATATATAAGTTAATTATTAAAGGTGCGAATGTCTTGCAATTTGCACTGTGCGGAGTACCTCAGTTACGTTTCCAGTATAGGAAAATTATATCCTATGAAGGACATATCACATACTTCCCTGTATAGCTATATACTGGAGGTGCTGAAACGGTTTAGCTCAGGGACCCCCTCTGACAGTACAGATGTTTACGTGACCCCATGGGTCATGTCATGACCTGCCTCCCTGGTTTCCTGCACACTTTATCCACCTGTAGTATTACTCCCTTACCCCAGCGGCCAATGATTTCCCCCTATATCATTATCCCCCACTGCTGTAACATTATTACTACCGTTTGAATAATAACACCCCCTCCTCCTCCCCCAGGCGTGTGACATCCTGCTCAGTCATCTCTGAGCAGGAAGTACTTCTCTCTGAGTGCAGAGCTCAGCGGCAGCGCAGTCAGGTGGGAACAGCAAACTGCGTGCTTTTGTATTTGGTAGTGTATAGATCCCCTTCAGTAGAAGTGACGTGGAGTGAGGGCGGAAGTGCCGTTCCATGCCCATAAAGGCCAACAAAAGAAGACATGAGTGCCCTCGCGGGTGCGCTTCGCTCGCCACAGGTTTATTTTCCCATTCTATGTCCACGTGGATAGTAACTGATGACGTCAGGATACATCTACTGAAGGGGATCTGTCCGCTACCTTTTGTATTTGGCTCTTCAGAATGTCAATCACAAGGCATTCTGGGGCGCACAAAAGACGTGATGTCAGTGGACACAGCAGTGTGCTATTGCGTACCTCTCAACTTTTCAAGGAGGCGAAGAGGGACATGTGCACGCGCTGCAGACCAGCGCCCAGAAATAGGGGGCGTGGCCTATCAATGAGTGGGCATGGCCTCACTGGAAATGCTGTGCCATCTTTGTAGCAGCTCATTTGGTCATTCCAAAAGTAGTATGTCACCTTATGTCATAACCTGATACAACCTCCTAGTTCAGTTATATGCTGCTATATACTATAAAAACATTAGATTCTATAAAAACATTCACAAGGTTGCGCCAACCTGCAGCCAATCAGTACATTAGAACATTCACAAAGATACAACAACCTGCAGCCAATCAGATCATTAAAACACTCACAAAGATACAAAAACCTGCAGCCAATCAGTACATTAGAAGATTCACATCACAAAAGAAACCAGAGTCAATTATCTACTATAATAGAAAAGACAACAAAAATCAATTTGTGCAACACCCAATGTATATGAAATACAGTTCACATATCCAACAAATATTGAATCCTGAAAGACTGCAGTTGCTGACTGAAAGGAACATAATCCTTAGACATGTAAAGAAGACAGAAGGTATTTCATATGCCTGCCAGAATATAAAATACTAGGCTGTGTCAGGACACATTTAGGAGTAAGGGTTTAAAAAGAGGTGTCTCCCTTTTTTATGGTTTGATTTGTGTAGTCCTATTACAGTTAAGGAGTGGAGTTTTGGGGCTGGATTATAATAGTGATTTCCTAGTTAGGAGGTCTCTTTCTTCTTTGGATATACCCACCCATCTGTTATTGTCGGCTTTATTATATTGTAGGAGAGAACAGGAACAGTGGCTGTCTTGTGGTAGGTCTTGAGGTGCTCTTCCTGCCAATACACAGGTTTAGGCTGATTCTACCCTACTGGAGTCAGGAACACCAACGGTCACTGTGTTCATTTTTGTGTGTCATTGGCAGGCGAGTTTGGAAATCTTGAGTTGTAGATGATGGGCTGGCAGTTGGCCCCTCATCTAAGCCTTGAGTTGTTGGTGATCGGCTGGCATTTGTCCCCCATCTATGCCTTGAGTTGTTGGCGACCAGCTGGCAGTTGGTCCCTCATCTATGCCCTGGGTTATTGGTGATCGTTTGGCAGTTGGCCCCCAACTATACTTTGAGTTGTTGGTGATGGACTGGCAGTTGGTCCCATCTAAGCCTTAAGTTTTTGGCTATGGGCTGGCAGTTGATCCCTTATCTACACCTTTTATTGGATTATTTGGGCGAGAAGCGATATAGGGCCATTCTTTCTTCTCCACCATTCCTTTTCCTTCCTTCAATAAATAAATAAAGCTGCCCCTATTACTCGCAAATATGTCTCTGTGCCTTTATTGTAGAAATGTAGGCTGCCATCAGTTTATGCTTTATTCTGCATGTCCTTGAAAGATCACATAACTATACATACAGAACACACCACTTAAGAACAGATCAGATGGATCTCTTGTAGTTTTTTTTTATGTAAAGAGCATCTGGGTTTTTTGTGTGTATGCTTTGTTTTCTTGATCTTTAAACTATTTTGATTGCTGTTTGATGTAACAATTTAAAAAATATATTAGACCAGGTACACTATCATAAATCACGTTCACACATATGCAGATAGACACACATCGCACGCGGATTTTGAGAGTTAAACTTAGATGCATCTTTTAGGGAACAGGGTAATTTCCTTCTGTATGTCCTTACTGTACTTTATGTACATGTCAACATCGCTGATACACATGGAAAGCATAAAACACTGGCACAAGCTGTGCACATATGTAATATGACAAAGTCACATTTTTATGTAGCTCACAAAGACTTGTATTCAGCTGTAAATGAGGCAGGCAACAACTCTGCAGGATTTTTGGAGGAGATTTATTAGATGGAAACTTGCGGTGTTACTGCATGGTACTCCTTCCACAACACTGCCCCTAGTGGTTGGTGGAAAACAGTGTGTTGTAATCTCACTGAATGTGGCTCCTTCCAAAACACTGCCCCTAGTGGTGAATAAGAAAATTCTTGTTCTTGTCTTTACTAGTTTAGGGTGTTCTTTACTAGTTTAGGGTGTAAACTGAAAATATATTCAGCAACAAAAGCGTTTTTGCTACTTTAGTAATGAATCTTTCAGCACAGGATGGTGCGTTTTCTGTTTAAAATGAACATTACTCTGTTAAAACCATCAGTGGGATCTCAGTTATCAAACATGCCCCTCTCCACCGCAATTTGTTATTTGCAGTGGTGTGGACCAAAGTCAAATTTTGCAACATCGTTCCAGATTCATGTGCGCAGCCAATATTTCACAAATTTACTGTATGCATTATTGCCAACACAATCAATGCCAGAACCACCGCTTATTATTATAAACACAACTGGGTCTATTGGGGTCAAACATAACCCAATGCGTTTTGAATATTATTTTATTTTGGTCTCTACATTGTTCTATAGAGAATCTTTAAGATGAAGAGCAAAGCCAAGCGCAGTGCAAATCAGCCCTAAATACGAGGGTGGGTTAGTAAGTAAGGTAACAAGACGTCTCACGTGTGTAATGTTCCATATTTCGTTCTAATTTCCCGCCAGGCCAGAGCAGGCAGAACACTGCTTCCCCTCACGGCCATTAGACTGTGCCTCATATCAGTCATACTGTCCCAACATCAGGTGTAAGATGGCCGGGCTGGCGGAAATATGGCCAAACACTGAGGTGCGTAGTGTGATCAGATTTCTGCCTCTGAAGGGAAAATCAACAGCTGAAATTCATCACCAACTTGTCGAGGTGTAAGGTGATAACGTCAGGTCATGGAAACAGGTTTGGCGCACGGCCTTTGGTAGTGGCAGGACAGACGTTCAAGCTGAGCAGAGATCCGGCCGGCCGAGCACGCCCACCACAGATGACAATTTGTGCCGCATTTAAGGTCTGATTCAGGAGGACAGACGCATTCCAGTTAGTGATATTGCTGATGAACTGAACATCTCATGGGTGCTGTGCACAAAAGCATACATGAGCAACTGGGGTACAGGAAAAAGAACAGGCGTCGTATTGCTGCACGATAACGCCAGTTGTTACGGCGCTACCATTGGGAGGTACTGGGCCATCCTCTCTACAACCTGGACCTGGCACTGAGTGAGTTCTCTCTGTATTATTATGCTAAACACACACTTATTGTGCAGTTTAACCATCCCTTGTGGCTGGACAGACACTTTTAGGATACAATATATAGCAAATTGTCCATGCACTTTTATACAGTACATCAGACCCGAACAAGTCTCATATGGAAGGAAAAATACAGTACATAGAGGCACCAGCTCCCAATGAATCTCTTTTAAAGAGAATCTGTATTAAATAGAGGCATTATGGGTTCCAAAAGCTTACGGGGTCGAGGCACAAAGTATAGTATATGCTTCTAAAGGCCAATTCCAGATTGTTGCATATTGACATTGTATCAACTCTATGAGGATAAAGGTGTGTGTATGTAATTCAGCAACCTGTATGAGATTGGTGTAAATGTAATATGTGTGTTATTGCCAGGCTAGATCTGGCCTTTAAGGCTATAGGAGACATTTTCTCTGCACTTCCTCTTGTGTTCAGTGGCTCTGCCTTGCAAGTTTATTATTATTATTATTATTATTATTATTATTATTATTATTTTCATGTAATAAAATGTATATAACTGAATAACACATTTTCCCTATCCTCCCTGATCGTATCTATATTCTGGAACTTTTTTTTATTTTTGCATGGTTGGTCTAGGACAGTGGTCGGGGAACAGGGATAAATTACCCCACATGGGGTAAAAATGAAATTCCTGGGGGTAATGGACAGACAGCCGGGCATGCATATGAATCATTCTATAATGATTCATATGCATGCCCGGCTGTGCCGTAGGGAGGCTCTAAGGCGGACGCCCGCAGAGATGTTATTACCAGCGGGTGCCCAGCTCCTTCCCTGCAGCGCCGCGTTAGCCGGAGGCTGGAGTTCCCTTCTGAACTCCAGCTTCTGCCTCTCTCCATGCGCACTATGGGAGAGACGTCATGACGTATCTCCCATAGTTGTGAGGAGCAGCCGGGCGGACAGGACGACGGCGGATGCAGGAGCAGGGATTAAGGTGTTTTTTTTTTGTACAATCGGCACTACAGATGCATTATATGGGGGCACTACTACAGGGGCATTATATAGGGGCACTACTACAGGGGCATTATATGGGGGCACTACTACAGGGGCATAACTATGGGGGCACTACGAGGGCACTGCTACAGGGGCATAACTATGGGGGCACTACTATATGATTTCCTTCCTTTCAAATCAAGGGGGTAATGTTGGCGTATCAAAATATATTTTGGGGTAAAAGGTAAAAAAGTTCCCTGACCCCTGGTCTAGGAGGAAGGAAGGTGACTAGGGGGTAGATTTACCAACCTGCGGTTTGTGAAAGATGCCAATGACTGCTGCAATAGGAATTAATGTTAAAACAGGCTTGCTTAGCATTGATTTTTATTGACAGCTTTCACAAAACACCAAAACACCCATTAGTATATAAATATATATATATATATATATATATATATATATACATAAGCAATAGGGCGGCACTCAGTAATCTTACATATGTAAACGGTCCTTTAAAACTGGAATGAATGAAGGACTGATTTAAAGACATACAGGGGTCTATTTACTAAGCAGTGTTAGGAGACAGAGAGTGGAAATGTATTTCAACATCATGCCCATTCCTTTTTTTTTTTGTACTTTACATGATCTCGGGGGACATTTTGTGGTGAAAGATTGGCATTTCCTGCATACAGGACTGCATATTGAAAATCAAGTGCACCTTTTACTCCTCCAGGCTATGGTGAACTCACTTTATCATCCTATATATATTCAATTTCTGCAGTGCCTGAGTATCAGTTCTGTTTTCATAGATGCTCATGTCTCAGAACTATACTTTCCAGTATAGTTTGCTTCTAGTGTTGTTTCAACTGCAGCGTAAGGACTCCTTGGCAGCAGCACATTCAGACTAGGGGTGAGCGGGTTCGGATTTCTGAAACCCGAACCCCCCCGAGCCCCCCCGATCCGAGGCCGATCCGAGTCAGGCTCGACTTTTCCCGCCTGACTCGGATCTGAAATCAAGGCAAAACGTCATCATCCCGCCTTCCGGGTCTCGCGGGTTTTGGATCCTATATAAGGTACCCGCGTCGGCGCCATTTTCTCACTTGGCTGTGGACAGTGAAGAGGGAGGGTGGGAGTTAGGTCTGGCTGGGCTGTGTAGTGTAGTGTAGTGCAGAGTAGTGTTGTGTTGTGCTGTGCTGCTGTTGTCCACTACTTCAAAGTCCATAGGGGCTGGCTGTGTTGTGCTGTGCTGCTGTTGTTAATAGGGGCTGTGTCCACTACTTCAAAGTCCATAGGGGCTGGGTGGACTGTGTTGTGCAGTCAGTTCTCCATAGGGGCTGTGTCTACTCCAAAGTCCTGTGCAGTGTCCCAGTCCTAAAGGGGTGCTGTAGTGTTGTCCAGGGGGTGCTCTGTCCATCAGGGGTGCTCCCCCCAAGTGCTAAAAAAATAATATTTTTTGTGTGTTTGTGAATTGTGTGCGCAGTAGCCGCACGTGCATCAACAAAGTAGTGCCAAGCGTGCGCCTGTGTCATACGTAAAGGGCCGGCTGGCTTGACCGTTAAAGGGTGCTGTAACCCCCAAAGTACACTCCAGTCCAAACCCCCCAAAAAAATATTTTCTGTGTTTGAGAATTGTGTGCGCAGTAGCCGCACGTGCATCAACAAAGTAGTGCCAAGCGTGCGCCTGTGTCATAAGTAAAGGGCCGGCTGGCTTGACCATTAAAGGGTGCTGTAACCCCCAAAGTACACTCCAGTCCAAACCCAAAAAAATATATTTTCTGTGTTTGTGAATTGTGTGCGCAGTAGCCGCACGTGCATCAACAAAGTAGTGCCAAGCGTGCGCCTGTGTCATAAGTAAAGGGCCGGCTGGCTTGACCGTTAAAGGGTGCTGTAACCCCCAAAGTACACTCCAAACCAAATAACAAAATATTTTTTCTGTGTTTGTGAATTGTGTGCGCAGTAGCCGCACGTGCATCAACAAAGTAGTGCCAAGCGTGCGCCTGTGTCATAAGTAAAGGGCCGCCTGGCTTGACCGTTAAAGGGTGCTGTAACCCCCAAAATACACTCCAAACCAAATAACAAAATATTTTCTGTGTTTGTGAATTGTGTGCGCAGTAGCCGCACGTGCATCAACAAAGTAGTGCCAAGCGTGCGCCTGTGTCATAAGTAAAGGGCCGGCTGGCTTGACCATTAAAGGGTGCTATAACCCCCAAAGTACACTCCAAACCAAATAACAAAATATTTTTTCTGTGTTTGTGAATTGTGTGCGCAGTAGCCGCACATGCATCAACAAAGTAGTGCCAAGCGTGCGCCTGTGTCATAAGTAAAGGGCCGGCTGGCTTGACCGTTAAAGGGTGCTGTAACCCCCAAAGTACACTCCAAACCAAATTAAAAAATATTTTCTGTGTTTGTGAATTGTGTGCGCAGTAGCCGCATGTGCATCAACAAAGTAGTGCCAAGCGTGCGCCTGTGTCATAAGTAAAGGGCCGGCTGGCTTGACCGTTAAAGGGTGCTGTAACCCCCAAAGTACACTCCAAACCAAAAAAAAAATATTTTCTGTGTTTGTGACTTGTGTGCACTGTGGCTGCACGTGCATCAACAAAGGAGCAGCGCCAAGCGTGCGCCTGTGTCCCATAAGTAAAGAGCCGGCTGGCTCATTTCTTAAAGGGTGGTGTAACCCACAAAGTGCACTACTCTCCAGCAAAAATAAAAAAATATTTTCTGTGTTTGTGTGCGCTTTAGCTGCACGTATATATCAATATAACATAAATGGAGGACCAAACTTTCTCTGATAAAAATAAAATAGGGAAAGATCAAGAACCACTTCCTCCTAGTGCTGTTGCTGCTGCTGGGAGTTGTTCATCATCCCAGAGAGGAAGTAGGAACACCACCACTTTTACTAAACAATTGACCCTCCAACAGTCCCTAGCGATGAGGATGAAGTACGACAGCAGTCATCCTGAAGCAAAACGTATAACTGAGGCCTTGACTGCTATGTTGGTGTTAGACGTGGGTCCGGTATCCGCCATTAGTGCAGTGGGATTTAGACAATTGATGGAGGTAGTGTGTCCCCGGTTCCAAATCCCGTCTAGATTCCACCTGCATCCTCAAAGCAGCAGTGACAAGTGTGCGTCTGTCTGTTAAAGGGTGGTGTAACCCTCAAAGTGCGCTCCACAAACAAAAAATTCTTTTTTTTTTCTGTCTTTGTGAAATGTGTGGGCTGTAGCCGCACCTGCATCCTTAAAGCAGCAGCGACAAGCGTGCATCTGTCTGTTAAAGGGTGGTGTAACCCTCAAAGTGCGCTCTACAAACAATAAAAATATTCTTTTTTTTTCTGTCTTTGTGAATTGTGTGGGCTGTAGCCGCACTTGCATCCTCAAAGCAGCAGCGACAAGCGTGCGTCTGTCTGTTAAAGGGTGGTGTAACCCTCAAAGTGTGCTCCACAAACAATAAAAATATTCTTTTTTTTTCTGTCTTTGTGAATTGTGTGGGCTGTAGCCGCACTTGCATCCTCAAAGCAGCAGTGACAAGCATGCGTCTGTCTGTTAAAGGGTGGTGTAACCCTCAAAGTGCTCCAAAAAATAAAAAATATTTTTTTGTGTTTGTGACTTGAGTGCGATGTAGCCGCCGTGCAGCAACACAGTAGCAGCGCCAAGCGTGCGCCTGTGTCATAAGTCAAGGGCCGGTTTGGACATCTGGTCCGGACTGAAGGACGTGCCAACAATTTCTGACAAGTCTACTGTCACTGCATATGATACTGTCCTCAAAGCAGCAGCGACAAGCGTGCGTCTGTCTGTTAAAGGGTGGTGTAACCCTCAAAGTGCGCTCCACAAACAATTAAAAAATTCTTATTTCTTTTTCTGTCTTTGTGAAATGTGTGGGCTGTAGCCGCACCTGCATCCTTAAAGCAGCAGCGACAAGCGTGCATCTGTCTGTTAAAGGATTACATCGGTGACAGCATCCAAGTAGGCATGTCAGACAGTCCGTACCTGTACTGGCAGGAAAAAGAAGCAATTTGGAGGTCCCTGTACAAACTGGCTCTATTTTACCTGAGTTGCCCCCCTCCAGTGTGTACTCCGAAAGAGTGTTTAGTGCAGCCGGGAACCTTGTCAGCAAAAGGCGTAGGAGGTTGCTTCCACAAAATGTGGAGAAGATGATGTTCATAAAATGAATTATCAACTCTTCCAGGGAGACCAGCCTCCAGAACGTACAGAGGGACCTGTGGTTGTGGATTCCAGCGGGGACGAATTAATACTCTGTGAGGATGAGGATGTACTCAACACTGAAGAGGGTGAGGAATCGGAGGATGAGGACGACATCTTGCCTCCGTAGAGCCAGTTTGTGCAGGGACAGATTAATTGCCAGCTTGTTTTGTGGGGGCCCAAACGAACCAATCATTTCAGCCACAGTCGTGTGGCAGACCCTGGCGCTGAAATGTTTGGTTTGTTAAAGTGTGCATGTCCTGTTTATACAACATAAGGGTGGGTGGGAGGGCAAAGGACAATTCCATCTTGCACCTCTTTTTTTTCTTTGCATTATGTACTGTTTGGGGCCTAGTTTTTCAAACTGCCATCCTGTCTGACACTGCAGTGTCACTCCTAGATGGGCCACGTGTTTGTGCCGCCCACTCGTATCTCTTAGCATAGTCATCCAGCTACCTTGGTGCAACCTTTTGGATATAAAAACACTATTGTGAGGTGTGAGGTGTTCAGAATAGACTGGAAATGAGTGGAAATTAAGGTTATTGAGGTTAATAATAGCATAGGAGCAGAAAAACACACAAATTCTGTGATTTTAGCTGTTTTTATGTTTTTTTAAAAAAAAATACAGATCCAAAATACAAAACCCAGAACCCAAAACACGGAAGGGTGGTTTTGGCAAAACCAATCCAGATCCAAAACACGAAGAAAGATCCAGATCCAAAACACAAAAAGTGGCCGGTGCACACCCCTAATTCAGACCCGCATTTCCATATCAGTCCTCATACCAGCTAAGTACTGTTGCTTTCACAGTGGTAATCAACTACACTAGACCGCAATCTGGGTGAATCTCATTGCATGCTAAGATTCTACAGTGCCAACACATCCGTGCCCCTCATTGCACGCTACGCACTGTTTCCAATGTACCAACTCATTTGTGTATCTTATTGCACACTGCACACTGTTCTCACAGTGCCAACACATCCATGTCTCACATTGTACACTATGCGCTTTTCCCACAGTGCCAACACATTTGTGCCACTCATTGCACGCCATATGCTATTTCCACAGTGTCAACACCTCCACGTAGCTTATGGGATGCTACATACTGTACAGTGTCAACACCTCCGTCTACCTTATTGCACGCTATGCGCTATACAAACAGTGACAACACCTCCGTCTACCTTATTGCATGGTACGCACTGTACAAACAGTGCCAACGTATCCGTATGACAGTGCCAACGTATCCGTATGACAGTGACAACGTATGCTTTGGGTACTGAGCTGTACCTACAGCTTTTGTGCTACCTGTGTTAACCATCGCAGGGTACCACCTCATGGAGTATCGCAGCTATACCATCTTCGGTGATTTCCCCTGTAGAAATGAAATCCTAAAGAGTCACACATTCCCTCTCAGCGTGTCAATAGCAAAGAAGTTTAGTGAATCATACCCGCTAGACCAGGGATGGGGAACCTCAGGATCTGTGGCCCTATAAGGCCCTTGGAATCATTGGTCTGGCCCTCTGAGCTTTTTTTCTGCTAGCCTCATCTGGCTAGCAGGGTGACTAGAATGGCATCCTGCAGCCAGAGTCTATGCAGCAGTGCCACCTGGAGCATCCTTAGGACACCTCAGACAGTTACACCGCTGCCCTTACATCTCCCCGGAGCATCCTCAGGATACTCCGGACATTGCTGTAATCACCGGCGATTGGGGACCCGCCCTGTGTGATTTCACAGAGGGGGCGTGGCTTGCACCAGGCCCATGAATAATGTTACATATGTCAAAATGGCCCTCGGCAGAAAAAATGTTCCCCACCCCTGCGCTAGACGCTGCCCAGGTTTACAACACAATCACTCTCGCAAAAGTCTACAAACCTTTTAACTCCTAGAGCTGCACATAAGCTGAGCTTTGCCACTGTAAAGCAGCAGAACATGTATAATAAAAACTCGCAAGACATCTAATTATGCTGAGGAGGGCCATGCCTTTTGGAACAAATACATGTTCTGGCTACTCTTTCACTGAGTTCAAAGCGTTAACACTTCTCCAGACTGCAATATCATTATTAGTATGCATATTAATTGCTAAGACACTTTCTGTGGCTTTCATCAAGCAGTCACGAGAATGAGAATGTAGCTGTCTGCCCACAGATGGAATGAAATAAATATAATTAAGAGCTCCAGTAACTAGTTCCCTTTCACAGCATGCTGGGGCATCTGTCCTTTTGATCTCCTGATTTAGTTAAAATGGAGGAACAGGAGGTGGGTGCATCACTAGATCTGTGTATTACATTAGAACCGTGTAACACTATAGAAGTCTGTGGTCTAATACTTCTCTGTTCTTTAATTCTACTACACAAAGCAACATTGTGATTTATTGACTATAAATAGATAGAGGTTGGTTCAGTAGCTGCTGTGGTCTATATATAAAATTATTTTTTGTTCTGATTTATTCACTAATTGACTATAAATAGATCGAGGTTGGTTCAGTAGCTGCTGTGGTCTATATATATAAAATTATATTTTATTTGTGAAACACCTAAACTGAATTCTGGCTGTCAAAGCAACTTAACACAAATGACCCAATGCCGATTGGATGGAATAAATGATTCAATGACATTAAGAAGAGACAGAGGGGGCAGAGAGAGCAGTCATGTCTGTGTGCTTTTCATGAATGACTCAGGGATACTAGGGCATATTTACTAAAGTGAGAGTTTTTAGAAGTGGAGATGTTGCCCATAGCAACCAATCAGATTCTACGTAACATTTAACTAGCACCTTCTAGAAGATAATAGCTAGAATCTGATTGCTTGCTAGGGGCAACATCTCCACTTCTAAAAACTCTCACTTTAGTAAATGTACCCCTATAAGACATGGCAGGGAAATTTACATGAACTCTCAATGGGATTATGATGTTACCCATCACGAAAGCTCAAAAACGCAGCAAAACCATACATCTGAGCAGAAACTACCATCCCGATTTTTCCCCATTAGAATTATACAATGACATGAAACCCACTGCAAATCTGCTTGCCAAAAGCTGAAAAATCATGTCCGTAGCAATGAGAAAGCAGATGTTTCCTATGAAACACGCAAGTTTCGCAATTGACGTGAGACTTTTGGAAAAAAAAATGGTTTTATGCTTATTTTTTGATTTTGTAAATAATGTTATAAAACCAATTTTTTAAAACTTTAATCTGTTATATTAATCTGGCTATTTATATTTTTTTGTCTGATGCTATGAAGAAAGCTTGTTATTGGGGCCCCTGCAGGACAAGTAACTGCAACTCTTCTGAGGACCTGCACTCCTGATTACTGACTAATTATTTCTGTACTGTGGATCACATAAATGACAATTTGAATTTTAAAACTGTCACACGGCGAGCTCCCAGACCCTCTTACCGCACCAGGCACTGTCGGATCATCGGCTGGCATGTTCCCACTGGTCAATCTACCCAATCTGCACATGTTGTCACTACCTAGCACAAGTGTGTTGGTCTGAGGCCATCGCAGCATGGGCGCCGCCATCTTGCTGTGGTCAGTTGTTGACATATGCAACCAATGACTGTCCAGAACGCCCTATTTAAACCCCTCACTTGCAACTTGCTCACTGCCAGGACAACTAGTATTATCACTTATTCCTACTCTCTGACTGCTGCTTCCTCTGCTAGTGCTTCTGTGCTCATCTCCTTTTGATTCCTGCTTCTGTTTGCTGCTCAGTCCTAATGAAACACCAGTCTGCTTCTCTGCTTCAACCTGCATATTCATGTGTGCAGTTACAGTCATTTCTGTTTCTTAGACTCTTCAGATTACCTCCAGCACCTCTGTTCCATATCTGAGATTGCCCACACCAGAGAAATGCGACGGTGATCCAAAATTGTGCAGATGAGTCCTTAATCAATGTTGGATTCACTTAAACTGCAGCCTAACAAATTCCCAGCAGCCCTCACCAGGATCACTTATATAATTTCATTGCTCTCTGCATCAGCATTGTGCTTGGCATCACCTCTTTGGGAATGACCCAATCCTATCCTCTCTGACTTTAGACACCTTCCGCAGAATATTCCATGAACCTAGGAGATGGGTCTCCTCCGCAAGCGAGATTCTATGGCTTCTTCAGGGGTCTGGTACTGTGGCCATGTATGTCATCCAATTCTATACTCTGGCTCAAAATGAAAATGGAACAGCGAGGGGTTACATGCTGCCTTTTGGCAGGGACTCTCTGACAAGAGTTAAAGATGAGTTATCCACTCAAGATTTACCAACCACTCTTAAAGAGTTAATCTCACTGTGCAATAAAGTAGATCTCTGGTTCAGAGTACGTGCCCTAGAGGGAGGGATGATGTAAAGTAAGTTTAGGGTGGTTCCTCGTCACCAAACACAGCTGTCCTGTACTGAAGACCCTACTCAAATTAATCGATTTAAACTCTCTACAGAGGAATGACAGAGTTGTCTTTGTGAAAAAGCTATGTTTGTATTGTGCCGGTCCTGGTCATGCTCTTCAGTCCTGTTCCAAGAAGGCTAGAAACTCCAGCACCAAGTGGTATCCAGAGAGGACAGGCTAGGTGTGACTGAACTCTCCGGTCCATCCTGATTGTATTTTTACCATTACCCTAGAGCAGGTGTTCCCAACCACGGTCCTCAAGGCACCCTACCAGTCCAGGTTTTAAGGATAGCCATACTCGAGCACAGGTGACTTAATTAGTACCTCAGTTATTTTGATTTTACCATCTGTGCTCAAGCATGGATATCACTAAAACCAGGACTGTTAGTGTGTCTTGAGGACTGAGGTTGGGAATTATTGCCCTATAGTATAATGACGGTACAAACACTTTCAAATTGATGATTCCTGAGCGGCGGAAAAATTTGTTACCTCAGACATTGTTCAAGAGATGAACATTTGGATGTGTAATTTGCCTATTTACCTTACCGCTGTCAATGGAAGTGTAATTCCAGGAGGAGCTATTATCCATCAAACTGCTGCAATTAGGCTCAGAGTGGGCATCTTGCATTCCGAAGTGCTGAAGTTCCACATCATCACCAAAGCTTCTCATCCTGTGGTGCTTGGTTATCTGTTCAAGTCTCAAGTCTAGCTTGGGGTGAAACATGCAAGAAAACTTGCCTTCAATGTGTATTGCTTACTCGAGTTGCTCTTCATTCTAAGATTTTGATACTTCCACCAGCTTATCAAGGTGTCTTTAACAAACAAGCAGCACAGACTCTCCACATAAGGACTGGAATTGTTACACTGACTTACTACTTGGCAACACTCCTCCCAGAAGTCAAGTGTATCATTTATCATTGCATTGCCTTGCCATTAACGGAGAATATAAAGGAGGATTTAGACAGAGAATGTATTTGTCTCACGTCCTCTCTGGCCCAAGTTGTTTTTTCTTTGTTAAGAAGAGCAGGAGTCTTCCTCCCAGCATAGATTATAGAGATTCACATGAGATCAGCATCGAAAATAGGTATCCTCTACCACTTATTTCTGATCTTTTTGACACAGTTAAAGGGGCAACCATTTTTTTCTAAGCTGGATCTTTGCGGCGCCTATAATCCCATTCAAATTTGGGCTAGAGGCGAGTGGAAAACTTCTTTTAATAATCTCTATGGCCTAAACACAGCGAAGGTAAATTTTGCTCCTTCCAGCAGGTATGTCCATTCTTTTAATGCCAACTTCACTGCCAGGAGTTCTTGTTCTCCAATGGCGTAATTTCTTTCGCCAGGCGAGAATTTCTTGGTAAAATACCCACAGGGATTTAACGCGATTGTCCTCATAACGCTGGGATAGGACTGCTCCCACAGCTCCTGATGACGCGTCCACTTCCACTAAAAAAGGCCTATCCAGATCTGGCTGTCGAAGGACTGGAGCAGAAATAAAGGTTTGTTTTAGGAACTGAAAAGCAGACTCTGCCTCAGGTGACCATAGGGCAGGATTGGCACCTTTACGGGTCAAGGCTGAAATGGGAGCCAGTAATGACGAGAATCCCTTGATGAAGCGTCTATAGTAGTTGGCGAACCCCAGTAATCTCTGGATGGCTTTCAAAATCTGATGTCGAGTCCAATCCAAAATTGCCTGTACCTTCTTGGGATCCATTTCCAGACTAGAACCAGAGATGACATAGCCAAGGAAAGGCACACTGGGTACACTGAAGACACATTTCTCCAATTTGCAGTAGAGGTGGTTCTTTCTCAGACGAGTTAAAACTTCCTTCACATGTTCGTGATGTTTCACTACAGAAAATGAAAAGATTAGTATATTGTCCAGGTAGACAACAACCGAGACGTATAACAGGTCCCGAAAAAATCTCATTAACAAAACTCTGAAAAACAGCAGGGGCGTTACATAATCCAAAGGGCATCACCAAGTATTCGAAATGTCCATCCCTGGTATTAAAGGCGGTCTTCCATTCATCGCCAGCACGAATACGGATGAGGTTATAAGCCCCTCTTAGATCTAACTTTGAAAATATGATGGAACCTTTGACCCTATCGAACAACTCTGTAATCAGGGGAAGAGGGTATTGATTCTTTACTGTTATTTCATTAAGACCCCGGTAATCTCTACAAGGTCTCAGGCCACCATCCTTCTTGCCAACGAAAAAGAACCCAGCTTCGGCAGGTGAGGTGGAAGGACGTATAAAACCCTTTGCCAGGTTGTCCCGGATGTATTCAGACATGGCTTGTGTCTCAGACAAGGATAACGGATAGGTACGACCACGAGGAGGTATCATGCAGGTATTAAATCGATTGGACAATCCCATTCTAAGTGAGGAGGTAAGACATTTGCTTGTTGCTCAGAAAACACATCAGCGAACATCTGGGAAATTAATGGAGCTGTCTTTCTTATAGGTCGTATTTTGGGAAGACAGGATTTCTGACAGTCTGTACCCCACGAAAAGAATCTGCATGGAACACCAGTCTATCCTGGGATTATGCTGGCGTAACCAGGGTAGTCCTAGGATAATTTCTTGAGAAGCCTCTGGTATCACAAGAAACTTTAAAGAATAAAGTGCCCCAATTCGGACTAGTACTGGTTGAGTCTCCTTGGTGACTATTCCATTAGTTAGAGGATGTCTATCTACAGAGGTCAGGGAAATAGCATGATTGAGAAATGTACAAGGAATCTGTAGTTTGTCGATTAAGCTGGAAGTCATGAAATTTCTGGCTGCTCCAGAATCAAGTAGAGCAGTAGCAAAGACAGGTTTAGGTTTGAGATCCAAAGCTAAGGTAATTTTGAAATCTTTAGTATTTGGGGATGGGCTCATAACTCCTAACTTAATGTCCCCAGGGTCAGTTAGGATTTGGCATTTCCCAGTTTACGGGGACAAGAGACCACCAGGTGACCTGACTCTTCGCAGTACAGACAGAGGTTTTTTTGTAATCTTCTCTGACGTTCTTCTTTGGAGAGGTGGGTATGATTCACCTGCATTGGTTCTTCATCTGTAGGGGAAGGAATAGGATGGGTAGGAAAGGAAGGGGTAAATGACCTTTGCCGGTCAGTTCTGTGCTTTTCAGCCTGACGTTCTCTGAAGCGCAGGTCAACTTTACTATAAAGTGAAATCATGTCGTTTAGGTTGGTAGGAAGCTCACGGGTGACCAGGTCATCTTTTAGTCGATCTGACAGGCCATGCCAAAAGGCTGCGGTGAGGGCTTCCTCATTCCATTTGAGCTCTGATGCCAAGATTTGAAACTGCACGGCATATTGGCTGACAGGACGGATTCCTTGTCTCAGTGTCATGATGCTTGACGATGCTGATACAGTACACCCAGGTTCATCAAAAATCCTCCTAAATGATGACACAAAGCTTGCGTAATTATCCAGCAGCGGGTCTAAACGGCTCCCAGAGTGGTGAAGCCCAATCCAAGGCCTGGCCAGATAGCAAGGAGACGATGTAAGCCACTTTGGTTCTTGCAGTTAAAAAATGATCAGGCTGTAGAGTGAAGTGTATATCACACTGATTTAGGAATCCGCGACAGAGTTTAGGATTGCCATCGAATTTGCTTGGCATAGGGAGATATAAGCGGGGAGATGACCTGCCTCCTGTATTCCCAGGTAATACCCACCGACCACCATGCCGAGAGACCCTGGCCGTGACACTCTGCAAGAAACTTCTTCATTAGGCCCATGCCTCTCAATTTGCCAGTCATGCCAGATTCCACGGGATTTAAAATGAAAATAATATTAGCTGGTTTTGCATTTAATATCCTTGCTCTTTTTTAATCCTGCATACTTGTCAAAACTATAAAGATACTATTTAGCATTTATTTTTTGTTTGGCTAGTATAGTAAGCAAGGCACAATACAGATGCCTTTCTGCGGTTGAGTGCCCAAAATACACAATATCCTGGTGGCTAGTATACAAAGCAAATCTAAATTATATTGGCAAGGAACCAGAGAAGACCCAGGTGCTAGTGACAATTTCATTGATTATACAATGCATCGTGATTTGCTGTTTAGTCCATAATGCAGAACCCAATTACAGTGGCCTGAGCAGACCCTGTGTCTAGTAGGTAGTATGAAAAGCAGACTTCCATTCTTGTATACAGTTTAAAGTCCACATTTTATTTGCTAGTTGCTCTTTCTCCCCTCATCCTGTCCTTGGCTGGGCCGGTACTGCTGGCGGCATAGTATTGAAGTTAGCACCGGGTAGATATGTATTTTTTTCTTACAATCATCCACAATGCAGTGAATGCAGGTAGAGTTAGCTTGGAAGGGACAATACATTATAATGCAGGAAGCCAGTGGCGAGACAGTACAACATCAGGAAGATGTGTTGTAAAATATATTGCAGAAGATCGTTTTGGGACATTGAGCCTCCTGCCAACAGAGATACTTTAACATGTCCACAAGACTTGGTTCATAGATGCAGGTGCTGCTTCTATCTTGGCCAGTGAGCCAACTCCGCACTATAGTAAGACATATGGAACTGTAAGTTCCTGTGCAAAAATCCAGGTGCACAGCAGCTCCAAAGGTGCTTTTGTGCAGCAAAAGCTGTTGTGCTTCATAAACACTCACCACTGTCTTGTGAAATATCCTGATATCCCCCAAGTTTATTAACTTGTGGCAAATTATTTAGAACAAGGTAAAGCGCCAGTTTGTGTAGAGTATCTTGCATGAAAGGGGTTTGTCAGGGGCAGATGCAAAAGCACTGATGATGATAATGGTCACCTGGGAGCAGCAAACCAATAATCGGCTGACTGAGAATGCACCGATGATACTGATAGGCAATTGTTTAATTGCTTGGTTATATATTATGTTTTTGTGTCTGTTTTTTAGCCATTTGTTTTACCATACATGGAATAGAGAGTAGTTTCCGTTGTATTAGAGAGGTTGTATTAGAGAGGTTTCGAAGTTTTATCGATGTCTATTAGCAAATGTGTATTCCAGTAACAAAGACGGTTAAAGAAATGATGTAAACTGGGCATAAACTGGAATTCTACTTGGGCTGACCTGCATGTATGGTGTGATTAATTTGGCAGTTTTGAATATGCATGCATTTTTTACTTTTTCATTAATGCATTCAATGTTTGCCATTTGTGGTTTAACAGCCACAATTACTTCGATCTGTTTGCCTACTGTCTCAGAATGTCATGAAGACTCACAAATTTGGGTGAGTTTACCCGGACTCCTGAGAGAGTAGACCACCCTTCTGGAACCCCTTTAGTTCCCCAGTGAATGATGGGTGAAACCCACCATTACACCTGCCCCCTGCTAAATGGTGCTGCAAATCACTGCATTTTGCAGAAGGAACGGGGCTATTGATGTTAAATATTTATGCAGGTACTTATTAAAGGGTTATTTATGCAGATACAAAAGCACATATTTTTTGCCTGGTGGTCCTGTCCTGATGGGGTAAGGGGTGGAATCCTTTCGTGGATTGCAGGTGGGGAGTTTGACTGGGGCGGTACACCTGTCAAACCATAACGCAGGTGTCCTAAGGCGAGCTCAGGGAGGACAGAAATCTACCATGGAGCAGAAGGGCTAGCACATATTTTTTGCCTGGTGGTCCTGTCCTGATGGGGTAAGAGTGGAATCCTTTGGTGGATTGGAGTCTATGATATTTGCCATGGTGTAATAGTGAGCAGAGGTGTTGGTAATACAGATAGAGTGGATGAGTTTGTGCCTTTTCTACAAGGAAGGCAGTCAGTGTCACGGGATTAGCAAACTGGTGCAGGGGGCCCCATAGCTTTAAAAAAAGTAGAGCAAGAGGGTGTGTTACAGCTGTAAGGAGACCCAACATGTCATCCTACTGTACCTAATATCCCTATAAGTGGGTGCTTCCATCCTGACTGTAGGACAGTAGCTCTTGCAGGTACATAATGGTGGGAGTTTGCTACTAAATTCTGCATGAGTTTTGAGGACTTGGAGAAGATGTATGACTGCATCCCTATAGGAGGGGACAGTAGGAGTATGGGATACAGGGGTCACTGTTGTGAGCTCTCTGGTCCTTGCAGGGGGGGCTGCAAGAGTTGTGTCCCCCTACATGGGTCTAAGTTGAATCTGTATGGGATAGTTGTTGCCCTCTACCAGAGATGTGTATTCACTCTACTACACTTGGTTGTATTCTGCCATCATCTGGGGCAGCAGGCAAGATAAATGTTGAGATAAATGTGCTCAGCTTAAAAAAAATGCACTTGGTTACAATAAAATCAACCTACTGAAAGAATAGCACCTCAAGTCCATGTAGGACGTGTAAAGAGGTATCTATGGTCACCTGCTAATCAGTCCCCCCCCAACCCCACTAAAAGTGAGTCTCATATAAATATCTTGTCCATAAGGGGCTCTGAGCCACCCAGTTCTCCCGTTCACAAAAATGCAACTTTTCTCCACCCAGTAACTTTCGCCATCTTGACTCTCAGTTCTGATTCCTGTATAAAAAGGCAAATTTCCACAACACACGCATTGTCACACAATTTTGCATGTTCATACATGGACCCTTATACAGTAGTTGCTCTTATAGATTTTAAAGTACTCGAGTCATACAAGTCCCAAACCATGAGACTCCCACCATCATGTCCTACAATTGGATGAGGTTCCGTTGTTGGAAAACAGAATATCAGTTTCTCTAAAAATAACATTTCTCAATAATACTAAAAAGTTCCATGTTCATCTTATGTCTAGACAACATTCTTCCAAGAACCTTCTGAATCATCCCGAGGTGGCCAGCAATGTTGTTTTTGGTATTCTCCCATTCAAACCACTATGGTCGTGAAATTTTACGCCTTAAAATGTCTTTTAATTTCCTATTTGTTTCAGCAAAGTCCATCAAATATGTTAAAAAATAACAACTTACACAAATGCACAGTGTTTTATTGTTGGCTGTTATACTAATTGACTATATTGAAATGATTGTTGTTTAAATCGGTAATTTTATATTTTTGAATTTATGTGCTAACAATGCAACCACTGGCCCGGTATTATGACTTATCTACTTCAGGCTTTTCCCAGGCCAGGGTTATATTTACTAACGTGCAGGTTTATAGAAGTGGAGGTTTTGCCCATAGCAACCAATCAGATTCTACTTATCATTAATCTAGCAACTTCTTCAAGATAATAGCTAGAATCTGAATGATATCTTATGGGTAACACCTCCACTTCTATAAACCTGCACTTTAGTAAATATACCCCACATCTCAGCTTTTGCTACTCAAAATTAATTGTAATCACATGTAATCAGCAGGGCGACGGTCCGGATGATCAAACATGTTTGAGAATCAAATCAAACAATCCCAACAGTGGCATAAGATCATCCCAGACGCCCGGAGGCAAGTTATATTTTGCTGACACTGTAATGTAGCAATTCGCATGCAGACAGGCTATAGATAGACAAAGGAAGCAGCTGGTGGTCTGACATGGAGCTCTCCACTAGTGTATTGTGGCTTCTCAGGTGCCCGGTAGGGGTGCTATGTGTCACGATTCGTGACTCTTACCTTGCCGGGCGCTCTGGCACGGTCCCTCCGGCGGTGGAACAGGGTCCTGGAGAGCGGCGCTGGACACAGGGGGTCCCCACAGACTAAGGGGTCTCATCTGGAGGGAGCTGTGAGCAGGTGAAACTGACAGTGCATTACACTGGAGACTACTGGGCGAGGCCATGTTGGATTTTGGTCAGGTGTCTGGTGGGAGCCAATCAGGTCACAGCTATCCTGGAAGTGTTTTGCAGCCAATCCTGCACTACCTGAGGGTACTAAAGGGCTGTCAAGAGGTCCTTTAGTTGCCAGTGCAACGTTTATCACAGCATAGCTGTGAGCTAGTTCCTGTGCTCCCTTGCTCCATACTTGCTGCAGTTCCAGAGTGTCTCAGTTTTACCACTTCCCAGCTCTGTACCTCGCCTGTTCTGCATACCAGCTTGCCACCTGTACCCGCTACCCGCTGCGGATCAACTGACCCTGGTCGCTGAGTATAGTCCGCATTCCTTCAGCGGCACCTTGCCCTCCGTGTACCCACTGACCTCATGAGTCATACTCTGTTAAGACGAGCTGCCTTCCAGTATCAACAAACAAGCCTCCATTCCGCATCCGACTCCACTCCGGGTCCAAGCCCACGCCATACCGTGACAGTGTGAACTGGCCAAATGGATTCAGCTAGTGGACAGGATCCGAGGGCTGACCTGCTCCAAAGCATTGCCAGCCGTTTGGAAGGTCTAGAGGCTTCACAGCGGCAAATGGCCCAATTTCTACAGGAGATGTCTGCTCGTCAGGATACCTTGCAGGCCTCTCTGGTCACAGTGAATATGCCTGTCGCCACGAACCAACCAGTGGTCCCTGTCATTCCCGCACCATCCGCACCACCCCATCTGCACCTCCCGACGCTTAATAAATTCGATGGTACTCCTAAATTTTGCCGTGGGTTCCTGAACCAATGCGATGTGCATTTCACGCTACAGCCTAGTGTTCCCTCTAGCTCCGGTGGGAGGCAGGGCGCCGGAGCTAGAGAGGGCATGCCCGTGCGCGTGCCGAAGGCGCGCGCGCGGCCGAGAAGGGGACGTGGTCATCGGAAAAGGGGGCGTGTCTATAAGACGCATCCCCTTTTCGTCACTCTTGGGGGCATGCCCGGCACTTACGGACACGCCGGGCAGCCCCCAAGCCCTGCAGACAGGGAGAATAGATGCCGGGCGCATGCGCCCGGCATCTATTCTCCGGCGGTGACAGGGTCACCGCATGTTTCTCTACCCGCGGGACACTGCGTTCCGCGGGTGAGAACGGCTCCCGCAGGCTGTGAGGGCAGGGCGCTTTTTGCCCTCCTCCTGGAGGGCAGGGTGCTTTTTGCCCTCCAGAAGGAGGGCAGGGCGCCGTGCCCCGCTAAAACAGCCTAGCGGGAACGCTAACAGCCTATGAACTTCCCATCACCAAAATCCAAGGTGGCCTATATTGTGTCCCTATTGTCCGGCTTGGCTCTAGACTGGGTTTCACCCCTTTGGGAAAGGTCCAATCCTCTGTTGGATAATTATTCCGAATTCCTTTCAGCTTTTCGAAGGATTTTTGACGAACCAGGAAGAACTACGTCAGCAGCAGCCGAGATCCTGCGCCTTCGTCAAGGGAATCGCCCAGTTAGCCAGTACATCATCCAGTTCCAGACGTTGGCATCTGAGCTAAAATGGAAAGAGGAGGCCCTAAATTCCGCCTTCTGGAGCGGGCTGTCGGATCGCATTAAGGATGACCTTGCCACACGGGACCTTCCTACTACCCTAAATTACCTCAGTTCTCTCTGCAATAAGGTGGACTTATGCTATTGGGAGCGTCAGAGCGAAAAGAATAGGGGAGATCGTTTCAAGTTCCGGTCCACTACTACTACCATCGCCCCTCTGCCTGAGCCAACTAGCGATGAACCGATGCAGATTAATCAAGCTCATCTCTCTGTTGAGGAGCGACAGCGGCGTCGATGAGAAAATTTGTGTATGTACTGCGGAGAGACCGGTCATCTGGTCGCTGCCTGTCCTACCCGTCCGGGAAACTCCCGCTCCTAACCGGTTCCGGAGACACCAGGTTGGGAGTTATGTCTTCGTCTCCACTTAAAGCTGAGTCTGCCTTGTCCATTACCTTGGAGTTAACGCTCCGTCCTAAAATTGTTCTCTCTCTCCTTGATGCAGGGGCTGCCGAGAACTTCATCACCGCTGAACTCGTCCAGAGACTCCAAATTCCGGTCTTCTCCCTCGAACATGCACTTACCCTATCTGCCGTGGATGGTACCCAAACTACTAATTGGACTGTGGACCTCATTCAGAGTCGGTCGTTGCGGCCGCACGGTCGTACGCCACTGATGTTCGCTATACTGCGCATGCGTAAAGTTCGCAATGCACGTTCGCAAACTAGCCGCTACGATCAGAAATTTCTCTCTCCTTGAACACAGCCAGGTCGGTAGTTTGAGTGACAGAATGAGGCGTTTGTGAGTGGTAACAGGGGAAGGTGCTTGAAAACGGGGGAGTGGAGATCCGAACGCAGGCATGCCTAATTATGCGAACGTCGTTTTATGGGAGTGCATACGGTTTATGGGAGTGCATAATTAACAAAGTAGCGTCATGGCACATGTGACATGGGAGGTTTTTACACTGACATGATCGTAAAGCTTAAGAGAGGGTATGGTCAACCTTAAGCTCTGCGACCAGTTTCGATGGTTCCCGATGGTCTCAATTAATCCTTATATGCCCGGAGATGACGTGCAATGTGTACGAGAAGGGGGCGTATTTTTTTTTAATTCCGACCGCTTCCTCCCCTTGGTCGGCCAGCTACCGATCCGAACTTAGGGACGCAACTTGCGAGGGAATCATTTGAATATCCGGCCCCTTTTCCCGTACGACCGTGCGGCCGCTTCGACCGACTCTGAATGAGATCCTTCGTACTCAACCTGTGCAGGTCCGTGTGGGTGCTCTCCACACGGAAGCAATCCAGTTTTTAGTTATACCTAAAGCCTCTCACGGAGTCATTCTCGGATATCCCTGGCTGTGCAAGCATTCTCCAAACATAGACTGGGGTACCATGCAAATCCTGTCCTGGGGAGAAGCGTGTCATGTATCCTGCCTTCCTCAGATTAAACCAGTCAATAAGCTCTGTATGGCAGCAACTACGCAAATACCCCCCCAGTACCTCTCTTTCAGTGACGTCTTTTCTAAAACAGGTGCGAATACTCTGCCTCCGCATCGGGAGTGGGACTGTCCTATGGATTTGGTTCCCGGCAAGGATCCTCCTCGTGGTCGTACATATCCACTGTCCTTACCTGAGTCTGAGGCCATGTCGGCCTACATTCAGGAAAATGTTCATTCGACCATCCTCCTCGCCAGCTGGTGCAGGGTTCTTCTTCGTGGCCAAAAAAGATGGAGGTCTGCATCCCTGCATCGATTCTCGGTACCTAAACGACATAACTATCAAAAATCGTTATCCGATACCCCTTATCTCGGAATTGTTCGATCGTGTAAAGGGTGCCACGATATTCACCAAATTAGATCTACGAGGGGCCTATAACCTCATCAGGATCCGGGCCGGAGACGAATGGAAAACCGCATTTAATACCCGAGGCGGTCATTTTGAATATTTGGTGATGCCCTTCGGTCTCTGCAATGCCCCTCATGTTTTCCAAATTTCGTGAATGAGATTTTTCAGGACTTATTTTATGTCTCCGTGGTAGTATATTTAGATGACATCCTAATGTTCTCCTCTAGTATTGACAAACACCGGGCTCAAGTCAAGGAGGTCCTGACTCGTCTACGCAAGAATCATCTGTACTGTAAGGCAGAGAAATGCTTGTTTGAGGTACAGACCATTCCATTCCTTGGCTACATTCTCTCGGGTTCTGGCCTTGAGATGGATCCTAAGAAAGTACAGGCTATTCTGGACTGGTCTCGCCCCAATTCGCTTAAGGCGGTACAAAGATTCCTGGGGTTCGCGAATTACTACCGGAAATTCATCAAGGGGTTTTCCACCTTTACAGCACCCATTTCCTCATTAACTCGAAAAAGGATGGCCTCCGTAGGCTGATACTGCCTACGGAGGCCTGAAGCAAGCCTTTATTTCGGCTCCGGTGCTGAGACAACCGGACGTTAACAGCCTGTTCTTTCTAGAAGTAGACGCGTCCTCCAAAGCCGTGGGTGCAGTACTCTCTCAGCAATTCAAGGATAACAAATTCCATCCTTGTGGATTTTTCTCTAAGAAGTTTTCGCTAGCCGATAGAAATTACCCCATTGGGGAGCAGGAATTGTTGGCAATTAAATTGGCTTTTGAGGAATGGCGGTATCTCCTCGAAGGGGCCACATTCCCCATCGTTTATACGGATAATTGAAACCTTCTGTATATGAAAAACACCCAGTGCCTTAGTCCTCGGCTGGCTCGTTGGGCAATTTTCATTTCCCGTTTCAATTTCACTGTGACTTATCATCTTGGTTCACTCAACCAAAAGGCGGATGCTCTCTCCCGTTCCTTCTCCACTGGAACATCTACTGAACATATTAAAGAAACTCCAGTTCTGGAATCCAAAGTATTTACCAATACCTGCAACCAACCCCCTCCTGGGAGAACCTTTGTGGAGGAGAACCTACGCAAACAACTACTGAATTGGGCTCATGCTTCTCACTTTTCCAGACACACAGGTATCCATAAAACCCTGGAATTCCTACAACGGTCATATTGGTGGCCCGCCATGAAGTCCGAAATAACAGAGTTTGTTTCCTCATGCCCACAGTGTGCTCAACATAAAATATGCAGGCAGGCTCCAGCCGGTACCCTACTGCCTCTCTCTGTACCGCTTCACGCCTGGACACACCTATCCATGGACTTTGCAACCGACTTACCTATATCTGACGGGTTCACCACCATCAGGGTAGTGGTGGATCGGTGCTCGAAAATGGTACATTATATTCCTCTGAAGAAACTGTCTTCCGCTCCAGAGCTAGCTCAATTATTTGTCGTCAACATCTTCCGTCTACATGGTCTTCCGACTGAGATTGTCTCAGATCGCGGGGTACAGTTCGTGGCAAAATTGTGGAGGGCACTCTGGGCCTCATTCAGAGGCGGTCGGAGGATGCAAGCGGTCGCTCGGAAACTGGGCGGCCGCTTGCATCCTGACCGCCCGCCTCTGTTTCGGTCGTTAGGCTGTGGGTTTACACCCACAGCTCTAACGACCGCTAGGGTGATGGTCGCGATGGTCAGAGACCATCGTGACCATCGGGGCTTACGACGAGACTCTAGGGTAGGGTCTCACTTGTCGTAAGCCCCGGAGAGCTTCTGGCTCTGTCAGAGCCGGAAGCTCTCCACTGACATCACTTGTGATGTCAGTGGGGCCTCCCCCAAACAGTAGGCGTTCCCATGGGAACACCTCCATTTGGGCTGCCCCCCCGGCCCGCCTTCCAAACGGGGCGAGCTGTCAATCAACATCGACAGCTCGCCCCCTTTGGAAAGAGACCCGCTACGACCGGCGCTGTCGGTCATAGTGGGTCTCACGCATGCGCACGAAGGAGACAGCTCCCTCGTGCGCATGCGCACTTGACAAAACATGGCCGCCTCTGAATGAAGGCCACTGTTCCATCTTTCAAGATAAATTAAAATTTTCCACGCCCCAGTCTAATGGTTCCATGGAGAGGGTCAATCAGGACCTGGAGACCTTTCTACGAATCCATATGTCCTCGTCTCAAGATAACTGGACGGACACTCTACCCTGGGCAGAGTTTGCTCACAATAGTTAGTACCATTCGTCCACAGGTCGTACTCCATTCTTCACAGTTTTTGGCCTGCATCGCAGAGTACCAGAATTTAAAGAATTGCCAGTGTTTGATGTACCAGCAGTGACCTCTACACTACAGAATTTTTCACAAATATGGTCTCAAGTGCATTCCGCTCTATGAAAACCTCATACCGTTACAAAGTTGGAGCCGATAGAAAGGAAGAGCGGTGCCCAGCCTAAAGGAGGGCGACCTTGTCTGGCTTTCTACCCGTAATCTTCGCCTCAAGGTTCCGTCCATGAAGTTTGCCCTCGCTTCATTGGTCCGTTTCCTATCACTCAAGTGATTAACCCAGTGGCCTACAAACTAAAGCTTCCACCCTACCTCAGAGTACCAAATTCCTTCCACATTTCCTTGTTGAAACCTCTTGTCCTAAACTGCTTCCAGAAAATTCTTCCAAGCTCCCCTAAAGTCTGCACTGAGCGAGGTGTAGAATATGAAGTCAAGCAGATCTTGGACTCTTGTTTTCGCTATGGTCAACTTCAGTACCTGTTGGATTGGAGAGGGCATGGACCAGAAGAATGATGCTGGGTAAAGGCAGAGGACGTCCATGCTCCTCGATTAGTACGTCAGTTCCATATGAAGAATCCTGAAAAACCCAAGAAGTGTCCGGAGGCCACTCATAAAGGGGAGGGGTACTGTCACGATTAGGACTGTCAGGCTGCCAGGATCGCGACTCTTACCTCACCGTGCACATTGGCGCGGTCCCTCTGGCGGTGGAGCAGGGTCCTGGAGAGTGGCGCTGGGCAAAGGGGGTCCCCACAGACTAAGGGGGCTCATCTGGAGGGAGCTGTGAGCAGGTGAAACTGACAGTGCATTGCACTGGAGACTACTGGGCGCGGCCATGTTGGATTTTGGTCAGGTGTCTGGTGAAGCCAATCAGGTCACAGCTGTCCTGGGAGTGTTTTGCAGCCAATCCTGCACTACCTGAGGGTACTAAAGGGCTGTCAAGAGGCCCTTTAGTTGCCAGTACGTTTATCACAGCATAGCTGTGAGCTAGTTCCTGTGCTCCCTTGCTCCATACTTGCTGCAGTTCCAGATTGTCTCAGTGTTACCACTTCCCAGCTCTGTACCTCGCCTGCTCTGCATACCAGTTTGCCACCTGTACCCGCTACCCGCTGCGGGTACCCCAGTCGCTGAGTATAGTCCGCATTCCTTCAGCGGCACCTCGCCCTCCGTGTACCCACTGACCTCATGAGTCATACTCCGTTAAGACCAGCTGTCTTCCAGTATCAACAAACAAGCCTCCATTCCGCATCTGACTCCACTCCGGGTCCAAGCCCATACCATAGCGTGACTCCATGTATTGGGCGGCCGTGACGGTACACTCCGGGTGCATAGTTACAGACCTAAGTGGGGTGAATATGTTGTGGCAAAATGGAGGAGGTGCCCCTTCAGAGCTGGAGCCCAGCGGCAGGCGCCTCCATTGTCTCGCATAGTTCTGCCCCTGGATCCCAACCATTTTCACTCTGCATACTGCCAATTCACATTATATGCCACACTGTGTATTCCCCTAATTCACATTATATGCCACATTGTGTATTCCCCCAATTCACATTATGACAGTCTCTATTTGACATTATATGTAACACTGTCCGCCATACTATTTTTTACTAATGTGCTATCTCAGCTTCTTTGAATGCTGCAGAAGCTCCAGTCCTGAGTCCTGTGCTGTCACTTTTTCCAAGTGCTGTCTGGTTATCGCCATGCAGACCGGCGAAGGAGGGAGAGATGGGCCAACAGACAGGAGTTCCATGTGCATCGTTTATAATGCTGGGCAGGGCACGGCTAGCTTGGCATTGCGACTTCTCTCAGAGGAATCCTATTGATTGTCTGCTATAGTTTTGCCTATCAACCAGCACCCCTGGCTGGTGCCATTCTAGCCAACCTCTAGTTCCAGGCTGACAGATCCCTCAGGCTGATCAGGGAAAAGTGGGTTCACCTGTATCTAATGATGACGTTATTCATTCTGCTGTAGTGGAGAGTAATCATGTTGGTTCATAAGTTCTAGAGATATATGGGGAAATACTCTGTGTAAATGTATCTGAAATAGAAATGTCTACGATAGCTGTACTTGCTAATGAAGGCTATAGACTCCCTGTGCTCCCCAAGGTTACCCTACAGCAAGAAGCATCCGCATTAACCCCCGAGGGGATTAGTAAATTGTCAGTAGCAGAAGTTACTGAGACAGGTTCCCTCACTCTCACCCCTCTTCCTGCAGACCCTGCACACACACATACCCCTCCCTCTACTCATGCACTGACCACCAAATAAGAAGTCCAGCTTTCTAGCTTGCACAACAGACAGATCCCTCTTTAGCATCCCTGGGAGGGCGGACAGACCTCCAACTGAGTCTCACCAAGAGAGAGAGTGTTTTGGGAAAGAGGAAGACTGTATAAAGAGAAAACATGAAAGATGTGCAAGAGGTTGGGTGGCTAAGAAACAGCTTGTAGTACCCCAAGCATACAGAAAAGGGTTATTGAGAGTAACTCATGAAGTCCTTTTGGCAGGACATTTGGGTATAATAAAACTAAGTCACGCTTAGTACACAACTTTTACTGCCCAAGAGTGCTGACTGAAATAGCCCACAAATGTCACTCCTGTCATGCTTGTCAGATGGTGGGAAAGCCTGGAGATGTAGGGTGTGCCCCTCTCATACCTCTGCCCATAATAGCTGATCCCTTTCATTGGGTTGCTGTAGATATTGTGGGTGCCCCTAGCCATTTCTTGTAGTTCAGAGAAAGAATACATACTGACAGTGGTGGACTTTGCCACCAGGTACCCAGAAGCTGAGGCTCTCTCCAACATACAGGCAGATAAGACGGCTGATGCTCTTAAAATCAATGTTCTCCAGAGTAGGGTTTCCAAAGAATATGTTAACTGATCAGGGTACCTAGTTTATGTCTTACACAATGCAGATCCTCTGTAAGAAGTTGCAGGTAGACCACCTGATCACTAGCCCGTATCATCTGCAAACGAATGGACTATGCAAATGCTTTAATGGCACCCTAAAACAGATGGTTAGAACCTTTGTGGAGTCCCAGGGAAGAGACACGAAGAAGTTTCTACAACACCTCCTCTTTGCATACAGGGAGGTACCACAGCAATCCATTAGCTTCTCCTTCTTTTAACTTTTTTATGGGCTCTGGGTGTGTGGCCCTTTAGATCTCATTACAGAAGAGTGAGAAGTAAAAGTGATCACACTGGAAACTTCAGTGATTCACTATGTGGTACAATTCTGGGAGACAATGCAGTCCCTACTGGGGATGGTACAAAACCTGAGGACAAAACCAAAACAATGATATGACTGCAGTGCTAGGGAATGCATTTTTGAGGTGGGACAGAAGTTCTGGTGTTGGTACCTCTGTGAAGTACTGGAAAATATGAAGAGAGAAATTGAGGAAATAATGTGGATGCATCCTGTTCTGTTTGGAGTATAGATGGCTAAATGGGGTGCGGGGATAGGCAGTACTTAGATAGGCAATGTCTAGATAGACACCAGATGTTAGACAGTCAATAGTTAGACAGGGACAAAAGGTCAACAGGGACAAAAGTCAGACACACTAAAGTTAGACATGTAAAAAGGTTGACAGGTACAAAAGGTTGAAGGGGGCAAACGTTCGACCTGAAAATGGTCGACACAAAAATGATCTACATTTTTTTTTTTTAGCTCTAATCTTCACCCAAACACTCCCCCTGGTGCCTAACCCTAACCGTCTGGGCAAGTGCCTTACCTTATGCGTGGGGGTAAGTGCCTAAACCTCTAGTAAGTGCCTAACCTTAAACCTGACCCTAACCCTAAAAAAACAAAAATGTTCAACCATTTTTGGGTCGACCATTTTCACATCGAACTTTTGAACCTGTCGACCTTTTGTACCTGTCGACCTTTTTACATGTCTAACTTTAGTGTGTCTGACTTTTGTCCCTGTCGACGTTTTGTCCCTGTCTAACTATTGACTGTCTAACATTTGGTGTCTATCTAGACAGTCACTATCTAATTACTGTCTATTTATACACTGGACCCCGGCTAAATGATGCCACTGTCTTTGATGCCTATCCTTTGCTTTGGATAGATTAACTGATAGATCGGCTTGCCAGGTACGCTATATCACTAGTAGTACTAGTGGATCTCAGTAGGGGGTACTGGCAGATTCTTGGACAGAGTACTGTGAAAAAGCATTAATTGCTTTGAAATCTGTCCAGGCCCAATCTCCTGTACTGCAGGCCTTGGATTTCAAAAGGCTTATAGTGCAGACAGGTGCCTCCAACTGTGGGCTAGAAACTGTGCTCATTCACATAACTGAACATGGAAAAGAACACCCTATAATTCCTAAGCAAGAATCTGTTCCCCAGAGAGGTGGCCTATGCCATAGTGAAAAGAGTGTTTAGCCATAGTGTGGGCCCAGCAGAAATTACAATACTACCTGTATGGGTGAGATGTCACTGTCATTACAGACCTCAATCCTCTTAATTGGCTGAACAGGGTTTCTGGAGATCATGGAAAGCAACTAAGATGGAGCTTAAACTTTCAATAATATAACTTTTTTATCCAGCATATGAATTGGGTTCTGAACATGTTAATGCCAATGGACTCCAGGAAGGTTAAAAGTGTGATGACTGGTGAGCAAGAGAATCTGTAACACGGGTCACTGTTCCCCTTTACACCTTCTAAAAGGGGTAAGTGTTACAGCACCCGCGCACGCAGGGGGGGTTTCTGAGTACCTAGAAACCCCCCCTGCCTGTTGCTCCATCGCCGCCGGCGAGCAGCTGAACACATTTTTTATTTTTTTTTGTAAAGAGACACTGCCTGGGTTGGCTGTAGGGGGAGCTGAAGCGTGCAAGCCCCTCCCAGTCAGTTCCCATAGGCTGGGGCCCCGTGATCGGATGAGAACGCCTGCTGCACTGTCCAAAACTGCAAGCCAGCGATGTGGAGTCCCGGAGCCGCAAGATGTAGGTGGGGGGGGGGGGATAATGTTTATTGTATAAAGCCAGATGACTGTTGTATGTCTATGCGGCCTGCTGCCACCATAATACTGCTATAGGGGCAGTCAGGTTCTGTGTGCAGGAACCCTCTCCCGGGGCCCCGGCTGTCAGATGATGTGACTGCAAGACGCGTTTATGGGAGCAGTCATCTCCAGGTCAGTGGTAAATAAGTAAGGGATGGAAGAGGAGCAGAGGTAACATGTGAGACATTGAAGAAAGGGGAAATAAAACAGATATGGGGAACAGGTGGATGGTATGAACACAGGTAGAATAACTTTCATGAAAATGGGTGCAAGCATATCTTTAAGTTCCTAAAATGATTTTTAAAAATTCTTCAAAAATGCACCTGTCGCTTCTACGGCAATGAAGAAAACACCCGCCGCATATAAGGGAGCCCCTCTGGATTTAATGTTGCTATTTTAGAAGTGTTTTCCCTTAATTTTTTTTTTTCACCCCTTAATTTAAGCTCATTTTTTGGGGTGTCCAATTATTTTTTTTTTTTTTTACATAGATAATTTTTAGGGGACATTTCCATTCTATTTTTTTGAAGCCTGCACCCCTAAACCCCAATTGTGCACTTTTTTTCGCCAGCAAAAAGCTGGTGAAAACTTATCCCCGTTTTTTTACATTGACTTTTCGCACAGGCGAAAAGTCAATGTAATTGAATATGGGGATAATTGAAAGTGTTGAAAATGACGTCATCGGCGATAATTTCGCGGTTCCAACATTTCGCCAGCTAATTGAATATGGCCCATCAGTGGCGTCCCTCCCCGTGGTGACACCCGGTGCGAAATGGGGGCGTGCCCTTCCAGAGGGGGTTGTGTCGGGGGCATGGGCTCACAGGTCGGACCTCTGGGAGGGGCGTGGCCTTGCGGCGCGAACCCGGCCTGTGGCCGCGGTAAACAAAATGTATGAAACATTATGCATCAATGGGGTGGTGCCGGTGGGGGGTGCAGGAGGTGCAGGCATGGGCAGTGCTGGCTCCCTCACTGACATGAGCCGAGTGCTGCACTTAATGCTATAGTGCAGCACCCGGCTCCTGTCACTGAGGGGGAGCCTGCACCTTGGTGTCACCCCTTGGCAGGTGACACCCGGGTGCGGGCCGCACCCCCCGCACCCACTTTGTGACGCCACTGTGGCTCATAGTGTTGAAAAGTATCTAAAATTGATTTCATATTATCAAAATCCCTAAAGCTTTTAGGGTTCTAAGTGTTCCTCAGATGCCAGGCCATTCAAGTCAATATTCAATATCCTCACTCACTGATTTTATTTCCGGCGCTCTCTCCTGTAGCCGTATGTGTGTGTATCACATGTTGGGGGTGCCGGCGGGGGGAGGGGTGAAGGATCTTTAATAAATGATGGTGTACTTACAGTGTACTTATTTACCTGCATTCAATTTGCCTGCACTCACGTTTTTAAGTGAACGAGGTCTCTGTCAATGTGTGTGTCTGTGTGTAGTTTTGTCAGTGTGTCTGTGTCAGTATGTGTGTGCATGTCTGTGTCATTGTTTGTGTAATGCCAAACTGTCCAGTAAATACATGTATAGGGAATATTTATTGTGGTTAGATTTTTTTTTTATTGGAAACCCCCCTTTCAAAATCCTTCGTTTGCCACTGTACAGTATGATTATGTTATGGATCACAAGATATTAGGCAACATGTAATCCTTTATGTTTATTAAGTGTATTTCTTTTAATTACAAGCATGGTGACCTGCAAGTGAACCTTTATGTGTATGTCCAGCAGCTGTGGTAATTATTAGTCTTAGAAGATTCCATGTGAGGGGGAGGCTGCCTGATTTATAAATATAGCCCATTAGGACTGCCAGCAAATGATCCAACAAGACAAAAAAGGTAAAATTATGGGGTCTTATACATTTCGGGCTTGCCTTTCCTACCAAGATGAGGTTGACCTGGGGACTGTCATCCCTCCCCAACTTTATGACAGCATGCTCATTCCCAACCTAACACTTAAGGAACATAGGTGTTGGCAATCAGAATCTTGGCTAATTTGCATTGTCCCAGAGGAGGGGGGGGGGCAACCTGACACCCAAATAGGGATACTACCATTTACCACATGCAAAACTTTGTACAATTCTTGGGAGAAAATAGGACATTGGGAATTGCACCATCTTCTTGTGTCTTCCCATAAATATGTAAGTGAAACTTTTCTGTTCATTATCTCCATTTTGTTTATAAGAAAATTATTTGTCTAAGATCTCCTTTGTATGACATAATTTTTTATTGTTTTTGTATATACTGTAGTTTAAGCACTCAGGACCTCATTCAGAGGTGGTCGCTCGGGAGCACCCAAAGTGACCGAGAATATGCAAAACGAGCGCTCAGTCGCAAAGCACATCGTAAGCGCGGAAACACCCACAACAATGTAAGCACACCTCCTATCACTACGGCCTAATTCAGAATCGGTCGCAGGCGGCAACACGATTAACACCTGATACATTGTTAATTGCCTACAAACATCAGTTGAGGCAGTAACCATCGCCAGCACTCGCAATGCTTAAGGTAGACCCTGGGCTACCCTTAGCTCTGCAAGCAGTAGCATCGTTATTGCAACGAGATGACGTGTGTGATGACTCGCTCAGTAATATATGCACGCCCTTAAAATGCCCTTTTTAAGGTCAACCACGCCTGCGTGCGCACCACCACACACCCTTTCACAAGCACCTTCCCCTGTAACCACCCACAAACGGCACGAAATGTCAATCACAGCTTACGACCTCGTAGTGACTAGAGAGCAAGAGGATTGCGGTCGGGAAGACAGGCTTGCGCACGCGCACTGCCAGGTACACGCATGCGCAGTTGGAAAAAACGTCACTCGCTACGTCCAATCGCTCTGTGCGACCGCCTCTGAATGAGGTCCTCTTTACCATATTAAACTTAATTTAATAAAATTGGTCTCTGTGATTCTTAGATCAATTTTACCTTTGGATTTGGCCAACCTATGTTACATATTTGGCCTACAGTTTATTATTTGGGTAATGATACCTAATTGCAATTGTACAGGGAGATCAGAAACTTTCTACATGGAGTGTGTCAGTCATAAAACAAAGTACATGGTGGAAGACACTGGAAATTAATAGTAAGTTGGAAAGATACTGGGGAGTGTAATCCTTTCTGTAGACAGACTAGTTGTTTGTTTTCAATTAACTGACCCACATCACGCAGGCTCAAGTGAGTGCTGATCTGGACAAAGTTACAGACAACAGTTAGGGATTGGAGTGTCTTGGAACTGGATCTGTGACAGTGAGTGATGGTGCATTAGGTAGAATGTGCAGTGTGGGGAAAGGAGTATTTCAACCCCACCTACTTGTCTGCCTCAATTCTGGGGGTATGGGTGAAGTGGAGACTGATACATACAAAGGCTGCTGGTGTCTGATTGTGGGAGCCATGTTTCTGTTATTTCCAGAAGGTTGAGGTTGTTAGAGAGGAAGAGGTTACTGATCAATGTTAGTTGGTTACAGACATAGGGCCTGATTCAGAGATGGATGGAATTGCTGAGCCACACACAAGCAGCTTTGCAATTCCTTTCAACTTAATGTAAATGCAGAAGGAGTTGACAGACTCCTCCTTGCTGCATTTGCGAGCACCATCGCGACTGGTTGCTCCTTTGTCCAACCTGTGGGAACTGAAGCTTCCTGCAGCCTGACCGAGTGCTGGTCACTTAAGAAGCCAGGAATCTGTGTCCACCAACACGTTCTGAGATCCAGACTTGGGGCCTGATTTAGAGCCGGATGCAATTAGCGCTCGCTCGTCCTGAAAATAGGGGTGGCTATTCAAATGAACTGTTTGCGGTCTGTTCACGCCTCTAGGTCTGAACGAGCTAACAAAACTTGCGGTCTTTTTTTGGGAAACTACGCCCCCTGGCCGCTCGCATCCTACGTCATGTCCGCTGTTTATTAGATTAATCGAGTACATCGACCAGGGTATGAGCTGCTCGCTATTCTTGTTGTTGGTTTTTGCTACCACAATTTTGCGAGCAGTTCTGGCTATAAAATAACCCAGTGACGTGGTCAATGACGCTGCTGTTTTAATTATGCACACCCATAAAACGCCCGTTTTGACCTTTAAGCACGCCTGCGATCGGATCTCCACTCCCCGTTTTCAAGCACCTTCCCCTGTTACCACCCACATACGCCTCTTTCTGTCACTCAAATTATCAGGCATTCGCTATTTTGCTAGCACATGAATTTCGGCCGCACTGACTGGTTCGCGCATGCGTATAACGATCCGTACGCCTGCGCAGTTGGGCAAACATCGCTCGGAGCGAACGAGCGGCCGCTTACGAGTGGCTCTGAATCAGGCCCTTGCAGCATAGGTCCTGCGTAGGCCCAAACCCCCAAACTTCGGAGATGTACGTTCATCATCGACTGAACCTACATACATCTCTGAATCAGGGCAATAGTCACGAGCAAAGTGGCTGTAGTTGTGGGAAGCCACGGACGCCAAATTTACCTTATGCTAATGTGAGTGTCCATTCAACTAAGGTGGGTGTTCGGCCATCATTAGAATGTGCACCAACCCCATCCTAGGCACAAGAGATACATGAAAAACAGGCTTCCTTTCCCCATATTCAGAATCCCACTGAGCTTTTAATACACACCCACAACACTCCCACAAGTCAGGGTGGTTACATGTGATATTGTCAAAGCTCTCGCCCCGAAACACCCTATTTCATGGACGACCTGGACAAGCTGAATTTGACTCAAAATAGAAGGGTCATATGCAAAAATGCGTAAATTCGCTTCTACTCATGCACTGTATGCAAAAAGGTCACCATTTGCGTCCGTGAACAGAGGCTCAGGGGTATATTTATTAAAGCAATCAATCAGATTCTAATTAACATTTATCTAGTACCTTCTGGAAGATAATAGCTAGAATCTGATTGGAGTTAGGAGCTGATCAGCTGGGACTTTATCTCTGTTCACTTTATCTCTATCCAAAGCTTAGTAAACAGACCCCTTAGAGCAGGGCTCGACAATTTTTTGTAAAATCTAGGAGCCATCTTAAAAGTTTAGGAGCCAGACCATGACCAAAATAAAAACTTGTATAGACCACCACACATGCCCCTTCAGTGCCCCTCAACCTCCCCATATGCCATTAGACTGCCACACATGCCTCTTCATTGGTTAGCAGATTCTGCTACATGCCCATACTTGCCCCAGATTCAAAATATGCCATACAGTAGGGCCCACATTCATATTAGGAAACACACTAGGGTCCAAATGCACATTATGCCACAGAGTAGGGCCCAAATGCACATTATACCACACAGTAGGGCCCAAATGCACATTACACCACACACTAGGGCCCAAATGCACATTATGCCACACAGTAGGGCCCAAATGCACATTATACCACACAGTAGGGCCCAAATGCACATTATGCCACACACTAGGGCCCAAATGCACATTATACCACACACTAGGGCCCAAATGCACATTATGCCACACAGTAGGGCCCAAATGCACATTATGCCACACAGTAGGGCCCAAATGCACATTATACCACACAGTAGGGCCCAAATGCACATTATGCCACACAGTAGGGCCCAAATGCACATTATACCACACAGTAGGGCCCAATTGCACATTATGCCACACAGTAGGAACAAAAACATATATTGCCACACATTAAAACCCAAGTTCACATTATGCCACAGTAGGTCCCAAATGTACATTAATATGATTTTTTTTTTTAAATAGCATTTGGACAAAAGTATATGATGGCCCAGAACAAAGGTGCAGGAGTCTTATTAATTAAATTACAGTGCAATGAGGAGCACAGCTGATTGTGTGCCACACAGAGACTGCTGCTACATTATACATACACTATCAGTGACGCGGCGAGAGAAAAAAAATTGTGGGCCCCAGGGACCCCTCACTTTAAAAAATTGAGGTCCTAATCCATTGTTTATGGGTCCCATCAGATATTATGCAGACAGCAGCTGGCGCAGTACTGGGGGGGTTAGGGGCAGGCAGAACTAGGGGTAGGAAGGGGTGGCAAGGTTAGATAGCAGCTGGCACAGTACTGGGGGGCAAGGATGGGGTTAGGGGGTCAGGTTAGCAGCTGGGGCAGCCCTGGGGGAGGGGGTAAGGGTAGATATCACTTGGGGCAGTGGTTACCTCCTTTGCTCCTGCTGGGAGCCCTTGGTCACTGTTGTCCGCCTGCAGTCCTTTCTACCCTGTGCAGTGTCCACCTCACCGCCTCCTGCGTGCAGAGAGCTCAGCTGGCTGAAGGAGCGCAGGCTGCTAGAGGGTGATGCCGCTCTCCTTCAGGAACCTGCTGCCTCTACTCTGATGCTCTACCTCCACCTCAGCCTGCAGGAACCGGGCTCCTCTCTGCTGCTGCTGCCCAGCCTATGTTGGCTTCCCCATCTCCATTTACACTCACCGGGTAGCTCCAGCCTCCGCCGGGAATGGAGATAGAGCGCGGTGCGCTGGGGGGAGAGAGGAGGTGTCAGGACACGGCGCCAATTGACTGAGGACACGCTATTGGCTGGGGACAAGCGGCGATTGGCTTTGCTCCCAGCAGGAGCAAAGGAGGTAACCACTGATTGGCTGGGGGATACGGTGCTGCGCGGCGATTGGCTGCTGCTGCACAACACAGTGCCTGCCAGCGCTGGGGCAGACGAGGATCTGCTTCCTCCCACCCTGTATGGGGAGGGTCTGGCATTGGTGACATATACCAAGCTAATGGAAGAGGAGAGAGGTAAAAAAAAGATCATTGTAGAATGTGTGAGTTTCTGCTTCCTGGCAACAGGTTGAGGATGTTACAGTTTAATAATACAGAGAGGAATCAGTGATGAGCTGCTCGGCTCTAGCTCGGATCTTCCCGCCAAGTCTGGATCTCAGAACGAGGGAAAACGTGTCATCTTTCACAGACAAAAATGACATTTTGACCATGAAAGATGACGTTTTACCTTGTTCCGAGATCCAGACTTGGCGACAGAATCTGAGCCAAAGCCGAAACAGCTCATCACTAATATGAATATAGTTTATGAGTTAATAAGAGATGAAAGGAGTAGTGAGGGGGCGATATAAAGAGAATTGTGTGATGCATATTACATTCTACTTCACTAATGCCACCCACCTGACACATGTATAATATGCTAGGACCAACACGTTTTGACTTCACAAAGAAACATTGATCCTGCCTCAATTTATAGCTACCTTGCCCAATGTTCGGATCCAGAGGTTCATCACACAGCCATTATTTATTTATTAGCAGTTATTTATATAGCGCACACATATTCCGCAGCGCTGTACAGAGAATATTTGGCCATTCACAACAATCCTTGCCCCAGTAGAGCATGCAATCTGTGTTCCCTATTACATGCTCACACACATACGCACTAGGGTTAATTTTTGTTGGGAGACAATTAACCTACCAGTATATTTTTGGATTGTGGGAGGAAACCCACGCAAGCACAGAGAGAATATGCAAACTCCACACAGATAGGGCCGTATTGGAAATCAAACCCACAACCTCAGTGCTGTGAGGCAGTAATGCTAACCACTACACCGTCTGTGCTGCCTTCAGCCGTCACCATGCAGCTGAGCCTCCCTAGAACAAAAAAAAGTTCAATAATTTTCTTGTACTTACCTCATGTCCTTCCAAATATGTTCACAATATATAATTCATACAGTTCAGTAGCTAACACCATTCAGGAGCTTAGTACATTTCGCATTTTAGCAGACCCCATAAAAAGCAATAAAGGGGGGCAGTTTTTGCAAATGAAAACAGGGGCTGCAGTAGGGCTGGCCATCGATGTTTCAAAAACATCGATAGTTGTTGACAGATGTCAACCACTGGTTCTCTGCCATCGATGAATGAGCAGGAGCCGATGTCGTTTTTTCTAGCGTCAGGGCGGAGCTTAGGCCTGCCCCTGGCGACCGCTATGCCCCGTCCCATTTTTCATTGGCCCGCGGCCCGGCGTGCCCGCAGCAGGGTTTACCATAGACAGAGTGCAAACTATCGATGGTACACCATATATGGTTCGTGTGCCATCGATGGTAACCATTGATTGCCACCCAACCGATGGCCATCCCTAGGCTGCAGCAGACGTCGCCGAAATCTACTGCAGTCCACTGTCTTAAATTCTGGAGCTACATCACTTTTGCATGTATTTTCAAGGGATTTCCTGCAACAACTGTTGATAAATATGTCCCTAAATACATTGATTTAACTTACTGAGATGAAGGGTAACATGCAGTACATTTGAAAGCTGGAGGGCCGCCTACGCAGTCCAGTCATTATTTAGACACCATATTGCCGACACGTACATTATGCTGACATGCTCAGAACATTGACGTGCAAAATGTCTACGCTGACAAAATGTCAACAAATGACATGTCAGTTTGGTACATAATATTGACATCCAATTGTAAGACTAGTAACTCTAAAATTTGTATTGTTACATTTTTTACAGTGATTATTTGCAGGTGTTAATATTAGAGATGAGCGGTTCGGATTCTGTGGAATCCGAACCGCTCCGAACATTGGGGATCCGAGTCCACCTGAACCCTGTTCGGGTGTTCACCGCCTGACTCGGATCCCCGTTCGGGATCGAACGGCGGCCGCCTGATGTCGGATTCTCACTAGAGAATCCGACATCAGGTCTCCTCGCGTGTAGGGCAGAGCGCAGTGATAGCGCTCTGCCCTACACAGGCACACAGCCGCCAGCGGCAGCTGTGTGTTTGTTACAGCAGCCAATGAGAGTCACACAGACTCTCATTGGCTGCTGCACGGAGGGAGCCGGCTGGAGCTCACACATGAGCTCCGTCTTCCGGCTCCCACCTCAGCGTGTGACAGAGCGGACGGCGCGGGAGCGGGGAATCAGGTAAGTTTTATTTTTTTACTTGTCAAAGGTCCGGGGGCGCTACTGGGGGGGGTCTGCACTACTGGGGGGGCCATACTACAGAGGGGCCTGCTACTGGGGGGGGTCTGCTACTGGGGGGGCCATACTACAGAGGGGCCTGCTACTGGGGGGGGCTATACTACTGGGGGGGCCATACTACAGAGGGGCCTGCTACTGGGGGGGTCTGTACTACTGGGGGGGTCTGCTACTGGGCGGGGCTATACTACTGGGGGGGCCATACTACAGAGGGGCCTGCTACTGGGGGGGCCATACTACTGAGGGGCCTGCTACTGGGGGGCTGCTACTGGGGCAGCCTACTACAGGGGGGGCCTGCTACTGGGGCAGCCTACTACTGGGGGAGCCATACTACTGGGTGGCATGCTAATGGGGGGCATACTACTGGGGGGGCCTGCTAATGGGGGGCATTCTACTGGGGGCACTGCATAGTGGACCCTACTACTAAGGAGACTGCATAGGGGGCACCACTGCTGGGGGACATTGTGTAAGGGACACCGCTACTGTGGGCATTGTGTAAAAGGGTCACTACTGTGGGCATTGTGTAAAAGGGGCACTACTGTGTGTCGTAACATAAATAAGAGACACTACTTTATGGTGTAATGTGAATCAGGCCCTATGTGCGGTGTAATGCTAATAAGATTGTGCACTGTGACTCCTAGGGCCGTAGCCCACTTTGTAAACAAGTACTGTGACTCTGCTGGCCGTACCCCACTGGGTGGGTGCACTACTTTTCATTTCTGCCACTGCTGTGTGGCAATGTGTCATAGATGTGCTTTATACTGTGGTGTCTGTGTCGTTGTGCCGCTGCTTTGTCGCTTAGTAACCAGTCAGCTCACTGCAACCTTTGGCCAATAATGTTGAAAACAATATTATAAGCTGTGATATGGTCTAAATTGACTGGAAATTAATGTTATTGAGGTTAATAATACTCTAGGAAGAAAAAAAAGACCAATTTATGTGATTTTAGCTTTTTTTGTCAATTTTTGTAAAAAAATCCAAATCCAAATCCAAAGCCAGTCACCGCAGTTTGGCAAATCCAAATCCAAAGCCGGACGACGAATTAGAACCAAATCCAAATCCGGCAAAAATGGTCCGGCGCACATCCCTAGTTAATATGTTGGGTGTCGACACTATAACCATCCTGACATTATGACATGCAAAATGTTGTCGACTTTTTGACTGCCGACATTGTGATTGTCAACAGGACGTTTTTGTGTCTGTCCAGTGCTGTGGAGGTTTGCCACACCTTCCAAATTAAATAACTACAAGGGTAAACAGACTTGTGCAAAAGGCAGAAAAGTATATAAAAAAGTCTCCAGAATGCCGCTTTGCAAATATGAAATAATACTATTAATAAGTAAAAAAAAAAAAAGTGTGCATGTGTTTTCCTTTAACTTAACAAAACGCTTCCTCTCCTTCTCCTCTCCCTCTCCCAGTCCTGCTCACTTTGGCTCGTTCTCCAGCCCTGAGTTCCATGTGACCCTTTGTGGAATTTTTGTGAATGGAGCTCTATGGCAGCTCAGGGCCTGGAGGCAGATCTGGGCCCAGAGTCTATGAATAAACACATCAATCAGATTAGAGAAACAGGAGCTACCATTGGCTGAGCCGCCCGGGCAGACTGGACAGAATCCAAACCCCGCCTGGGTTACCCGGGAAACCAATCCTGCTCAGGCCGCTCCAGACGCTCTCTCTGCAAACTGTTGCTCACATTACAGGAGGCAGCAGGAGCCTGGATACCTAATATCCCTGCTGCAGAAAGCAGAAAGAAATAACAGTGTTCACTGGGAGCTGTGCAAAACCTTCCTAATGCAATGACCCCCTCCCAGCTTCTTTGCACTATGTGCAATTAAGTCATTATTCTCATGCAACCTAATAAATAATAATACTTATAAGTTGCACTCCATCCTTCCTAACATCTTCGTCTTGCTAATGCAATGCCCCCCACAGCTTCTGTACATAATCAGCGCGTGCAATTAAATCATTATAATCATGCAACCTAATATATAATAATAATTTTTATTATTATTAAAAAGTTGCACCCCATCCCAATTCTGCTAATGCAATCCCCCCTGCCCAAGTTTCTGTACACAATCGTGTGCAAAATATAATTATTCTAATGTCCCACAATATGCACTTAAGAGCTGCCCTCTCCAAACCCCTTCCTCATGCATCTGTTTTTATCTATTATTATTCATTAACATGTATGATAGAAGCCTTTCTTTCCTCAACACGCTAAAATGCTGTCAAGTTAAACAGATTTACAGCTGGGGGCTGCATTAAAAAAAAGAAAATTAAAAATTATCTATCTATCTATCTATCTATCTATCTATCTATCTATCTATCTATCTATCTATCTATCTACAATAAATCCCCCCATTCTGCAACAGAACTTTTTGGCAGTTTAACCCCTGCATGCCCCCCCCCCCCCCCCCTACACAATCTGTGCAGAGGAGGAGGAGGGGTGTGTGATACACTGTGGCATGTCTGTCTGTGCATGCTTGTTTGGGGAAGTTCATATTTGCTGGAGTGAAAACAAAACGTTTCAGAATTTTCACTGTGAGGGTGAGGAAAGGTCAGAGTGACATATCCCCCCCTTCTCCCCCCTGGGGGGTGGGAGTGGAGAGAGAGGGGGGGTCAGGGAGCCATTGTGTTTCCCTTATCAGAGGAAGAGAGAGAAGCCTGATTGACAGCCAGAAATCTGATCCTGTGAAAGAGACAGAGAGCAAATGGGAGGGGGGAGATGTATGGGTTTGGATAGGAGGCCCCTGGAGGAGAAGATGAGGAAAAGCCACACAATCCAGGCTCTGTCAGTGGAGCTTCCAGCTTGCACAGGGGGAAGTGCTGGGAAATAATTCATGTTTTTTATTAAATTTGCACAGGGAGCTCGGTGCAGCCGGTCGCCATCAGGTGGGTCTTTTTGCAACAACTTTTTTTTTTTTTCCTCTTGCAATCCATCGTCCTAGTGGATTTTATCCCAGGGAACGTCGAGGTGTCTCCTCCTCCAGTTCCCCGTTAGGTGCACAGCAAATCATGTTGATCGCCATTACTAGTTTCTGCACACGTTTGCGAATCAGTGATTCCCACTTGCAGCCCAGGGGGGGGGGAGGGAGGGGGGAGGTGTATATACAAAATAGAAAGGTCGTTACTTCCGTTTAAAGTGTATTTTTTTATTATTATTATTTGCAAGTTTTTTTTTTCCATCCATACATGCAAATGTAGTTCAGAGCTGCGGATGGATTTTTATGAATGGGGCTGTTGAAGGGTAATTAGCTATGCAAATTCAGCCTCTCATTCAAGATTTTTTTTTTTTTTGTGTGTGTGTGTGTTTTTTTTTCTTCTTTCTAAAGCCATCTTGTTCCCTGTAGGTTACATCCCAGAGCCTGAGGAAATCACCAGATCTATGCACACAGCACCCAGTTCTGACTTAAGATTTGCCTAAACGCTTCAGGATGGATGGATTTTATGACCAGCAAGTGCCTTACATGGCGAACAATGTGAGTGGTCAATACACAAGTCCCTGCTTATAGTTAGAAGACTGTCTGGGGAGGGAGAGGGGGTCATTATGAAGCTCCTGTTTAATGTGTCACTGTGGAAGTTTATTAAACTTTATTACAGATTTCGTAGTTCAAAGTTTTTCTTTTTTGTTTTTTTTAGATCTTTTTGCTCCCTTTCCAGAAATTTTCCTGTGCTGCCAGCTTCTACCTTTAATGGCACTGTCAACTGTCAGTCTGTCTGATTTCTTCTATTTATTTAAAAAAAACAAAATTTTAAAAAAGTGTCAAATGTTAGGTCTGTGTGCAAAGTATTGACTTATAGATGTTACCGATTGGTTTCGGTCTTGCTGTAGAGTTCATAAGATGTTTATATTAAGGACTGGCAAGCTAGGTTTCTTTAATGAGGTTATTTATTGCTCAGTGCGTCCTGCTGGCTGCTGGAAGCTGCGTATGAGCTGTTTAGCTGACATTGTGCATCAGATAGTGATTCTTGCTGTTTTTAGAATGAAAGTGGGAGAATCTGCCACGAGAGGACAACAAACGCCAGGAAAAGAAAGTTTTTAAATAGAGACCTGGCTCATGACTCAGAAGGTGAGAGCTGGATTGTCTGTCTTTACACCTTGACACACGCGCACACACACACACACAAAACATATACTGTATGGGCTAAACCTACTTTAATAGGATCACCTTTACGAAGCTTGATCCAGTGTATACATGAAGTGTTTACCCAGATCCCTAGATCTCTTTAGTGACGTTACTAAACCTAGAACTGCACAGGGCTCACAAAAATAAGTGATATCATTTTATTTCCTTACTTAACGTTCGGTGTTTTCAAGTGACGGCTACAATACGTCACTTAGCCGTCAAATAATACTGGGTACGGTGGGCTGTCTGTGCACTAATGCATGGTTTAATAATTGTATCTGGAGCACATAGTGTGGCAGGTAAACTTGTTAGAACGCCATTGGATCAATACACATCACAGGGGGTGCAAAAGATCATGAGGGTAGATATTAAGCAACATCAGACTTGTGCTCCAACCAGCCCTTAATTAGGAGATGGTGAATGTGGTGAGGCTTATAAAAAAAATTGTCTAATGAAGATCTCCGAGAAAGTGTAATACATGATGTATTAAACTGCAAATATTAAACTTTATCTTCAGAGCTCTTCCAAGATCTGAGCCAGCTACAAGAAACGTGGCTTGCAGAAGGTAAGAACAAAACCCATACATGTTAACCCAGAGCATGGAGAGAGAGAGGAGGGGAAAAAAAAAAAAAAAACTCCTGAACTTGCTGTCTTAATGTTCAGCCCAATTAATTGAGCTTTAAAAGAGCCACCTCATGTGTCATGCATACATTAGAGGCTCTGATGAGTTTGTCTTTGGGGACCGAGGGGCTGCTCTACCCAGTGTCATCACAAATTACCAGGAGAAATTGCTTCCAGCTCACAATCACATCTGCTTTTGGCAAGAACTAATGCTGCAAGACTTGAGGTTCTGAGCCTCTGTTGAGTTTTTAATTGCAATTGATCAGGTTTATATCAGTGCACCTCAAGAGACTACATACAGCCAGAGCAGGGATTGCTGTTGTCTTTGCACAGCGCACATGACTCTTTGGCGTTCTAGAAGAGTAGCTTTCTGATGGCAGAAATTGGCTTCCTTGAGTTTACAAGGACGGGATGCTTCAAGAATTAAGTTCAAGTGTCTTCTTTCCATCTTGTGCACAGTATAGGACTCTAGGTGTGTATGGCATTTATTTTTGAAAGCAAGATGTTGCAGTTTTATCCTATATCTGAATTTTTGTTCTAGGTATAGCAATTTTAATACAATTTAACTTTTTTTCTTTATTTATGAATATCTTATATATTTTTTTTTTACTCTTCTTTTATAGGACTTATGTTTGTTTTTATACGATGTCACTTCAAAACATGTGAATTCCATTCCTTATGTTTAGTTTGTTGTTGCATATAGTCAAAAGTTATCTGCGGATCTGAACCGAAAACTCTTTAGTACTTAAGTAATAAATACTGACTTATACGGAAAGTCCTCCCTAAATGACATTGCTTTTAATGGTATTTGTCATCTTTTACTGAATGTTTTAGTTGGCTACAGTGTGTTTTGTGTTCCTTGCAACCCTGTTTTACGGGCATTAATATTATTTCAGTTTACAGAGTTTCATTCCATCTGCAGAACTTGACTTGGATTCAGATAGCATTGTGGTGGTTGCTTAATGTTACATTTTTGCTTTGCTATGTAATGACCTATACGCTGTATTTATACTGTTATGTTATGATAGTAAAATCTACAGTTAAGGTTTTTAGTTATATAAATACAGGATAAAATCTAAAAGTTTATGCTGCTGTACTTTGATGAGTCAACACCAAAAGTAACTTTAATACTGAGTTTCGATTTTACATTTCATAAGTTTCCCATGACATTATTGTAAATGGTGTATGGACATCAGTTGTTTAACTGGGCAGCTAACATTAAAGCTTCAATAGTGTGTTAAATCCTACTTTTCCCATTATCTTGTCATCACTTCCTTTCATTGTCATCCATTCATTCCTTTGTTATATCAATCACCTCCACACACAAATCAAATACTTGGAAGACTCCTATGTGAAATTAGTAGAGTAGGATTCTTTTTTTATTTCGTTTTATATTTTGCTATTATTGTACACTACTATACTATTCCTGTGGACAGTCGGCATAGACTATTGCAGCTTTTAGTAAAGGGTAAATATGTGCATGTTGAAATGTATTTTTGTATTAGCAATCCAGCATATGTTTAGATATGTACGTAGATTTTACACTTATTTTCCTTTTAAAAGCAGTTGATTTTTTAATATGCTATATAACTTCCTTCAGTGAGGCTCTACTTCGTTTGTGTTACCCGAGTACTATTGAATCAGTCAAGTGGCTGAAACTCCAGGTGTAGGCATACCTGTCGGGGCAGGTTCAACTGTAAAAACCGAGCTAGAGGTTGTAAATATTTAAACTTCTTGGGGGCTGTGGTGTTTTTTGATTTATTATTATTTCCTCCTGATCTGAAATACTATCCTTGTATTGTTAAATGTAACAATGGGATGCTTTATACTAAGTATGTATATAAATTGCCTGCGTGGGAGTGAATGCAGTTGTAACATTGATACAGAGTTGTTTGTGTACATTGTACAGCTATAAAAATGGACCGTTGTGTATTGTGCCTGCTTTTTCGTCTCTTGTATTGCTAGACTAGTTTGTGAGATATAAGACTTGATTCTTATTTGCCTTTTGGTACGGTGGATAGGCCTTCCGTAGAAGGCATAAACTTTTTTTTTTTCTATTTTTGGAAGAACTCGTAGTGTTTTTAATAATATTTGATGTGATCGTGACCATGTTAAGGAAATGTTGAAGCATGCTAAAGTTTTCATCCCCATTCTCTGAAACTTTACTGGGCAACCATTGGACCATGTCCTGATTGGGAACTTTGCACAAATTAAATAAAAAAAATTTGGAAGTTCTTATCCTTACTGACTTTATAGTAAATGGGTGCAATGACTGACACACGAAGACCCAGCCAATGGCGTGAACAGAATGTATTTTTTTTAAATATATTTTTAGTTTTAGTTTTTATTGCCTGGAAATGGAGTAAGAAGGTGAGCTTGTGTTAAGATGTTTACAGTCTGTTAAATAATGATAAAAAAAAGTACATAATAATAATAATAATTAATAATAAAGAATTATTAATCCACTGTTGAATATATGTTCAGTGATGTTACATGGTCACTGGTGTTATTAAGGCGATGCCATTTTCTAGAGAAGGTACATTTGGGGACACAGTTCAGTGTATAAGAGGAGTAACGTATTTAACCCCTCTGCTGACCTGCATATTTTGGCAGCGCTTTATAATCTGTAGGCTTCATGCTTTCGAGAAATATTGATTTTTTTTAATTTTTTTTCTTCTTTCCCCTTTGTACACCAGCTGAAATTGTATCCCTCGTTCTGTGTTTACTAATGGCTTCCATTGCATCTGTGTAATTGGATGCCAAAGCACTATACAGAAAACATGATACATGGGATTGTGTCTGAGCGTATGTCTTTGGAGTTTGTAAATGCACAAAGATTAAAAATTAAGGGTAGGGGACAAAAGCCACTTTGGGGATGGGATGCAGTAGAGGGATCACTTGAACCAATTATATGATATCTGCCTATATGTTGTTCAATAACACCTAATGACTAGCTGTTGACTGTTCTTAGAAAAACCATTGTGTTGGACGACCGTCTCCATGTACGTAGAGGCAAGGCATAATATTTCTTGCTCATAAAGTCAACTTGCCACCAGTCTGGAGAGGGGAGGAGGCTGGCTCAGTGTTGACCTGTGCATGGCAGATGGCTCCCCAGTAAGTTTCTGAATACTTCATATAAACCTAGCAGGTTACTACAAACACTTGTAGTGGAGAGCACCATTTTTTTTTTAATAGGAAGGGAACAAATCTGCGCTGACTCTCAGAACATCAAAACTGCCAAGTTGTCTGTGTCTCTCTCAATTGCTTCCATTCATTGACGGACATGTAGGTGTGACTGATTGGTGAGGTACCTGCAAATGTAAAAGTTGGGCAGAAAGCATAACTTCCGTGCGCATCAAATGCTCCTTTTTAATTGTATTAAATAAACAATATTTGCTTTTTATCTTTATAGTAGATAAAATGATTGTGCTATTTGATGTTTTAGAATTTTCCGGTTGTGGCAGTGATAACTGGCATGTCTTGGTGTTCCCAAAGAAATGCTGATTTTCCTCCTCGAAACCTGTAACCCTGAAGTTCTCCCACAATCAGATTCTTTAAACCGAAATAACCTTAAGGAGCTAGATGTTTTATAGCATTGAACTCCTAAGATAAAGCAGAGGGTTTCTGAGATTTTCTGGTCCAACGCCCTGATTAAAAAAAAATAAATGATTAGACCCCTGATTTAGACAAAGTTCCCAATGTAACCGGCTTGCTTGAACTTCTAACCGCACTCAGTGGACAAACTTTAGATGTGATGCCTGGATTTGTCTGACCGTCCAGCTACAGACCAACCTGACGTTGGCAATATTTCGTTATGTACAGTATGTTGTGCTGTGATTTACCAAATGCATTTTCATTTAACAGTAATTCATTTTCCTGTAGCCTATTTTCACCCATAATAATTCAAAATCAGATGATTTACTGGGTAAGTCATAATTTACGATTTTGCTATAAAGAGTAGTTAGGTCCTGTATACTTTGCTGTTGCTTTCTAAACCAGATGCGCATCCGGTATCTAATCTTCATGCATGCTGGGGTATTAACGGAAGTTTCTTAAGTTTTATACAGATGATCCTGTACTATAATACTATTGTTGGTTAGGCAGAGATTGACGGTGGGCCCTATTTTTGGTGCTTCTATTGTGATCTCACAGCCTGAATGTTGACTTTTTTTTGCAAGGGTTCTCCAGAGAAAGGTGTGACACCGAAAGACTGTGCCTGGGCTGCAGTGTGGGCTCGGTGTTTTTGTGAATGAAGGCAAGACTCCAGTTGTGACTGCTTGTCTTCAGCAATTGTTTAACAGATCAGCTGTCTCATTCACTGGCAGGCAGTGTGACTCATACATCTTCTGTCTCTTTTGGCTGTGGGTCATTGTTACAGTGGATAGAGCTCATTTTAATTAAAACGCTAACCCATTACATGCTGGATGCTAAGGATTTGCCTCGATTCCTGAAACAAACATGTATGTGCACTCGTGATGCTGTGTTTGTGAAGCCACTGTCATGATTCAAACTAGCGTGTATTGTATCTACATATATCTATTTTTTTTATCCTGTTGATTTAGTAAAAGCGTGACATCTTGGGGGTGGGTTGGAGCTGGCATGTAGATGTTAATACAGCTCCCATCTCCACCTCCGCAGCCGCTAATAATAAAGGAATAACAGGCTTCAGATTCCATCTCCAAATAGCTGGTAGCACAACATTATATTATTGTACTTTAGTCTCTACAGCAAACTTTGCATCTATAAAGCCATGTAGAAATTCTTCTTTCAGGGATTGCTACATCATGTATTTTACAAAGATGTTTTTTTCTTTCTTTTTGGTTGGAGTTAACACTTCAAGGCTTATTTAATATTGTGATGCAGATAGGGACTTGTTTCCCTACCCCCCCCTAACTATTAACCAGATATTCGTTCTCATTAGCATAAAATGGTCAAGACTGATGTTTGATTGGCAGCTATTGGTTGCAACACATCTATGCACTTTGCATGTTTTTGAATAAGCCATTTGTGGCCTTAGTTTTATACAAACAAGAGTCTTTGTTCGTTGCCAGTGTATGGTGATGTGGTTCCCACCCTCTCTCCTAACGTCTATAGAAAGTCGTGTGCTATTCTCTCGGACCATCCAGTGAAACTGGCGTCGCCTGCTTGCCAAAAGTTGTTCGCAGATCTATATTAGAAAAGTTTTGGGGCAGATCAAAAATAAAGAGATTATTATTTTTTATTTGTTTGCCTTAGGATAATTGTCTGCGCAGTCCTGAAGGGAAAACGATATATACTTTACAATATAAAGTCTTCATTTTATTTTGCCGCATTGGGATTATGGATTCTAATGGGTTAAACCTATAGCCCATTGGTTGCTCTCCCTCATTATTGTGATTGATGGTTATGTAATCTGAGTATGATGTTGCATAGCCCATATGGCAGCATTAACTGTTGATGCCCCAGCTGCACATTCAGTGTCTGCATTTCTCAGAGCTGTCATTTAAAGACTCGGTAGCGTTTCCTAAAAATGTTGTTGTGCAGTTTTTTGTTTTTTTTTGCATAAGTCTTTTAGTCTGGTCAACATTTCAATTTTTTTCGAGCGTTTCTGTGTTAAATTGGACACCTTTTTAGTGTATTGTTGTAAGTTATAATTCTGTTGACGATAGAACTTTATAAACCTGTCAATGGTTTATACAGAAACCATTGGCTTGATGGTAAAAAAAAAAAAGTTAAATATGTTTTCACCTCCGTGTTCACTTTTGGAATGTTCGATGATTGCAGAATTTAATATTTGGGAATTTATACACCTGTCTTCGGTCTTGTTTCTAGTGTGGTTTTTTGGAATATATTGCTAAGGGATTTACCCACCAAACCTCTGGGAATTTTGGTAGTGACCGAGAAATGGTTTTAAGTGGAGAATTCCACATTAAGTCAGGACATTTCCATCCATCGTTATCGGTTTAATCAACATATTCTCAGCTACCTGGTGTGATGAATGAGATGTTTAAGGTTTAAGGTTCCATGGTGTATGGACCAAAGCCCCCAAAATACTTTATTAATATTATTATTTCTCTGATGATTTTTTTTTCATTATTATTTGTTTAAGACCACAAGTTACGTTGTGCATTTTGGCAAACGTCTTGATGAAATGTGTATAATAGGAGCCCATCTTGTTTGTAACCATTAATAAGACAATACGAAGTGGAGCAGTATTTATTTATTTTCCTGGTTGGTTTAACTATCTAAATATACAAAGAATCCGCACAAGAGACTGCACAAAGAACAATCGTCAGTTTGTGGATTCTAAATACTGACACAGTGTTAGGGAATATGTTAATGTCGGTGACCCTATGTGCTTTGTGATCTATGAAGTTATTATACTGGCTGTATCGTCGAAAGCTGAATAAAAACATTATAATGTATCAGAAATATTTTAAACAGATGATCTAGATGTTTACATAATGGCTTTATATTGTACTATTGACCTTTTTACTACCTTGAATGACCACTGTTTTATTAAATGTTGTGGGGTTTTGTTATTTTGTTTTATTGTATAGAAATCTAACTTTTCTCTGCTATCCGTTGCAGCTCAAGTGCCAGACAATGACGAACAGTTTGTTCCAGATTACCAGGCTGAAAACTGTAAGTACTGTGTGTCTTGTGTATGTGTACGCAATATTGTTTTTTCGTTTAGAGTTCCTCTTTATAACTTGTCATAACCCTAACATGTGGTTTATGCATTTTGATTTTATTAAGTGAAATTTGTATATTCTATCTAATACCAGTGGATCAAACCTAGACATTTAATATAACTCTGAATTCCGTTTCAGACTGTTTGCAGTTGCACTAAAAACATTTAGTATCTATGTGTGCAGTTGTTTTGTGTGGCTCTTATATACAATACTATTAGAACTTGTCGGCAACGAGTGCACCATAGTTGGATATTTAGAGTCTGACAAGTTACATAGTAGTTGTGCTCATTTTAAACTGTTAAAAATTTTCCCAACCACCTTCTCTGAATGATCCTATTTCATAAACTCTATTGCCCTAAGAAGCTTAGATGGTTAATCACTATACTCAACTGCACGCACCATGATGATGTCGCCCGGTAGAGTTTGCATGTTCCTTGCAATTGTTTAGAACATTGTAAAAGACGTTTGTAGCAATTGTGATCTGAGGCCATTTCTTGAATACTTTTTCAAATATTTTGTAAGTCGGCCGAATTTTAGTTTTTTTTGCACCCTAAAAGGTTTCTGTGCATTTATTTTGTGCATTTTTTTGAATTTCTATTCCCCCTCCTCCCTCCCAAACTTACTTGGAATTGCACTTTGATATTTATCTGAAGTGCTCGTGACTTGGGGTTTTTGGAATAAAGGTTGTTTCCACAATGGAAAATTAATTGACTTACCATGGCTAAAACCTGCAAAAATGACCTGATTTTTTTCCCCTGACTGCCCTCTGGCATTCACGCCTCATCACGTTGTGTAGCAGGGCTCCTCACAGTGACTGCAGTAGGAGGAGCCTGGTGTCTGTGTAAGTACCCGTATATCTGAGCAGCAAGAACAATTACCTATTTGATTTTTCTTTCCTCTATTATGGAGCTTTTTGGATATACTATGGGTGTGAATATACTTTTATTTAAAGTTTCCAGCTTTCTCCAAAATTCTACATGGTCTCTGCGTAGATTACTTTTGGGACTTATATTCAACTAGTTGCTGTCTCCTTTAAAACATCTAACAATCGCCTCTGTACCATGACATACAGGTAAGGCTGCTGGCAAATTGCTAAACACTTCAAGTTAGTGTGTAACAAACATTGACTGTGGAGCTAATTTTAACCGAGGCACAGTTGCCCATCTTTTTATGTATAGCGTCTTTATGATAAAGAAGTATGTATAATACATGTCTTTAGGAGCTAAATTTAATTCCTCTACCTTAGTCAAACTAGTTTAACTTTTTTTTTATCCATTAAGACTTGACAATCTTTAAAGATTTACAGCAATATCAAAGAAAGTTAGGGCTCCAGACAGACAACAAGTGCGAGCTTGTCTGCTTGCCTTGTATGTGTACATAGAACACTGACGCATTGTAGAAAGGTAAGATGACTGTTGCGCAGGTAAAAGTCAGGTGTCCGTCAGTCATTGAAGCGACTGAATAAGGTGAAGCGCTGAAGTTTTGAAATAAGTTTGAGTTATATAGATTTTAAAATAACTTATTGGCAGTGTGCATCAGAACTAAACTGGTAGGCAGCCTGTAACTAGTCAGCTGAGGTGGAACTACAAACTATAGGGTTGTGCTGCTATTTGTAGTTCCACAACAGCCTGTTGTAACTCAGTGTATAATGTAGAATATATGCATTGGTAGTGTCAGGGTTTGTAGATGGATGTGTTCATGAAAGTTTGTGGGTAGGCACAATTTGCACTAGCAGGGCATGTTGGAAATTGTAATTCCACAACCATTGGAGTTCTTAAGGGTGTCTTATCCTATCCTATATCATTGCCAACAACAATAACATTATTAAACTATATACGGTGCATAAGGCTCTTGTATAAAAAAAAAAGTGGACAGTGGTCTTGATTTACTACAGTGCTTGTGTCTCTTTTTCTTTTTTTAAATTTGCTTAGCATCAATACTCATAATGTTGTTATGAATAGATGAATTTCTGTGATGGGGACTGAGAATTTGTACAAATATCAGATACTTTGCTTCATATACTTTTTAAATCTGTTTCAGAGCTAGTCAAAGAAAGGGTAAAGTCGTAGCAGCCTAGTTTGAATTTGATTATTTTTAAGAATGGATCTTGCTGTATTTATTGCCTGTACGACCAAAAATGTGTCACCATGAAAAGTATAGATACCATTCGGCCTCACTTAGGTTTAAACTGAAGAATAGTGTTATCAGACTTTTTATAAAGTTTTAGAATAAAAAAATGTTCAAGGACATGATTAAACATTTTATATCCAGCATACACATATATAACATTAATTGAGTTTCTTTGTTAGCTCCAGAACTGTGTCTATATTCTGTTGACCTAACTCAGACTATATATTTATTTTACTTTCTAGATATTTCCTGAAAATCTGTTGTTCTATTATTATTATTATACTGTAACGCTGTGAGGTGTGACATGTACATTTGTCACTTACAGATTACTGACCTGATCACCTAGAAAGTAGAGTCTAACAGAAGCACCTAGTATGTTTTTCATTCTCAAGTGAAATGTTTTTTTTTAAAACACCGCTTCGAGTCCATGTTTTAAGGGGAATGCATAACATTTCTTTTTTCTTTTTTTTTTGAGCAATCAGGTGCTAAAAATATACTTATACAATTATTACATTTAGAGTTTGAATTGAAATTGTTCACAATTGTTCAATTAGTGCGACATGGATTTATAAAGAAAAAAAAAAAAATTCTGAAGACGGAAAATTGACTTTTGCAACAGTCCTTACTAAACTTGTAAGATCACCAATCCATTTCTGTGCCCATTTTGCGGTGGGGCAAAATAACCTGGTAATTTTAATCGGAGGGTACGGCCATTGTCAAACCATGGGCCTGACCTGATTAAATCTTTTGGCAGTCTGGCTGGACATACACCTCTACCCTAACCAGTTTTTGGGGGCCATCCGATAATCTGCTTTGCACATCGTGGATAATTACAGCAGTGCAGTATTGCTTCTTGCACTTCACACCCCTCCGGGGGTGCAAGGCAAAAGGTACAGTGCCACCATTGCATGCGTTCCCACGCCATTTCAGTGGCACTTTGCGGGCTTCGCTTTTAATAGATTTAACCCGTTTAGTATCTTCGAAGCTTGTAAATTACAAGTTTGATACTGGCCATCATTAATGCTTATGAAGAGGTGTCTCTGTTTAGAACACAGATTATCAAGATAAGATTCCTAGATTACTGGAGAGTTTGGTTCTAAAATACAGTTCGCTCCACATGGTCTTGTCAATTGTCAACTCCTATTCATAATTGGCAAAATTAGATTGCAAGCTCAGTTGGGTAGGGAAACTATGGGCTGACATAATTTGTACAGATGTGCGTAGAACTACTGCACTTTTTAAAAGTGAACATTGCTATTATACAGAATGGACGACAGAACTGGGAAATAACCTTAACGCCTAAATATAAAATATGACGCTGTATAAAAGGAGTCTGTAGAACTCAAAATTTTGTTTTCAAAACCCAAGTTAGTTTAATCTGGATTGAGAATATTTCCTGCAACAGATTTACTGCATATGAAACTCTCTAGTGAAATTACTTTTATGAGCCGAGATAACTAGGTGACGCATCAGCACCCGGGTTTTACACTTTGAAATAAACCTAACCAAGTTGCACACAAAAAGGGGCAAATAAATAAAGATTTGGATTTCTGAAGGACCACTACCATAGTTGATCATTGACCTTGGGGTAGATGTGCTAAAGCTTCTAGAGGGATATGTATTTAACCTTCTAAAAATTGGAAAAGTTGCCCTTAGCAATAGCAAACCAATCAGCTTCTACGTAGCTGCTATCATTTTATAGAAAGTACTTGATGAATGCTACCACAAAGCTGAATGGTTGTTATGGGCAACAGGTCCACTTCGCCACTCATTATAAAGTTTAACCCATTTCCTCCCTGATTTGGACAAGTAGAGGTGTTATCCGTAGCAGCCAATCAGATTGTAGGTATCATTTATCTAAAATAATAGAATCTGGTTGGTTTGCTAATATGTTAGAATCGGATAACCTTGTGCTGAGAACCTAATTTTAATTGTTCCTATTGTGCTAATAGAATAAAAATATGGGTAAAGTTGACTAGGAAACGTGTTTGGATTCTTCAGGCTTAATTTGCTTTGCGTGCGCTAATTACCTGCAGCTTGGTCATGCATCAGTTTGTTTTATTCATGTCAAACATGGCTTACTGTTCTCCTCTGTACACGGCAAGCTGCTAATATTTGCAGAGACAGTTAACGTTTGCATATGTTCACTTTAGAGGTCTGGATCCACCATTACACACATCACCTACTGTACTTACAGGCCTGAGTGCATGGCATGCTTATTTATACCGAAGCCGCATTCTGTTTGCCAAATGGTCGCTTATGCATGATATAAGCGATGTATGATGTGCGTGTATATTTATTTATTATTTCATTTATTAACAGTTACTTATATAGCGCAGCATATTCCGTTGTGCTTTACAATTGGAAACATTTATAGAACAAAACTGGGTAATAGCAGACAGACATAGAGGTAAGAGGGCTCTGCTTGCAAGCTTACAATCTATAGGGAAATAGGCATTGGTACACAAGGGTAGGTGCTATATATTGCAATTTGGTCCAGCCACAATGCAGAGTTTCTAAGTTGGCTGCATGATCCAGTCACACAGGAATGTCGGCCAAATGTCAGGAGTCTGTGAAAGAAAGACAATGTGTGAGGTTATGTGTGGACTGTGAGAGGGGATGTAATAAGACATGGAAGCTATGAAGGTTATGTGGTTGTTTCTGGAATCTGATAAGCTTGTCTGAAGAGGTGAGTTTTCAGGGAATGCTTGAAGGATTGGAGACTAGAGGAAAGTCTTATTGTGCGTGGTGAGGCATTCCATAGAGTGGGTGCAGCCCGAAGAAAGTCCTGTAACCGTGAATGGGAGCAAGTAATGCTTGGGGATGAGAGACGCAGATCTTGTGCTGAGAGGAGAGGTTGGGTTGGGAGATATTTTGAGATGAGTGAAGAGGTGTATGTTGGTGTGGTTTGGTATATGTCCACTAGAATTGCTGTCATTGACTTTCCTAAAGAACACTGCTTGAAGAGACTGACAACAGAGGACAGTGACGAGTAATAATGTAAGTGACGTAGTTAATGTGATACCTGTTGCCAGTGTGTACAGGGTTCTAGTACCTTCCATATTGTTGTGCCTGCAAAGAGTGTAGGTGCTGACGGCAGAAGGTCCTAATGACAATTTATGGATCCCCCATCCCCCAGATTCTATAGTCATGGTAGGAATGAGCAACCTAGACAGGATACAGTAAGAGAGATCTATTGGGGAGGTGCCCACATCATGATTTGGTAATAATGTTCTGTGGGCTTTGGGCCTGGTAGAGAGATGCACGCATATCCTGGCGTGACTGCGATACAGTACGCAGCGGACTTATAAAAATATAAAAAAATATGCTAATATCTCAGCCGGCGCGTCATGTACTGAGACGCCCACCTCCGGCGTCTGACATCCGTCGCATATGTACAAAAGCGGGAACATCGGAAACAGTGGTCGCACAGCAAACTTCTGAGTGAACCTAGGCTGTCTCGGTCAGAGCGGCTCTCCTAAGACGCCGGGGCCTCTGCAGCTGTGAATGAATTTGTAGAACCTCACAGAAAATGGTCCCAACACACCTGCAATTATTTTAAAACACTCCCCTTTATCTCCCCCCAAAAAATGCTGACTACCTGTCACTCACTTTGTGAATAAATACTCTCTGCGACCGCCAGCACTAAGCCATCGCTGCACATCTGCAGTGAGGCTTTGACCCTATACGCAGTTTCAAAACAATCGCTCCACTGCGTCCAATGACATTGCGTGTAACTTTTAATGCAGGCCTTATAGGGAATAAGCATTACTGTCAATAAATACTATGCATAATTATTGTTGATTATGCAATAGCATTCTAGATCCCCCTCTGCCTGCTGCACGTTGCTGGGATTGTCCAGGCTGCCTGTAACAGGGTGTATGTGAAAACATTTTGGAATTGATAGAAAGTACTTGTTTAATTTTCATGTTTTGTTCACCGGATAATTTCCTGGCATCTGGCAATCCTGTTGTTGTCCGTCTTTTCCATTTGCGGCTTGTTGTTGGTACAAAACAGCTGCCAGCAGGAGGGGGTGGAACGCGTCAGTGACCTGTCCTATACCCTGACGTTAAGCAACCACTCAGCTTGTAATTGGGGTATCCCATTCAAAACCAAAATTCGTATTTTTTGATGGCTTTACACCTGTCTGTTTCCTGCAAAATGGAGTCAAGATTTCTCTTAGCTTACAACTAAAACTACAATCCTGTGGACAGTATGAAATTATTATTTTGTTTTTCTAGTAATATATTCCATGCTGGACTAGTAACTGGTTTCTATTGATCGAACCAGATCATATTTTTGTTGTGAATGGCGTCTCTAAATTGTGGCTTGTTGGTTGCTTACACCAAAGGTTCCCAAACCCGGTCCTCCAGGCACCCCAACAGTCCAGGTTTTAAGGATATCCATGCTTGACCACAGGTGTCTTAATTAGTGCCTCAGTCAATTTGATTAAACCACCTGTGCTCAACCATGGACATCTCTACAACCTGAACTGCTGGGGTGCCTTGTGCCACCGCGTGGGAACCTCCGGCTTATACGTAGAAGTTGGGAAATGCATAAGTCACACCATGTTGCCTCCTGTCAAAGCCCATCGCACCACATATATTAACCAGCAAGGTGCCATACGGTGTGCCTGTTTTACATTGCTTTCATTTACAGCAATTGCCTTGGGGCAAAACAAAAGTGCATCCAATTCTTTGATTTGATGGTGTAAACATATTTATTGACTATTGCATCATTAACAGGTTATATATGGGCATCCTAGCTTGGCAAGAAGATTAGACAATACGGAAAGGTGGCAAGGTCAAAGGCTTTTTATACTCTTTAGGTCAGTGATGGGCGGCACTTCGGGGGGCACAAGTTCAGACCACTATCCTTCACAAAGACTGCTCATTTCCCTTGAGCTTGGTTAAAAAGTTAAAACAATGCATTTAATCAAATAGTCTGCGATCAGTAATATCAGCTGATATTTTCCTGTGAGATGAACAAGTGAAGCTATAAATAAAACAAATCTGACCATTCAGTGGGTTTTCTGGGTGACCAGATTTTCCGCCCCTTCTGAATAGTTTGGTTTAAGCCTGGAACCGACATAACACAATTCTGCAGAGAAGTCCCGATCTGTCACCCTGCTGCACTTGTTGGTTTGTAATGTGCCCCTATTACAGAGAATGTTCACATATGTAAATGGAGCCAAATCAGCCTATACAGCCCTTACCTTGAGTTGATAGTAGTAGGAATCATACAGCTCTGTCCTGTGGATGAAGGAAGGGAGATCATGTGGTACATACTGATCTCCCTGCGTAATGGGAAGGCGGTCTCGTGATACGAGTGTCATGTGATGGGGTAAGGTGACTAAATTGGGAAAAGAATAAAATCAACTTCAGTCTTGTATTGTTTTCTGTTTTATGACTCTTTGGGCTCAATCCAATTGGCGTCGAGTTGGCGTTGCGACGGCATGGAAACGCTGGCAAAGGCACCGCAATTCGCCCCCCTCGCGGCCTGGTCTCACACAGGACTCGCACATTTTTGTTCTCAGCACTATGGGGCTGCAAACAAAAATCTGTACCATAATTGCGGCATACAGACGGACTTACTCGTGCCGCTGGGAACTCGCACCTAATTGGATTGAGCCCATTGAACTTTACTGGCTGTCTCATCATTCCTATATTATGAGACAGCGGCTGCTTTTCTATAGGGCATAGAATTCTATACTGACGTCAGATAACATTCTACAGAAGCCAGTAGGTTATTGCTTCTAAAGCGAAACCTTTTGGCAGTCCTTGAGTTTATATAAATACCAGTGTACATATTGCAGCAAATCCGTTTGCAAAAGGTCATGATGGGAACCTTTTTTTGGACTCTGCAATATGTTTTTCTTTGAAAATGTTACATTTTACTAAAAACTTTCAAAAAAAAAAAATAACACTAATAATACATTGAGCACATTTACATCGTAAGCAAAAAAATATATAATTGTTTGCTTTTTATTTAATTACATTTTATGTTTGCAACAATAGGATTCGATACATGTTCTGCAATTTTTGGCACTTTATCGCATGCCAACATGTTCCTAGAAATTTTTTTTAAAAAAAGGTCGTAATTGAATCAAAGTTTATGCAAATGAACATAGGACGTTTAAACATCCATTAAGGTTATATTCCAATAAAGAAGATTTGACATTTGGTGAAGCAAAGTCTTTGTCTGACTTTAAGGAGCAAAGCCAGTATATAATTAAAAATAGAATAATCAAATAAATATATATATAAAGTAAGTTGGCTTTAGTTCTCACTCCTATTGAAGAAATGTGACAATGACCCAGGGGGCTTAGGTTATACTTAGTTATTACTAGTTTTACCCTAGACAAAAAAAAATATACTGCTCACTTACAGAAAATCAATTAGGTAGTCTAGGATTTAACACCATATCCTTCTAGCGTCATTAGCAGGAATCACCTTTGCCCTTAACAAATTTTACAGCTGCACAGTTGAGCCAAATAAAGACCATCTGTCTTTCTGTCTTTTGTAATATGTTCTCCTAGGCTGTATATAGAAAGTGGTGGAGGTAATGTTTAAAGAGTGCTCTTCGCCTATATGCAGTGTCAGTGTTTCGTACCTGGACATTTTCGCAGCATCGCCCCTCACCCTCGGCCCTCTCTGGCACTTCTACAAGCCACAAATACTCATCAGCACTTTTGTGATTACCAACTTCATCCATCTGCCTCTTACAGACAACTTTACAAAACTTTCCCAGCACCCCCGCGCACACTGGCACCTCTGAAATCCCCCCCCCCCTTCATTCTTTCCTGCACCTCTCCCAATTGTACTTACTCTATGGAGCCTGGAACCACTGCATGGACCGGGAACCAGTGACACTGGTCATGTAGTTGGCAGCTGTGTCACCCCCTACTGCCTGGTGCTTTTGGTGGCAGCACCAGTCACACCGACCTTGGTACAGCCCTGCCCAATAGAAGCAGCCATTCTGTTGGCTACACCAACTGTTTATATGGAACATGTGACATAACTGAGGCATGTAGTGCCTCAAGCCTCAAAGATGTTGTTAGTGCTTTGAAAGGCGCTAAACCCACAAAGTGATTGTCTCCTGCAATGTGAATTTGCATTTTCAGACTTCATTGTAAATGAAAACTCTATGGGGCAGATTATGTAGCCGGTGCTGCGTGCAATGATTCTTCGCAGGATATTTAGGTAGAAGGACAATACTTATTTCTACTCGAACCCAGTGTGAGAAAGAAATGATGTTTGGCTGACCGTAATTCTCAGAAGTGCCTGCAGCCGCACCTAACATCTATTTAACTCTGCCCCTATGTACTGTATCCATATCAATCACTTCTGGGGTGTGATCAGCATAACTGTCCATGTACAAATGTACATTATTTCCTCAAGCAGACAGAAGCGATAACTGATGTGATGATTTGGGATTTTGGATCTCTTTCAGATAACCTTGATTATTAATTCAGAATGCACCTCGTCTGCAGTGGTGACATCTAGAACAATGTTTTCTAACATTTATTTATATATTTTTTTTCCGTAATGCTTGTGAATAATTTCTAAGTGCCCCCTTTATAATTACTTTTTTTTTTATCAGATACTCTTTTTATGTTTGCAAATATTTACCAAATTCTCGTCCCAAGAGCACTCAGTGTAAAATAAAGTTGGCTTATAAGATCTACTTTATAAGATTCACAGATATATTTGTAAAAGTTTGAGAACTTGAGGTACTGATGTGTCCTCGCACACCAATGCTGCAGTCGCCAAACAGCCCCACTCGGCGCGCCAGATCCTGTGAGACTCTGCTAGTGCCAGGTGTCTCTATTGCATATTTTTATGCCGAAAAATATGCAACTTAGTCACAATGCCATGCGACAAGGCAGCACCAGCAGACTGCGCTGATTAATTTGATATGCGACACTTGTATATCTGTGTGCGACTGAGTTTCGGAATCACCGTGCAAAGTGCTACGATGCAATAGGCACAGCTTTTTTTTTCCACATCACGTTCCGTTTACAGACTCGGGACCTGATTCAGTGTGCGCAGGACCCATTCTGCGACTGTGCAGAATGGGTCCTGCTGAGATGCACACAAACCCTTGAATGCCTCTGCCTGACTGACAGGCAGAGGCATTTAAGGGGCGGTGTGGGGGCAGGGGTGGCCGGCATTCCTGGAAATGGCGCATGTACGCCCAGTTTTCCGGGAGTGGCCAGCCCAGGGACTGTGTGGACGTACGCAGTCTGCTGGGCTCGCAAGTCGGCCAGCATAAGTAAGCTGAGGCTTACTCAGCTGGCCGGTCGGCCGCCCGGCGCCGTCCACCATCGCGACCATTGACCACCGATGGTTGCGATGCTGATCCCAGCCTGCGACCTCCGTCGCAGTGCTGGGATCACAAATGCAGCAAGGGTTATCATACACTTCCTGCTGCAGTTGCATTATTGCAAGTATGGCAATTGCAAAGCTGCCTGCGTGCATACATCATATCTATAGCCTGTGTGCATACATCATATATCTATAGCCTGCGTGCATACATCATATCTATAGCCTGCGTGCATACATCATATATCTATAGCCTGCGTGCATACATCATATATCTATAGCCTGCGTGCATACATCATATCTGTAGCCTGCGTGCATACATCATATATCTGTAGCCTGCGTGCATACATCATATATCTATAGCCTGCGTGCATACATCATATATCTATAGCCTGCGTGCATACATCATATATCTGTAGCCTGCGTGCATACATCATATATCTATAGCCTGCGTGCATACATCATATATCTATAGCCTGCGTGCATACATCATATATCTATAGCCTGCGCGCATACATCATATATCTATAGCCTGCGTGCATACATCATATATCTATAGCCTGCGTGCATACATCATATCTATAGCCTGCGTGCATACATCATATCTATAGCCTGCATGCAGCTTTGCAATTGTGATCCTTGCAGAATCAGGCCCTCAGTCGCACACAGATATGCAAGTGTCACATATCAAATTAATCAGCACAGTCTCCTGGTACGTCCTATTTGCATTGCATTGCAACTAAGATGTATTTTGGGCAAAAAGATGCCCACCGCTAGCAGAGCTGCACGGGACCGGACGGTGCACTCATGCCAGGCATATCGTTCTGCATGGTATATTGAGGATAGATGTAGGAGGACATATCTGTATTAGGCATTGTGCTTACACTTGTTGTGCAACTTAGTGCAAGATACTGTCCTGTCGGTGGGTTAAAGAGACTAGTGTAAATGAATACATGAATGGTATCTGCTCAACTCTGACCTGGGGGCTTATACAGTCGCCTGAGAGATTCATAAACGGGTTACGATTACGGTGAGTCTGCCTGTATTTTGAATCATTTAAAAGGTACCTCGCAGGTAAACCCCAATCATCAAAGGTATATTTACAGGTTGACAAATTAAAACATCTTCCCGGAAATCCTGTGTTTTGTTTTTGCATGGCGTCCCTTAATACTTTTTGGATATTCTTGGTAAACAATGTTCTCAGAAAAAACGCCTCGTACCTCACTGAGATCACTGGTTCCTAGTGAATTGATGGGCTGCTATCCCATGGACATTGGCTTGAAAAAAAAACAAATGGCACTTTTGTTACTTAACCGGGGCACGTCACACTTATCACAGCGCCGAACTGGAGAAAGTAAGGTCAGTCCGTGTGTTGTGCGTTTGCTTTTTTTTTTTTACTTTTTGTTTTACGTTTTAATAGCAGTTTAGAAATGTTATCGCTAGATTTGTCACAGACATAATTCACATCTTTCTTCGGGCACGGTAAACAAGAAAAATGGTTTAATGGTTCCATAAAAGGCACTCTATGCTGATAGCTGAGATTAGGCCTTTCAGTAATGGATTTTGGCGTGGGGGAAGGGCGATGGTTTGGCAGAGGTAAATGTACTGGAAGAGAATCTGTGAGAGCCTCTGATATATGTCAAGTGCTTTCAGTCTTGTTTTGTGTACAGGAAGATAGACTGAGAGAGCCTGTGACACTGTTGTCCTTATCTGCGCACAGGCCTTCTCCCTCCTTCTGGAATTTAACCAGGTGCTAACTGAAGTTCCTTAAATCCCTGCGTTATAGTCATTAAGTCAAAGGTGCATTATATTCCGCTTCGATCCAGTGTGATGTGAAGCTATTACCACTAGAAGAAGTTCTACTGGACTATTGTATATGAACGGACTATTGTATGTAAGAGATAGACAGTAATTAGTTAGACAATGTCTAGATAGACACCAGATATTAGACAGTCAATAGTTAGACAGGGAAAAAAGTTAGACACACTAAAGTTAGACATGTAAAAAGTTCGACATGAAAATGGTCGACAGAAAAATGGTCGACAATTTTTTTTAATTTTTTTTTAGACCTAATCTTCACCCTAACCCTCCCATTGGTGCCTATCCCTCCCTCCTGGTGCCTAACCCTAAACCTAACCCTAATCTAATCCTAAAAAAAGAATAAAAAAATGTGTCGACCATTTTGGTGTCGCTCTTTTTCATGTCGAACTTTTGACCCTGTCGATCTTTTGTATGTGTCAAACTTTTTACATGTCTAACTTTAGTGTGTCTTACTTTTGTCTGTGTCGACCTATTAACTGTCTAACATCTGGTGTCTATCTAGACATAGTCTAACTGATTACTGTTTGTCTATAGTCCGGAACCCGTATGAACATCCCAACATTGGTGTTGCAGAATCTATCTACTATTAATCCAGCCTGTTATTGAAAATTTAAATTACAATAACCCCAAACCATTGGAGATGCTAAAACACTGATAGTTAAATAGTAGTCACCCTTACAAACTGTCTGAAATGAACATGACCTCATATGAGTGATTAGCACTTACCTTCCTATCTGGAGTCTTGGCCGCCATCCAGCTTTTGTTCCCTCTACAATGGACGTCATGGGGGGAAATTATGGGAGTTGTAGTTCAGAACGCTGTAGTCACAGGATGCGTCGGATACTGGAAGTTGTCAGATTGCCCCTATCTGTGGATTGGGGCTTTTACACGAACAGGGTTGCACTAATGTGCGCCAGGATTTATCTGGCGCTTGTCCCTGGCTGCTCACCTACTGTACATAATTGCATACCATATTGAAATGTCTTAGGAGCAGGGCCCAAATCTAAACACAGAATGCACTTATGTATTATATACACCTTATACACACAGCCTGAAGGTCATTTTATAAAAAAAAGTCAATAATTTTGTGGCTCAAACAAAGTTTGTGTGCATACATGAAATTCATTTATGTTTCATATACACCTCATACACACAGCCTATAGGACATTTTATACTTTATTTTTAATAATTGTGTGTCTTAATAAAGTTTCTGTATATTGAACCATCAAAAATCAAAAGTTTCACTATCTCAGTCATGCTAAAAATATTCAGAATTTCAGACTATTTGGATATGGGAGATTCAACCTGTATATGTGTATATATATATATATATATATATATATATATATATATATAGTTGATTTTCCACCAAAGCCCTATGTGTGTGGAGTTTGTATGTTCTCCTCATGTTTGGCTGGGTTTCCTCTGGGTGCTCGGGTGTGTTGTGTAGTAGAGAATTTAGGGCCTGATTCAGAGCCGTTCGCTATTTGCGGTCGTTCGTTCTAAAACAAGGGGTGGCTATTCAAATGATCAGTTCGCAAATTGCAGTCTGTTCACACCTCTAAGTCTGAATGAGCGAGCAAAACATACGCTCGTTTATTTGTTAAAAACGCCCCCTGGCCGCATGCACCATACGTCATGTCCGCTGTTTATTAGTTTAATCGAGTACATCGACCAGCGTATGAACTGCTCGCTATTCTTGTGGTTGGTTTTTGCTACCACAATCTTGCGAGCAGTTCTGGCTATAAAATAACCCAGTGACGTGGTCAATTACGCTGCTGTATTAATTATGCACACCCATAAAACGCCCGTTTTGACCTTTAAGCACGCCTGCGTTCGGATCTCCACTCCCCATTTTCAAGCACCTTCCCCTGTTACCACCCACATACGCCTCATTCTGTCACTCAAAATAGCAGGCATTCGCTATATTGCGAGCACATGAATTTCGGCCGCACTGACTGGTTCGCGCATGCGTATAACGAACCGTACGCATGCGCAGATGTGCGAACATCGCTCGGAACGAGCATACTGCCGCTAGCGAGTGGCTCTGAATGAGGGCCTTAGACTGTAAACTCCAGTGGGACAGGGACTGATGATCTCTTTACAGCGCTGCGTAACATTGTTGTGCTATATACACAATCCTAATAAAACAAATGCCGCTATTTCAGAACCAAATGTAGAGCGTCAGTAGTGGCTTTGCCAATAAGCTGTAAAAGTTGTCAGACACAATAAGTGCCTTAAGCTGGGTACACACTGGCCGATATATCGGTCGCTCAATTGATCGGCCAATATATCAGCTTCCCGTCGGCCAGTGTGTACCATGTCTGTGAATTACGCCGTTCAGAGATATCGCATCTGCTGTGCTGTACAGCCGATGATAGATATACCTGCAGACATATCTGTCCATCGGCAAGTGTGTACGGACAGTCTGCAGACCGCCTGCACACACATGCAGCGGAAGCCGCGGGGAGGGAGGCGGAAGCGCCCCCGCCCACCGGCCTGCGGGATCCGCGGCTGCCTGGAAGATGATGGCCGTTCAGTGTGTATGAACGACCATCATCTACAGATATATCTGCAGATCACTCGATCTGCAGATAATAACGTTGTCCATTTATATGGTAAGCCGGTGCCTGAAATGTATAGTCACACTGGGGTGACTGGTCTAAATCGCTAGAATAAACGCAGGTTTGCAGTTTAAGGGGCTATTTCTGAATTAGAAGCAAAAGCAAAAAAATTATAAAAACAGGTAACTTTGCACCTGGACAAACCTTGTTGCAATGTTAGGGGCACAAGTACATTTATTTTTTTGCATGCAGAGTATTTATTTATTTATTTATTACCAGTTTCTTATATAGCGCAGCATATTCCGTTGCGCTTTACAATTGGAAACATTGATAGAACAAAACAGGGTAATAACAGACAGACATAGAGGTAAGAGGGCCCTGCTTGCAAGCTTACAATCTATAGGGAAACAGGCATTGATACACAAGGATAGGTGCTATATATATTGCAATTTGGTCTGGCCAGAATGCAGAGTTTCTTGGTGGGCTGCATGATCCAGTCACACAGGAATATCGGCAAAATGTCAGGAGTATGTGAAAGAAAGACAATATGTGAGGTTATGTGTGGACTGTGAGAGGGGATGTGATAAGACATGGAAGCTATGAAGGTTATGTGGTCGGTTCTGGAATCTGATAAGCTTGTCTGAAGAGGTGAGTTTTCAGGGTAAATACTGGCTACATTTGTATGTAACCCACAAATGCTGGACTGCTTCATGTTTACACCACAAGTTATATTTAAGATGCCCCGCACAGATCTAAATCTGCACATCTGACATCCGCCCCACCGGCTAGCAAGCATGGTTTTATCCAGGGGCAAAGTAAAGGGGCCCATACATCAGCAATCAAATAAATTGATCAAATGATTCTACTTTTTTTTCCCCCAGAATTCACGATTCCCTAATCCTCCAATATGCGCCCATACATTACATGATAATTTTCAGCAAATAACAGATCTGACAGTCGTGATAGACTCATTTTACTAGTAACGATTGGCAAATCGGCTGATCGTCACCATACTCTAGCAATCTACAGCCCTGATTGGTCGGTGAAAAGCAACATGCTGGAAAACCTGATTTTACTGATTCCGATCACTTTTAGTCGGAATCAGCAATCAGTGAATCCCATACATTGCAGATATTTTTACACAATTATATGCAAAACAGGGAATTGCCCCCAATTGATTGCTGAAGTATGGGCCCCTTTACTCAATCTTTTTGGTTTGCTCTCCTCAGAATCAGCCCTTAAGCCTCTAATAGAAGGTATGCGTAAGAGCTTACAGTTTAGTAGAATGCTGGACAAATATATTTTTGAATTGGTCTTCTTGTTACAGTACTCAAACCTAATGCAGGTGTTTAAAAAACAAAACAAAACAAAAAAAACTTTCTTAACCTACAAGTGCCCAGAGGGAAATTCACACCGTTCTATCCCACAGGCAGAATGTTGTGACCATATCTGCAAAACTAAACCACATAGGTTAGAAACAACTATCTACTTGTGTGCTGGAGATAGCAGCTGACCTGGATCAGCTTAGTATGTAAATATAGAAGTCTTGTGGTATCGGAATAGAAGATCAACAATGTAAAGGTTGACAGTCAGTAGGTCGACATCAGATAGTCATCATGCAAAAAGGGACACGTACAAAAAGGTCAACAGTGCTAAAAGGTTGACAGGTTCAAATGGTCGACACAAAAATTGCCTGCACTTTTTTAAAATAGTTTTGCAATATTTTTGGGGTAAGGCACTTAGGGGAGGGTTAGGGTTAGGCTGCCAGTGAGGAAGGTTAGAGATAGGTACTAGGGCGAGGGTTAGGGTTAGGCTAGGGTTAGGTTTAGGCACTAGGAGGAGGTTTAAGGAACTTGGTAGAGGGTTAGGCTGCCAGTGGGGAAGGTTAGGGTTAGGCACTAAGGGTAGGATTAAGGTTAGGTTTAGGCACAGGGGGGAGGGTTAGACAACAGGGGGAGTGTTAAGCAGTGTACGCACTGGGCGATTAGGAAAGACAGTACCATTACAACATCGTAATCGTACAGTCGTTCCTGATCCCTTGTAGTGCCTACACTGAACAATATGTCGTTCAGTGTAGGCACCCTTTATCATTCCTGAACATGGCCAATCTGTCATTATCGGCAGATTGACCGGCATGTTCAGGTGATGATAGATGCCAGAAACGTGCAGCGAGAGCGCGCATCGCTGGTCGTTTCCGACATTATAGTGCACGATTTCTGCACAATTACTGAGCGATTGCACAATTACAAGTCATTTCGCCAAGTGTGTACGTACCTTTAGGGATAGGCACTAGGGGGAGGGATAGGGTTAGGTTAGGTTTAGGCACTAGGGGAAGAATTTGGGTTAGGCACTAGGGGAAGGATTTGGGTTAGGCACTAGGGGAAGGATTTGGGTTAGGCACTAGGGGGAGGGATAGGGTTAGGTTAGGTTTAGGCACTAGGGGAAGGATTTGGGTTAGGCACTAGGGGAAGGGTTAGGGTAAGGCACTAGGGGAGGGATAGGGTTAGGTTAGGTTTAGGCGCTAGGGGAAGGATTCGGGTTAGGCACTAGGGGGAGGGATAGGGTTAGGTTAGGGTTAGGCACTAGGGGAAGGATTTCGGTTAGGCACTATGGGAAGGGTTAGATTAGGCTTAGGTACTAGGGGAAGGATTTGGGTTAGGCACCAGGGGAGGATTAGGATTAGGGATAATTTATAAAAAAAAGCCAACCACTTGTGTGTTGACCATTTGAACCTGTCGATCTTTTAACCCTGTCGACATACTGCACTGTTTTTTGTCAGTCAACCTTTTGTACAGGTCAACCTATTACATGTCGTACACTTTGTGTCGACCTATTGACTGTCGACTTTTGCATTGTTTATCTTTTATACCGCGCCCAAGTCCTGTTCCATCACTACCCACTAAAAAAAAAAAAGAACTTTGGGGATTACAGACTACTTTTTTGCTACACTGTTACTACACTATAAAAAGAAGTTCGGTAACTCTTAGTCCTGCGACAGGTTGAATTTATATATTATTAATATTATTTATTATTTAAAATTAGATTCAGTACATACAGTAACTGCTTTCCAGATCTGCTCAATATGCATTGTATAATTTATTTATTTTCTCTTTCTCTGTCTGAGGTTATGCTGTGTGTACTTGATTCTGCAACACTGGCATAATGTAGGCATTGTATCAGCACTTGATACTTATTCAGCATTCTGGATGAAGTGTTACTGTAGTAGGCATTGCTGAGTACCCCACTCTCAAACTTCAGATGATGCAGCACAGTCCATACACATTAAAGATTTTTTTTTTTTCCTACAGCGTGCAAGCAAAATGTATATAGCCGGCAGAAGACTGGAGCCGCGTTCAGCGACTTTAATTTAATTAGTGTTGATCATGACTCCAGATGATGGTGATTTGATAAGGAATAATTTAGTACTTAACAGGTTTTAACATCAACCAGCTCCATGTGGAAAGGCGAAACAAATTGTAGAATTGAGTATGCTGCTTTCCTCTGCAAATCCTGGCGAGGGGCAGAGTGCGTCCTTAGCAGATGCAGAAGCACAAAATACTGTGAATTAAAGGGAAGTACAGGGCATTCCTTTCAGGTCTTTGTGGAAGAAAAGAACATTAAATAAACAACCTGCTCCTCTTGCAATTTCCCCTTGTCTCAAAAATCAAAGTTGGCAAAACAATTAATATTCATTATTTACTGGAAAAAAATGATACTGTTCTTTATTAGTATGCACTATACATAAATGACTAATGTATGAAAAAAAATAAAAAAAATAATATATATATATATATATATATATATATATATATATATAACAGGGGCTCTGCACTCAACATAATAACTAACAATAATTGTAATAAACATAATAAACAGTCAAAACCCCACTATTTATTATGTTTATTATTATTATTATTATTATTATTATTATTGTTAGTTATTATTATTATTGTTATTTATTATGGTGAGTGCAGAATCCCTGTGATTTCTATTTAAACAATGTGGTCACATACCATGTTACACCTCAAATCTAGGAGTGGTGAGTGCCGTGGATTAGTGCTTCTTATGTATATATGTATATGTATATATGTGTATATATATATATATATATATGTATATGTATGTATATATATATATATATATATATATATATGTGTGTTGAGTCTCCCATATCCAAAATGCTCGGGACCAGGAGCGTTTCGGATTTTGGATAGTTTCGGTTTTCAGAATACCTTGCGGGGGGGGGGTGGGGTCCAGAAGATGTCACAGGAGGCCTGGCGTGTGCAGCGGAGGGGTCCGGCAGGTGTTACAGGAGGCTTGGCGTGTGCTGCGGGGTTTCCGGTGAGTGTCACAGGAGGCCTGGCGTGTGCTGCGGGGGTGTCCGGTGAGTGTCGCGAGGGATCCGTCGGGTGGAGTCCGGCAGGTGTCATGTGAGGCCTGGCATGTGCAGCGGGGGTGGGTCCTGCGGGTGTCACTGGGGGGCCGGCGGCTGTAGCAATAAGTTCCATCAGGTGCTGCGGGGGAGTCCGGCAGGTGTCACAAAGTGCCTGGTGTGCGCTGCAGTGGGGGGGGGCGTGGCATATAGACCACACCCACGCCGCTAGTGATTGGTCATTGATCTGTGACGTCATGACGCCAGATCACGTCATGACGTCACTACTGCCACAAAATACTTCAGTTTTTGGAATATTTCAGATAATATAATTATGGATATGGGAGTCTCACCCTGTACATATATTTCAGAATCTGGAATAGTTTTGGTTTATGGCATGCATTTAACCATATAACGTAGATCCGTTGCCTAAACACCTCAGAGGCAGCCGTTTTGTGGGCTGAGCCAATATTCAATGAAAGCGGCTTATTTATTCAGGGACTAGTGACCTCACTGAGGCACCGATATCGGCTGCCATTTTTGTAATGTAGTTTAGAAATATGTTGCATATGTTGTTTTTTTTTGTGTGTTCTACAAGTCTGCAGTAGAGACCTTGAATATTTAGAACTGGTTCCACATGAGAGTGAATTTGGCTGGTTTGATAAACTATCATCCATTGAGTCAGCTTGGAGAGAGCAAGTTCTTCTAACTGTTGCCAGTTTGAGCCTAAATAGCTGCATTTTACTCTATTTTTAACAGTGTTATTTTAATTGGCATAGGGACTGTTACTGCACGCGTTCGCGTTTCACAATTCACTTCGAAAAACTGTTAGAAATATCATGCAACGTGACCATTGAGCTCAGACACGGTAGAACTGACTAGAGCATGATCAACCTTGTGGTACAATTTAGAGCCGATTCAGTAGTCTAGCCCCTCGACTCATTGTTCTATTATTGCGATTTACTGGCCCAGTTGACAATATTGACTGAATGCATACGAATGGCGGATAATCTTATTTGGTATTGAACGAGCACACAGTGTTAGAGCTCTATAATTTTGTGTTAATTTAGTTGAGACATCCCACAGCATAAAATGACCACACACCCCAGGCTTTTACGAAAGTCAGACACCTGACACCAGGCGCTCATTTCATATTTTGCCAGGATGGTCATTTTAAAGTTACATGGCAGCGATGTAAACATTACTAGAGATGTGCCGTTCGGTTCTCCAGAAAACCAAATCCACCCAAATTTTGTGAATCCGGACAGTACAGAGTCGCGGTACTAATCTCTTGAGTAGATCCACATAAATCCAAGTCGCGGTTCTGATCTTCCAGCGGTTCGGAATTCAGAATGTAAATCCGAATTTTGGGTATTGGATTGCAAAAATTACATGAGTTTAGCTGTTTTTAAAAACTTTTTACCATTTTTTTTTTCTTTAAATTCCAGAACCGAAGCCAAAACACTTGAGGGTGGTTTTGGAAAACCAAAACACAAAGATTAATCCAGATCCTTAACCAAAACACGGGGGTCAGCGCACATCTTTACTCATTACATTGACGACACCTAATCTTATCTCTTATATTCATATTTATGTACCTTATTTTCAAATTTATGAGGAACAACTTTGATCTAAACTTTTGGTGTGTAATCATTACATTGCTTTATTGAATACAACAATTATTATTATTACTATTATTATTATTTTTTTTTGGGGGGGGGGGGCTGGGAGGGCTCATTTCAGTTAATTGATCACAATACCAGTTAATCTAGATTAATCAGTTAAATTGTGAGGTTCCAAAGTATTAGAGCACCAGAAGACCAATATGGAAATCGGGGAGCTTTTTGTGGGGTTCTTATAATTTGTTATTGTTTTGGTTTAGATACTTAATTTGCGGCATATCCTGTCATGCATTGAAAACGCTCTTCACATATATTTTTATTTAGGCTCAGGGTATGGTTTATGTGGTAAACAGCCTTATTATGCAAAGTATTCAATTAGGATATTAAAGCTTTAAAGTGCTCCAAGTAGACTGAAGGTTGTCCATTAAAGAGTCCTCGGAATATAGGGGTAGTTTTATCAAAGCTTGGAGAGAGATAATGTGGGGAGAGACAAAGTACCTACCAAATAGTGGGGTCTATTTACTAAGCAGTGTTAGGAGACAGAGTGAAAAGTGATAAGGTGCCAGCCAATCAGCTCCCAACTGTCATCTCACAGGCTGTGTTTGAAAAATGACAGTTGGGAGCTGATTGGCTGGCACCTTATCACATTCTTATCACTTTTCACTCTGTCTCCTAACACTGATTAGTAAATAGACCCCAGTGTCTGCTATTTTACAGGCTGTGTTTGAAAAATGACAGTTAGGAGCTGATTGGTTGTCACTTTATCTCTCTCCACTTTGGGGTAGATGTATCAAATCTTGGAGAGAGATACAGTACTAACCAATAAGCTTCTAACTGCCATTCTACAGGCTGTGTTTGAAATATGACAGTGAGGAGCTGATTGGTTGGTTCTTTATCTCTCTTCCCTTTATCTCTCTCTCCAAGTTTTGCTATATCAAAGCTTGGCGACAGCAGAAGATGTATCTCCTCCCTATATCAGAAATGGCGTATTTGACGTCAAAATTTAAAGCAACACTAATAATAAGTCCAAAGATGCCGGGCTTTGCACATAACATTTAGTGTCACTTTAAATTTTGAGGTAAAACCTGCGGAGAAGCAGCATCTCGCAGAAGCCGCCGCTTTGTAAATATACCCCCTGGGCACACAAATAAAACGCCAGTGCTGTGGGTTTTCCCCTGCAGTCAGTTTAATTGTGACATAATTGTAATATGTATGTAACTATTCAGCATTGGCTGCTGACGTCCTTGCGTTGTATTGGATTGCACTTAGAGGAATTATAGGGCTATAAAGTAGTGTGTGCCAGTGTACAGGGTGCTTCTGGAGCAGGAGCTAAATGAGGGCCTTCTTCGAATAATTCTGCTTGTAACTGTAAAGAGGAGGTCACTCTAAGCTGTCCATTGCCATTCATTTACTACATTTGTAGTAGATATCTGACAGTCTCTAGAACCTATGAGCAGTGCCATCACTACTGTTATCAAGAAACATCCCACTGTGTCCTATGCACAAGGGAGGGAGCCAGTTTGTCACTTAAGCAGTATCTGTCCGATAGAAACTTGTAGCATCATCCAGGCACTGTGAGACGCTTCCAGTGTATTTACAGTGTTGCAGTACACAAGACGTACTCATTTTGAAGTGCGATTTGAGATTGGATTTTCTCTATGTGCTTGACAAGTTTTCTTTGGATTGGTAATTTAACCAGTATGATATTTGGCGGTGTATTTTCTTTCAAGATCAAGAGTGGGATGTACTGTACTATGGGCAAAAATGCGGTCAAACCCCCAATAATGCAGTTTTGAGGGGCGTTGACCTCATTTCTCATATTTGCCAGTCTCCGGAATGCATAACTGGACCCGGTGGGTAACGCCATCTTTGGATGGCATTACCCAATAGAATCCTACGAGTTTTGTTCAGGGAGGGATCCAGTTAGATCCCTCCCAGTGTCCTCCACGGCGGCGCGAGCCACTCTGCACAGAGGGACTTCTGGGTATTAAACTCAAAAGTCCCTCTATCTCAAAGGACAGCACTTTTCGGGAGAGCTGTTATTTCTTGTAGTCGCATTTCTAGGTACATACCATACTTGCCGACAATCAGCTCCAGCCTTCCGGGAGGGAGCTGATTGTCGGCTAACATTGGGGGGCGGGGCTGGCGATTGACGTGACATTTGGGGTTGTGGCCGACCATTTCTGTCACATTGGGGGTGGAGCCGGGGGTGGGGCTGCTCAATCGCATCATCGTGGCCCCGCCCCCTCTTCACAAAGCCGTTGAGAAGCATGGGGCGGGGCCACGATGGCGCAAATCGCGTCACCACCCCCTTCCCGCTACGGGGGCTTCTTGTTTTTTCAAGGGGGGGGTCGGGAGGCTTGCCTGCCTTTCCGGGGGGCTGGGAGCAGCACCCGAAAATCGGGAGGCTCCCGGCCAAATCGGGAGGTTAGGCAAGCCTGGTACATATTAGTTACATACATTCTAGGTATGTACCCGATAAATGGCGGGATGTAACGATGTGGTGCTTAGTACATCCAGCCTCAAGACATTTTGTTGGGTGTTTTGCTTACCGTTAATAAGTATTGTACAATAGAACATTGCTTTTTAATAACCATGGATGCTTTTTGTTTCCTAGTGGCCTTTCATGGTGTCCCTTTGAAAATTAAGAAAGAGCCCCACAGTCCCTGCTCTGAATTGAACACTGCATGTGGCCAGGAACAGCCATTTAAGTTCAGCTATGGAGAAAAGTGCCTGTACAATGTCAGGTAAGCACAGCAGCCATTTTTTTTTTATTTGAGTATTTATTGAACACCCTCTTGCGCCTCGTACGGCCCACAACCGTGTGCATTTATATGTTCCTCTACTCAAAAGTTACTTTGGCAGCAGCCATTTGTCTTATTAGATCACCACAATGCCTGCTGAGTCTGTCTTCTCCTTTGACTGACAGTGACAATCAGGGAAGAGGAGGCTCTTGGTAAAACATGCATAGAAATAGGAAAGCCAAGATTATGCTTTTACATTTGATAGCAGGTTTGTTGTACACAATTGAATGAACATTATTAGAAATAGGAATTACTTTTTATTCATATATGTCAGCTCATAATAATAAAATAATTTGTTAAGCAACAAGTAGAATTTTTTTTTTTCTGCTCTGCTGTTTTATAAATAACACAAATGTTGGGGCAGCTAAGTTGGCGTAGTGGTCAGCATTGCTGCAACTCAGCCATAAAGTCATAAGTTTACTTTGTGATCAAGTCTGTATCTTTCTGGAGTTTGTATGTTCTTCCCCATGTTGGTGGGCATTTGCCCTGGGTGCTCCAGATTCTTCCCACAATCCAAAAACATACAGGTAGGTTAATTGGCTTCTTATAAAATAAAATAACCCTATGTGTGTGTGTGTGTGTGTGTGTTAGGGAATATAGATTGTAAGCTCCACTGGGGAAGGTACAGATGTGAATTGCTGAAATATTCTCTGTACTGCTCTGCAGAGTCTGTGTGCGCTATATAAATTAACTATTAATAAATAAGTAAATTAATAATAAATGTACCACATTCAGCACTAAGGATTGTCTTTGAATAGCTGCAATGTTGTTACAACTATTATAAAGTGAATGGTGGAACGCAGAATGCAGTAATGACAGCAACGGGTGTAACTACCATAGGTGCAGCTGCTATGGGGCCAGAGCTAAGGGGGACCCATCTTCCCTGTCACAGTTACATGTGTAATATACATTATTCACCATCGGGGGGTACATAAGGGCCCTTACAAACTTTTGCTATGGGGCCTTCAAATACCTAGTTACGCCCCTTATGACAGACGGAATCGGTAAGCGGCCGGCGGTTCGATTCCCGGCAGCGCCTGGCCGACAGATGAGCAGAGCCCGGCAGTGGAAGCCCGACAGTGCTGGAAATCCCGATCGTCCCTAAGGTAAGTATAAACTGACCTAACCCCCTAACCCTCCTTAGGGGTGCCTAACCCTACCCTCCCCCCCAAGTGCCTAACCCTAAGTCCCCCCTGGGGGTGCCTAACCCGAACCCTCCCTCCCCCTAGCCTAACCCTAACCCTCCCGTGGGGGTGCCTAGCCCACCCAGAGGGGTGCCTAACCCTAAGCCCCCCCCGGGTGCCCTAAACCTATCCCCGCGGCTGTCCATTCGCGGCGCCCGGCATCCCTTCGATCGGGATGCCGGGCTCCCGGCGTCGGGGAAATGTGAGGCGTCTACATCTAGACGCCCGGCATTTCACCCTCGCCGGGATTTGACAGTCGGGAAGCCGGCTGCCGGTATCCCGATTGTATACCTGACAGACTACCAGTTAGCGTGTTTGTAGTGCAAAACTCATACAGGTTTCTTTTCAATCAAACTTTGCACCTGTCGGCTAAAACGCCCTGCATGGGTTAATTTTTCCACCAGAAGGCCGCAAAAAAAATGACTAACAGTTCTTACTAAAGGGAAATATATATATTTTTTCTATTTTAAAAATAGAATAACAATGCAAAAAATCTTAAGTTCATTCGTAACATTTTAAATATATTTTGGTTAGAATATGTGGTTTGTGTTATTGAATCTTATTTGTGATTTCTCTGCAACCTCAGCAGATGAATTCACAATCACCGTCCAAAGAGATTAAGACACCTTTCTAATTCACTGGTTGCCAGTTGTATAATTTATGGGGCCTCCTGGCTCTACGTTCCCATAGATGAAAAATAATGCTTTTCTGTAGAGTGTTTTCAAAAAGCTTTTTAACCTTTGCTTTCTTTACCGTAATGCATTTTTGTTTAGTATAGGCGAGACAGGCTTTTAAAGTGATTTACGCCCTGCTGCGTGTCCAGTTCAGAATGGATTGGGGCTCGTAGGTAGATCTTGCAGATCAGGTGATACTCCTGTTTTTTTTTTTTTCTTTTTTTAGTTTTATATAACTGTTAATGTAACAAGTCGTAAGCCTTTCTCGGTTTGTTTATAGTCTGAAATAATAGTCTGGTTATCCCCACTTAAAAGACCTTATCCTGAAACATTAGGTTGTCTGTTTTATAGGGCTCATTTGGTTGATTGAAACAAGGGCAATAAAACGTCTGCGAAGGCGGCCTTGTGGAAAATGTACTGCCTGATAACGCATACAGATATTGTGACCTTTTGCGTGAACCGGACACTAGCGACGCTGTCCTGCTCAATTTAAAAAAAAATTTTCTCCACATTTTCCACCGAAGTTAAATTTAAAAAAAATAAATATTAAGTTTAAAAGCTGTGTGGTGGTGGAGTATCACAGGCTCGTAGGATGCGTCCAACAGTTGGAAGACCAAGGTGGTATTCGATTCAGATAAGACTTTTTGCAGCCATTTTATATTTTGGTCTCTGGACAATAAGAGACAAGGGGGAATTGTATCCCCCTTGGAGAGAGATAAAGTGGGGAGAGATAAATTACCAACCAATCAGCTTCTAACTGTCATTTTTCAAACACAGGGGTCTATTTACTAAGCAGTGTTAGGAGACAAAGTGAAAAGTGATAAGAAAGTGATAAGGTGCCAGCCAATAAGCTCCCAACTGTCATCTCACAGGCTGTGTTTGAAAAATGACAGTTGGGAGCTGATTGGCTGGCACCTTATCACTTTCTTATCACTTTTCACTCTAACACTGCTTAGTAAATAGACCCCACAGCCTGTAAAGTGACAGGAGATGATCGGTTTATCTCTCTCCAAGCATTGATACATCTCCCCCTTATCGCCTTCCAAAGCCTTTCTGTCAGGCTTACTCATGTGTGATAACAGTTTCTGTCTTACTCAAGTGTGCTAACCTAATAAAAGGCTTTGGGGCGGTGGTCTGGTGGCAGGGGGCTGGTCTGATATCCTCATTAAGGCTGTTGTTCTCTGTCACTGGGGACTTGACCAGTGACAGATGATTGCATTGAGAGCAGACAAGGAGGCACTAAACCCTAAACTTTGCTAGTAGCCTGCACAGCGAGATATCTGTAACCATGCCTCCTCGTATTCACTGTCCTAGACACATTTAAGCAAAGTTATTTTTTGGGTCCTAAAGCCTTATAAAACAAAATAAAATAAAAATATCATAATCGCATTTAAATTCTCCCGAAAATGCAGCGACAGGCGCCATATCTCTTCTTAAAGATGGCATTTACATCTGCCCCCCCCCCCCCCCCCCCATCATTTGCAGAGAGAAGTGTAATGATTTCCGGAACACAAGAGTGTGACGTGCAGTTGTCTTTGCTTATAGTTTTTTGTCATTCTTTTCAGTGCCTATGATCAGAAACCACACGTTGGAATGAGGCCCTCGAACCCCCCAACACCCTCAAGCACTCCAGTGTCTCCATTACACCATGCATCACCCAATACAGCACAGAATCCAAAACCAGAACGACTTTTCCCCACTCACCTTCCACCGTCCCAGCCCATCCCAGACAGCAACTACTCAATGGACCACAGGTAAGGCAGTGCTGCCATTCGCCAGTCTCCATTCTCACCTAGAGAGAATAAAGTGCAGAAGTTGCCCATAGCAACCGATTTGCTTCTAAATGTCCTTTTATAGGCTGTGCTAGATGAATGACAGCTGAAAGCTGATTGGTTGCTATGGGTAACTTCTCCCCTCTAGCTCATCAACATCTTCCATCCAGTCTCCTCTTTAGCTTTTATGTGAATAAACGGTATGATCTTGTCTTGGATGTTGAAACGTTACTCATATGCGAAGGTTCATCCTAAGTCACTGGGGACGATTCAGTTGTTTTTTTTGGGCTGCTATTTGTTTTGGGCGCCCGACGGAGTGATTCAATTGGAAGGTTGCTCTGTTGAGACGCGATAGCCGCCAGCGCTGACATTTCTGCTCACATCCTCAGCAGTTTGGATGTCCCAACCAGGACTTTAGATGGGTATATTCGTTTTACATGGCTAAACCTGGTCTATGTGGGTGTGATGACCGCGATAATTAATGGGCACCAAGTACAACTGAATTGCAACACTGGACGCCGCTCACTAAACATTTGAATCGTCCCCACTGACTTAAATAACTTAAATAACTGCCCAGTTAGCAGCAATGTGTATTGCAGAAGAATGTACAGTATTACTTTATTAGCGTCACAGTTTACCAATGCTGAATTAAAATCGAGTCCTGGGATTAACTTTGATAGACGTGACGTGAGCCCCTAATGAGAATAAATTGTGTGCGCCAAAATAAATTACGTAGTTATTTGTTTAAACTGTGCTGTAAGTAAAAATGTTTTGGCATATTGTATGAATGGGATTAGTATTAATAACGGAACAAATGTTCTTATAATTGGGTTTTAGTGATGTTATCATCTGTTAAGTATTCATTAAATGTATAAATATATTATAAATCTACTCGAAGTTACGTAAAAAATATAAAAAAGTTAATTTGTTTGTCCTTGTTTTATTACAGTATGTAGTTATATGACTGTAATATCCTTGAAATTGCAATAGTGGGTACATTACTACATTATAGAGACCTTTTATTCAAATCAGGTTAGCATCAGAAATTAAATCATATGATACTCCATATCTATCTATCTATCTATCTATCTATCTATCTATCTATCTATCTATCTATCTATCTATCTATCTATCTATCTATCTATCTGTCTGCATATCATCTCATATCTATCTATCTATCTATCTATCTATCTATCTATCTATCTATCTGTCTGCATATCATCTCATATCTATCTATCTATCTATCTATCTATCTATCTATCTATCTATCTATCTATCTATCTATCTATCTATCTATCATCATCTCATATCTATCTATCTATCTATCTATCTATCTATCTATCTATCTATCTGTCTATCTGCATATCATATCTATCCTATCTATCTATCTATCTATCTATCTATCTATCTATCTATCTATCTATCTATCTATCTATCTGTCTATCTGTCTGTCTCATTATCTAGCTATCTCATCTATCTATCTATCTATCTATCTATCTGTCCATATTAATCTATCTGTCTGTCTATCTGTCTCATTATCTAGCTATCTCATTATCTATCTGTCTAACTATCTGTCTGTCTGCCTCATTACCTTTTATTCAAATCAGGTTAGCATCAGAAATGAAATCATGTGACACTCCATATCTATCTATCTATCTATCTATCTATCTATCTATCTATCTATCTATCTATCTATCTATCTATCTATCTATCTATCTCATTATCCATCCATCCATCCATCCATCCATCCAATATCCCTCTCTCTCTATTTATCCCTCTCTTGTTATATTATTATTCACTGTTTTGTTTGGTGCATCACCTGTTTATTGTGCATCCCCCCTCCCCCCTCTACATTTGTAAATGGTGTCAGTAACAGTGAGCTCTGTATGCACAATGGAGGCACTTCAGCGCATCAATATTCATTTTGCGAGAGTAACTTTTGAATGATTCTGATACCCAGCTGCCTGCGAGGATTTTATACACCATTGAATTTTAGTGACATTAGGGGCTTCAGTTGTGTCTTTTGGTTGAGTAACCACCTTTTAGTTTTTTACAAAAATTCCATAAAACCTCTTATTGCAACATTCACCTATAAAATTATAATCATATCTTTCCCTCCACCTCAACTTCTCACTTCTACTTTATATCTCCATTTAATTATCCGTAGTTCATTTTTAGATTATCCAGCATTGCAGATTTTGCCTGTTTTTTTTACAATATCCAGGTCACACGTGTCCTTTTGTGCCCAATACTATCTGATATGAGAGCAGAAGGAACATATGTTGGTAATATAAAAGTGAAAGAACTAGACAGTCGCACTGTACTTCAGAGCTTAGCAACCGGTGGCACGCTGGCACTTGTAAGTCCCCGACTGCTGGGCGTCCAAGCCTGCTGTACAGTGTAGGGTTATTGTACGTCTGGGTGGGCAGGGGTAATTGAAGTTATAGATCTGGACAGAGTTATTTTACACAAAGGAAAACTGGTCTGTAAGATTAGACATCCGTGTAGCATGTCGTGTAGTCACTGGTGCTTCCTTATCCCCATATTCCTGCAGAAAGATGGAAATTCTACTCTTTGAATACGTTTTGCATTGCAAATGATTTCTAGTGCAGTCTAAAATGCTACTATGTTGTTAGCTAATGGTTTAGAATCATGGTGTCTGGATGCAAAGTGTCAGTATTACAGCATAAATCACTTCATTCGGGGCTCTGATTTGTTGCAGCCTGCTGTTCCCATCCATAAATCTGCTACTCCACTTGTGACCTTCAATGGTTAATGCTGAAGGATCATTTTGCCTATTGAGCTGTGCACCTTCTAAAATATTATCACACAATTAACCTCTGACGGAACTGCTGGAGTTTAATCCCCTTTCTTTAACGAAAATATATTTCTTTTAAAATTCTGCATTGGAAACTGGCTTGAAACCTCCTCTCTGGGACTTGCAACAGCCGAGGAAAATATTATGATGTTCTGTCTGCTTCCAATAGGCAGAGGCATTTACATGGCGGTGCGGGGGATAGCCGGCGTTCCCGGAAATGGGAGTGGCAAGGCCAGCATCTGCGTCCACGGATGCAGTTTCCTGGCCTCGCAAGCCGGCCAGCCTACATAAGCTGCGGCTTACACAGCTGGCCGGCGCTGTCCACCATCGCTGGTTATCCCAGCCTGCAACGTTGGTCACAGTGCTGGGACCGCAAATGCAACAGGGGGTGTCAGACACCTCCTGCTGCATTTGCATATTAGCAAGGACGGAATTGCAAAGCTGCCCGCATGCATACATCATATATCTATAGCCTACATGCATACATCATATATCTATAGCCTGCATGCATACATCATATATCTATAGCCTGCGTGCATACATCATATATCTATAGCTTGCGTGCATACATCATATATTTATAGCCTGCGTGCATACATCATATATCTATAGCCTGCGTGCATACATCATATATCTATAGTCTACGTGCATATATCATATATCTATAGCCTGCGTGCATACATCATATATCTATAGCCTGCGTGCATACATCATATATCTATAGCCTGCGTGCAACTGTGCAATTCCCTTCTCTGCAGAATCAGCCCCTATGTTCAGAGCTGCAGGTACATTTTATAAAAAATATATAAAATAAAATGTATAACTATACTAATCTAGAACCATTTCATTTACTCTTTTTAAGCATTTGTTTTTAAGACAGTTTGTAGCTCGTTTGTTTACCAAGATCTAGGTTAGGGATGGGGAACCTCAGGCCTGGGAGCCTTATAAGGCCCTCGGAATCATTTGCTGACCCTCAGAGCTTTTTACTGCTAGACTCATCTGGCAAGCAGGGTGCCTAGAATGGTGCCCTGCAGCCAGAATCTACGCAGCAGTACCGCCTGGAGCGTCCTTAGGACACTTCAGACGGTCACACCGCTGCCCTTACAGCTCTCCAGAGCATCCTCAGGATGCTCCGGGCATTGCTGAAATCACCGTCGATTGTGACCCCGCCCTTATGTGACATCACATGGAGGGGTGTGGCCTGGACTGGGCCCACGAATAATGTTATATATATATATCAAAATGGCCCTCGGCAGAAAAAAGGTTCCCCACCCCTGATCTAGAGGTTACTAGGCCACTATCGTGTTCCAGGTAGCAGTTACATGAAACGTACCAATACTGTATGTTCTACAAAGCGTTTCAGATTTTTGTCTCCAAATAGAGGTTTATTTTCAACCCACATTTAACAGAATGGCCGCTGGCATTAAGCCACTGATTCCATAGGGGGCTCTGCTTCTTCTTGCAGACTTGCGTTGCTGATAAAAGGGGAAGCACAGGTAACAGGTGGTTGTACTGTAGTCCTTAGCAACCATCCAAGTGTTTGCTCCATTTTACTGAAGAATTTTGTCTGGCTAAGGAGTTATCGCAACTGTGATAAAAAATTGTTTCATATAAAAGAGCTACTGGATCAATTCACATCTAGAGCTAAAAAATTACTGCCTGACTTTTAATCACCTGACTGTAAACTGCTCATAGGGCAAGCATCACTTTCTATGGATACTAGGTACCCTATCTGTCTGTAAAGGGCTTCCGGAGGGGGATGTAGTTGGCATCCCGGCGAGCGGGATGTCGACGGTCTAAATACCGGCACTGAAATCCCGATAGGTCGGGATCCTGGCATCAGTATCCCGACCGTCGGCATCCTGAAGGTAAATATCGGGGTGTTAGGGGGAGGTTAGCGTTAGGTAGCAGGGTTAGGGTTAGGCACTGTGTAGGGAGTGGTAAGGTACATACACACAGAACGATTTAGTAAATGAACGATTTTAGTAAGCGATTTTCATTCATTTTTTCAAGGGAAAAATGAACGAAAATCGTTTACTAAAATCGTTCATTTACTAAATGTAATGAACGATTTTTTTGAACTACAAACGATTTTTTCATATTCCCTTACGGAAATTCGTTGTGTTGGTCAGTCTGACTAAACTACAAACGTGAACGCGCATGAACGATAATCGTTCATCGTTTTAACTCAGAAAGTGAACGATTTTTTCAACGATTGAACGACAAATGATATAATTATCGATAATTGTTCCAAAAATCGTTGTGTGTGTATGCACCTTTAAGATTAGGGTGCGGGGAGGGGGAGGTTAGGTTTAGGCACTAGGGGTGGAGGTTAGGTTTAGGCACCGGAGAGGGGGTGCGGGGGTGCGAGGAGGCGGAGGTTAGGCTTAGGCACTGGGGGGGGGGTTATAATTAGGCATCGGGGAGGGAAGGTTAGGGTAAGGGTTGGGAAATTACTTACCATCTGTTCTTATGGGTGTCGAGATTCTGGCTGTAGGGGTTCTGCTGCCGGTATTCTGAACAGTGGAGGCCGTAGTAGTCTTAGATAAAAATGTAAGTGATGGCAATCCTGTTATGGGATTGTTTTATGTGAACTGCTAATGAAAGGTTAGTGAAAGCTGAATAACTGGGTGGTAGTAGATTTGCTAACTCTTCAGCAGTAACTTTACAGAACAGATTTATGTACTTTTCCTGTGAACAGACCTGTGTTACATTGATAACCTAAATTATGCATTGCGGGATGATGAGAAGGTATTTGGAGGACGGGGGCTGCTGACTTTGCACACAAAACCTGCTTGATGTAAGAATTGTAATAGAATGTACTTTATATCGAAATGCCCAGAATTCTACCTCAGTGCTCATTTGCCAGAATACCAATTATTGTGCCCGACCCAGAGGCTCACACAGCAGCGATATCAAAGGCAGCAGAGCAATGTTTTTCGCCAGTCATGCAACATGAGTCGCACCACGAATGCATCCCAATTTTGTTCGTACAGAGTAGCAGATCAAATTTAGACGCACGGTAGCGGAAATGTAAGGAGTTTTCGTGGACAGTGACTGGGAGGTACCAGGGCAGTGGCTAAAATGATGCACGATAATGCTGCGTCTTACAGGAGTGTCGCACACGTGTCGTTGAAAGCGGTTGCATACAGAGACGCCCAGCTGCAGCCATAGGAGGCCTCTATAGACTCTGAGAGTGGGCGTCTCAGTCCTTGCTCATTCAGATGCACGGCTCTACACCAGGGAAGGGTCTTGCAGCAGCATTAGCATAAACTTGCAGGCGCGCCTGATGCAAAAGACACATTGATGGCCGCAACTGTATCTTACTCCGAATCGGACCCACTAACTTGTATTTGACGTCTTTCTACTCTTCTAATAATTTCTGCCAATTTTAAAGGTTTGGGTGTTTTTATCTTTGAAATACAGGTTTCGCCGGCAGCTCTCGGAACCGTGTAATTCGTTCCCTCCGCTCCCCGCACTACCAAGGGAAGGCCGGCCAGTCTACCAGCGGCAGATGTCCGAACCCAGCATCCAGTTTCCTCCTCAAGGATTTAAGCAAGAATACCACGATCCAGTTTATGAACATGGCACTATGGTTGGGAATACAGCAAACCAGAACTTCCCTCCAGCTCTCATGATTAAGCAGGAGCCAAGAGATTTTGCTTACGACTCTGGTAATTATTTTGATAGTAATGGCGATGAGATGTGTTCATGAATGTTTATAAAACCCCTCTTTCACCGGAAATGCACTTCCAGGCTCTCTTGGTACCGGGATGTTTTTCTCTACAACTGTAGCCAATGAAAGATATGAAAATACCAAACTGTTAAGGCCCCCATTCATTAGCAATTGATTGCAGCAATCGTGCAATTTGCAATCGATTGGGTATAAAAATCTTTCCCTTTTTCAATCGATTGTGGCAATTCTGCAATCTGCAATCGATTGAAAAAGGGAAAGATTTTTATACACAATCGATTGCAAATTGCACGATTTCTGCAATCAATTGCTGATGTATGGGGGCCTTTACTTCTCCAGCCAGCCTCCCTTTTAACATGTCTTTGAGGTTCTGTTATTATCCAGTCTCGTCTTTTTACTGTTTTGTTCCCAGTTGTCATGCGCAACAGACTATGCTGGAACAACTCAGAGGATCATGTACGTCCAAGGCTAATTAAAGCTGGCCAGAGAGAAACCAATTGTAATTGATCAGATATTGATTAGGTCACCTGATGATAGCATATCAGTGTTTCTCTGCGCAACTGCCATTTGCAGTTTAGTTGCTCTGCCTGATTGGTGAACAATCTGATCTGTACAGTTTATTTGTTCAAATTGCCATCCGATCTACTGATGAACCTTTGGCAGATGCAATTGTACAGGAAAATACACGTGTTGTCTGTAGATAAAATACAATGTTTTATCTCTCCCCAGCAGATTTTTCTTAGTACTGTATTGGTTTATTTTGGCTACATTCATCTCCATTACAAAGGACAAAAAAAAAAAAAACACACTGAATAACCAATAACAAAAATCAGCTTTTGTGTTCTAAAAAGCTGAAATTGCAAAGCAGTTAGGAGACAGAGTGAAAAGTGATAAGGTGCCAGCCAATCAGCTCCCAACTGTCATTTTTGAAACACAGCCTGTGATTCACTGGCAGTTAGGAGCTGATTGGCTGGCACCTTATCACTTTTCACTCTGTCTCCTAACACTGCTTAGTAAATAGACCCCTAAATTACATATTTTAACTGATCAGGCCCTTGTGACTGTGGGCCTGATTCAGACCCGCTCGCGAGCGCTGAGCGCTCGCAAGCGGGTCGATGTTGCCCAAGTGCGCATGCGCACGACGGAGGCGGCTCCGTCGTGCGCATGCGCGAGACCCGAATAGCGACGGCCAAGTCGTTATGGGTCTCGCACCAAAGTGGGCGTGCTGTCGATGGTGATTGACAGCACGCCCCCTTTGGTGGGCGTGCCGGGGGCGTGGCTGCCCAGACGGAGGCATTCTCATGGGAACGCCTACCGTCTGGGGCCGGCCCCACTGACATCACTAATAGAGCCAAAAGCGCTCCAGGGCTTGCGGCAGCGAGACCCTACCGCAGGGTCTCGTTGCAAGCCCAATGGTCGAGATGGTCTTGACCATCGCGACCATCATTTTGGCCGCTCGCTATAGCTGTGGGTGGTCACCCACAGCTATGCGAGCGGCCAGGAGGCCGCTCCAAAAAGGAGGAGGGATGCCCTGATTCAGAGCGAGCGCTCTGTCAGAGCGTCCGGCTCTGAATCAGGGCCTGAATCCAAGCTCATTGGGCCATAATTGAACAGACTGGAATGAGGTAATCCAGCACTAACATAATCATTTAGGTTCCAGTATAAGTTTGAATAAGGTAAGTGTACAGGCAGAATAAATGGCAGACTGCAAATCAGTAGCCTGACTTTAGAAAGCTCTAAGGGAAGAGGCGCAGGTATTCAATTATCAGCAATGTATTCATGCCCCTATTACTGATAACTCAGCACTGCAATATTGCAGATGTTTGAATAAAGGTGTTAGGAAGATTTTGCGATGTCTGTGGCTGAGATGTACCGGAGACACAGCCAGAACACAGACATTGCGCAGTCATTGCCGATAATTAAATACCTCCCTAACGTAGTCAGCGTTTGCGGGAGGAAATATTAGAAAAACGCAGTTGGAACGTTTAAACGCTGTTTTGAGGGCGTGCATAAATTAGTCACCGCATCCTTACTGGCAGCAGAAGAGCCCTCTGTGTGTCTGGAGACTCGCTGTGTCTGCCACAGCTTAGACTTACTCAGGTGGCTGATGGCCGCCTGATCTGCAGTCGATGTTTTTGGTTATGTGCGTGAGCGGCGGATGTGAGATGCTTTCAGTGGGTGTCTCTAAGCACTGTATGGCAGGTGAGTCATATTTTCGCAGTTGCAATCCGTCCATCTTTAAGTCAGGCGCATAATATATGACTGCCACAGCAAAGTCAAGAGACTCTGAATGTTTCAGGGCTACAACATCAAACAAAAGTTTTGCGGCTATATTTGATTTTAAACATTTCCACCGTTCAGACAGATTTCACCAGTGGGCTTCACACAGTGAAATTATGTTGTGGGTGCAGCAGCTTTTCATACAAACACACATCACTCTGAGATCAAGAGTTACTGTAAGTACTACGGTCTCGCTAGTTATTTGATTTGAGAATTCTGCTGTCTGGATTTACTCCTTATGCATTAACAGGGGTCAGAAGAACACAGACTGCTTTCAAGTCCATAATGGACGTCTGTGGATGGTCTTAAACCAATCACGTAGGTTTTAGCGATGACTGATTGATCTCCAGGGGGCCGCCTTTTGTAAGCGCTGTCTTTTACATGAATGGGCTTTGTACAGCTCAGAGGTTCATTCATAAAGACGAGGAGTAGACTGGAAAAAAAAAAGAATCTGAGCCGTTCAATAATGTGGAGCTGGGAGGTTTCACGTTCCATCAGCTGTTCTGCTTGCCAGATAACTTGAAGCGGTGATTAATGTTCATTGGCTGTGCCAGTATGTTATATGACTCTGCTTTACGGGCTTCGTGTACCGGATATACACAGATGTATAAATCTGTGTTCTGAACTGTGAAAGATAAAAAAAAGGAACAGATTGCTGTGAAAAACTTTTCTTTTTTCTTCTGAGCTTGCTGGTGAAACCTAGCAGGGGCTGAGCTGCAGATGTTATAGAATAAGGAAGTTAATAAGTGTGAACCAAAAACCACTTGGGGTACGGAGTATGGCTTTTATAAACAGTGCATTGGCATCTGGTACTGGAGCACTGAGATACAATCCAGTCCTCTGTTTACTAGAGGAAATTGTCAACCCTAATCCGGGCATGTACTTGAGCACCCCCATTGTACTGATGCAGCCACTACTCTATCCTGAATTTCTGAAGATCTCCCAAGAAAGTAGAGTAGGGATGGCCATTAACCATCAATGTTTTTTGCAACCATCGATGGTGAACGACTAATGGTAAGTGTTCTTAACATAGATGGTGTGGCACCAAAGCTGAACCATTAATGGCGTTGCCCAATGTTGAGATAACATCGGCGGTGCTAGTCCGGTGACTGAGGTCTGCGCATGCTTTTCTACCGATGGTTTAAAACCATCAACCATTGATGGTTAAGCCATTGATGGGCATCGCTGGTTCGGGTCTTCACGCCAACTTTGGATCCCAAAATGAGGCAGAAACATCATCTTCCTGGTGTCAGAGCTTGCACGTTTTGGAATGCATATAAATGTCCCTCCCTTGTGATCGGGTGCCATTTCACACAGGGATCAAGGGTGAAGAGGGTGTGGACTGTGTGATGCAGCACTGTGAGACACTTTCAGGCACTAAAAAATGCCATTAGGAGCACTGTGTTAAAGGGGCATTGGGTTATTTAAAAAACAAACAAACATAGGAGCACTGTGAAGCACTGTGTTGTATGTTCAGGGCTTAAGGCATTTTGTTAAAAAAAAACACTGTGTTGTGTGCTCAGGGCTTCAGGCAGGCACTGTGTTAAAAAAAAAAAAGCCGTTAGGACCACTAGATTAAAGGGGCACTGTGTTCCTCATGCACTGTGTTAAAATAAAACACTGTTGTGTGCACTGTGCTAAAAATACAAAAAAACATTAGGGTACCATTACTAGGAGCGCTGTGAGGCATTGTGTTGTGTGGTCAGGCACTGTGTTAAAAAATAACGTCATTAGGGTTACATTTCTAGGAACGCTGGGAGGCATTGTGTTGTGTGTTCAGGCACTGTGTTAAAAAATAACGTCAAAGTGCCACCCTTATACTAGGAGCACTTTGAGGCAGTTTGTTGTGTGTTTAGGGCCTTCAGGCTCTTATAAAAATATGTAATATAAAACTTGTGTGTTAAAAAATATAATATCATTATTAGGGTGCTGCCCGGCTTATACTAGGGGCGCTGTGAGGCAGTTTGTTGTGTGTTCAGGCACAGTTAAAAATTCTTAATATAAAACTTATGTGTTAAGAAATATAATGTTGTTTCATACTACGGGGGGGTGTTTCCCAATTAGAAGGGAGGAGGAGGGGGGGTTGTATGGCTAGCTTCGTTTGCAACCCTTGTCAGGAATCCTTGGCTATTGACATTGACATTGAATTCTTTTATGGCATTTTCTCTTCTCATTTGCAGCAAGACAGCTCTCGCTAGGCCACATCTGAATTTTATTTTATGTTAACTATTCGATCAATCAATCATTCTTTTTTACCTGCCTTCCGCTACATACATATTCCACCTCCATTTCCCTGTACTGCCCCCGGCCTCTGAACTAGTTCTTGATTAATTCTTTAGCTTAGCATTGTATAGTTTATATTAAACTGCCATCCTGTCTGCCACTGCTGTGCCACTCTGTTTCCCAGATGTACTACTGTGTATTCTTTTTTTAAACTGCCATGTGTTTGTGCTGCTGCTCTGTCGCTTAGTTTAGCCAGTCAACTAAACTGTGTTTCATTTCATGTTTAGCCTCAAAACATGAACTGTTTTATTATAGTGGTTTATTGAATCATTTTGTTGTTGCTTCTTTAATGATGCCTATGTACAAAGCTGATTTTGCATGTATACATTGTGCAGAGCCATTTGTCATTTCTCGTGCATACTTGACACAAGCTGTTGAATAGGTTGAGTGATAAAACCAATTCACTATAATCTATTTTTTTCAATCTGGTATGGAAGTGGGATGAAGATAACCTCTTGGAATTACCTTTGCTGTGCTTTAGGCATGTCTTAATCATGGGGAAAGATACAATTAGTCTCCAGTGTCAACTAATTGGTGGCTTTGAAGTAACCCTGCTTAACCGGTGCATATAGTTCTGTGCTTTGCATCCACATTCAGTGCAGTTTGTAACTGTAAATGCTAAATTTCATTGATGTGCCTTGTTATTAGATAAGGTAAAAATGGAAGCAGCCGGCAATTTAATTAGCTACTATTTTTCTGGTTAAGTCATTAGTTTGATGAACTTCAGAGCAATGTTTATGGCTTCTAATTAACCATGTTAGTCATTTGATTGAATAATCACTTTGCAAATGTTTCTGCAATTTGATTAGGGTCTGACCCACTCTGATAGTCATAAATTAACAGTTACTGTAAAACCGTTTTCAGCAGCTGAGTAATTTGCACGTGTGTCTTCTCGGTGGGGTCCTGCAAGTTCTTGCAACTCCCTAGTCATCCTGCCGAAAAAATGCAATTATTGTTCAAATGCCAGCACAATATTTGCTCTGTGCAAACCTAGTAATCTTCTTTAGGATCATTATATCCGCTGCCCATGTCAAAATGTGCCCTGCAAGACTTTTTAATAACGTTGCTGAGTTTTTTTTTTCATATACAAAATAGATCCCTAGAAAGTAGATCGGGTAATCCAGCCTTCTCACGCAGTCCTTTTTTTTCCAATTTACTTTCAGTCTAGATGTAGGTTTATCCCCAGTGGTGTAACCAGGTTATTTGGAGCTCAGGGCAAGATGAAAAATGCACCCTTCCCCCTATGTGCACGCGCCGGAAAAGCGGGCATGGCCACATGCCACATGGGTGTGGCCACTGAAAAATGATGTGTGTCAACATGACACACCACCGTTTCTCATCATTCTGGAAGCATTCCCTTCCATCCCATATGCACCTTAATGCCCCCAGTAGTAGTGCCCCTTATACAGTGCCCCCTGTTGAAGAGCCCCTCATGCAATGCCCCTAGTAGTAGTGCCCCTCATGCAATGCCCACAGTAGTAGTGCCCCTTATGCAATGTCCCCAGTAGTAGTGCCCTTTATGCACTGCCCCCAGTAGTAGTGCCCCTTATGCATTGCCCACTGTTGTAGTGCACATTATGCAGTGTCTCCAGTAGTGCCTCTTATGCAGTGCTCCCTGTAGTGCCCAATATATAGTGCCCCTTAACAGTGCCCCCAGTTGTGCCCATTATATAGTGCCCCCAGTAGTGCCCCTTATGCAGTGCCCAATATACAGTGCCCCCAGTAGTGCGCCTTATACAGTGCCCTCAGTAGTGCCCCTTATGCAGTGCCCTCACTAGAACCCAATATACTGTATAGTGTCCCCAGTAGTGCCCCTCATATAATGCCCAATATAAAGTGCCCCCAATAGTACTGCCTTTTACACATAAAACTCGTAGACAGACAAAATTATACTTACCTGAAATCCCCGCTCCTGACGCCGTCCGCTCCTCCGGTCCTGCTTGGCACTATGGGACAGACCTCATGACATCTTTCCCTTCACCCAGTGCGGGAGCCAGAAGGCGTGGCTCATGAGTGATCTCCAGCCTGGCTCCGGCCCTGGGTGCAGCAGGGTGCACACCGCCGCCAAGTAGTACGAGTGTGACCTGGACGCCGTCCGATGGTGCCCAGGGCACATACCCTCCCCTACCTCCCTTAGTTACGCCACTGTTTATTCCGATTTGTGTTTTAAGGCTTTTCTAGACCTTGAATATAAATTGCACTGCCCTATGATTGAAATTAATCTAAGTACCCATCAATTTTTCAAAATGTTGCTACAGTGTCATACGGAATAGTTCTGGGGTAGATCTAACATACACACCGGAGGAGGACATTAACAAGTGGCCAATTTCTGTGTTCAGTGATTGCATGTATTTACCAATGACCATTGAAGAACCAATTGACACGAAAGGTAGTCATAATGTCGGCACTTACATTGATGACCGTTGAGATGTCGACACTACAGTGTCAACAATTAGGATGCAGACATTGTGTAAATGTCGACATTGAACATATATGCGTCTGCAGTATGTCGGCATGTTCACAATGTCGACATGTGAAGTGTCGACTTTCTGCTGCTGGAGGGAAGGGTTAGGTTTAAGCACTAGAGGGAGGGTCTGGGTTATGTAGCGGGAGGCTCTAGGGAGAGGGTTAGAGTTAGGCCTTAAGGATATATTCAGAAATGCCGCACAATGATCTGGAAGTCATCAGGACCGGAAGCAGGGGCGTATCTACCCATTGGCAAGGATGGCACTCGCCAGGGGCGCCGACCAAAGGGGGAGCGCCGTCCGGCAGTGCCACCAGCAGCCAAGGGGTGGACTACCCCCGCTAGTTCCCCGGCCCTACAAGTGTAGGGCAGTCCGCAGTGAGAGTGGTCTGCCCTACACAGATTACAAACACACAGCTGCCAGCAGCGGCTGTGTGATTGTTATAGTAGCCAGCCAGTGAGAGTCAGACAGACTCTCATTGGTGGCTGCGTCGTCCACGGAGGGAGCCGTCTGAAGCTCACTAATGAGCTCAGTCTTCTGGTTCCCCCCCCTCGCAGCGGGTGATGGGAGAGATGTCATGACGTCTCTCTCATGCTGCAAGAGAAGAGCAGGGAATCGGAACGGACAGCAGCGGTTGCGTAAGGAGCAGGATCAGATAAGCTGTATTTTTTGTTCTTCTGTGTGTGTGGGCAAGCCTGGCACAGCAGGGGGGGGCACTTTATAGGGGGTGGCCGCTACTGGGGGCACTTTATGGGGGGGTGCCTGCTGCTGGGGGCACTGTATAGGGGGGCCGCTACTGGGGACACTGTATTTGTATGGGGGGACTACTACTGGGTGCAGTGTATAGGGGGACTACTATTGAGGGCATCAGTGTCGACATGATGAATGTTGGTGTGTTCAATGTCAACATTATGACCATGTCGACATTATGAATGTCAACAAAATATACCACACCCAGTTGGCTCAGAGTTGTGCTACATGTGGGTCTAAATATTTCCAATTAAAATTTCTTTATATATGGATACAAGTAATTTAAAATAAACAGGTTCTAGCCCCACTTTTTTTCACTGATTTCAAGCAGACTTGCAGGAGATGAAAATGTCATAAAATAGACACTCTGACCCTGAACGGCCACAAGAGAATGAGTCCTGCTGAAGTGAACACTTCCCAAGCCAGCATAAATATGTAAATAAATATACCCCCAATTGTGTAGTCATTGTGGTCCAACCTTCAGCGCCATCTTGAATACATTTGCATAAATTATGTGTCACGTCTCAGATATACATGTTGGCCACAGCTGTGGATGGCTGCAGACAGATGTGATAATATTGTTGGAATAACCTTATGGGCAATAATGATCTGAGAGAATCTCTGATGTTCGCATGACGACGCAAACTACTTTGGTGTCATTCAGGGTCGTTGGCCCAGTTGCTCTCTTGAGAAGTCCATTTTGTGGACTGAACCATTATTCATGAAGTGCAGCCTATTCTTTCTATGAGCGATGCCCCTTAGGCTCAAAATGGCAGACTCCACTGTCAGCAATGAGTGCACTTTAATGATACTGTGTACTGCATCCCATATGGCCTAGATTAAAGGGGAATACCAGCATATCTAAGTCATCCACCATATATAATTTTCCCATGGCTCTGAGAGTCTGTTATCTGTATGACTTTGTATGGGGCAAACACAAACTGTATAACACTTCAAATTATATTTAGATTTTGGTCTTCTCACCTATTTTAAAGGATTAGACTAATCAAACTACATTCACATACTGTGTAACATGTCAGTGCAATACATTTTATTTTTATTGTTTTGCTCATTTCGTCATGCACACTTGGCATGTTTTGTAATCCGCCTTCCTGCAGTTCCTTGTTGGTTGGTGAATATGGGGGGAGAAGGACCCTCACTAGAGCATTAGGGGTATGTTTACTAAAGTGCAGGTTTATAGATGTGGAGATGTTGTCCCTAGTAACCAATCAGATTCTAGGTATTAGCTTCTAGAAGGTGCTAGATAAATGATAAGTAGAATCTGATTGGTTGCAGGGGGTAAAATCTCCACTTCTAAAACCTCTCACTTTATTAAATATTGCCCTTTAGGCTCTTACACACTTAATGATGTGCTCCATGTGCGATATCGTTAAGTGTTTACCCTGCACTGCCGGGCTCAATGTTGTTAAATACATTGAACATACAAACTGAACAATATCGTTAACGACCTCGTTTAGTGACGGCGTCCACCCTCATCCCTGAACTTGCAGAACCTGACGATATCTTCTGGTTGCCCTGCAAGTGCGGGCGATGAAAGACATTGTTAACGTTCAGCGGGAGCGTACACTGGACAATATTAAACGCGATGAACGATAATGATATCGTCATGGTTCAAGTTATCGTCTAGAGTGTACGCGGCTTTAATCTGTACAGGGCAACATGGATACAGTCATACAGGGTGGTTTACCAAACTGTATGAGATGGGACAGGCAAAATTATAAGATGTCCAATGCTCTTCTCCCCTCTCCGTTCCATCATTACTTTGGTAAATCCAAATGTAGTGTCTCTCTGTAGACACCAATGGCATCTACATCTCTTAGGGCTCTATTTACTACATATTGAATGCGGATTGTAGTGTGATATTACCGAGTGAATTCGCATTGAGAATTCAGGCAATATCACAGGGATTTACTATAAATCCCTTGCAGGGACAGAGCTTGCGATAAAGCTCTCTCCCTGCGGATCCCATCCGCACTCTAGTCGCGGTATTTTCGGAAAAAATACCGCGACTAAGAGCCCGCGCATGCGCCGATCCACCGTCGCTGCTACCCCCACCGACGCTAAGCCCCGTCCCCGGCGCTAAGCCCTGCCCCCCGCGATCGCGGACCCCCGTGACCCCCCCTCCCCCCCCCGCGACCCCCCCCTCCCTTCATTACACTTACCTGCATCCTCCTGGCCTCCGGTGATCTTCTCCGGGCTTCCCGATCAGGTGATCTCCCATACTGCACTGGGGCCCGATCACCTGATGACCGGGCAGCAGTGCACTGTGGGAGACCAGCTGACCGGAGAGGAGCCATCACTGGAGGCCCGATCACCGGTCCCTGGATTCAGGTAAGTAAAAAAAAAATGTTTAATTTTTTTTTCTTTTTTTTTTACAGCAATCAGCTTGCGGTCTATTTAGACCACACAGCTGATTACTAGTACCGGCTCCCGCCTCTGCTCTCCCCGTTAGAGCAGAGTGGGAGCCCGGTAACCGGGGGAGACCCTGGATAACGCCACCTCCAGGTGGCGTTATTATCACAGGGCTTCCCCCGGTATTTTTTTATAATTTATTTTTAGTAACTATGGTCGGATCACATTTCCCATTACAATTATGGGAAATGCGATCTGCTTTACTAAAAATAAGTGATACTAGGGGTTGGAGTAGAATTTTACTAATTCTACTCCAAATGCCCTGTAATAACTACAGGTGAAACTAAAATAATGTGAAAAGGGTGTGAAAACACCCTTTTTCACTTTATTTTAGTAAAAATAATGTTAATAAATAGAGCCCTTAGCCACTACCATAGGCAAACGCAAGGGGGGTTTCCGTCTGCCTGGAAACCCCCCCTCCCCAGCACATACCATGACCACAGTAGGAATAGTAATATAATAAAATTTTACTAGTGCTACATGTTCTTCTCAGTATCACAAATTACATAATTACCACCACCTGTGGATCTTTTAACATGTATCAGCCAGTAATAAATAACATGTGCAGCAACTAGGAGATCTGGAAAACATGCACTGTTAGGGATGCACTGCTATAGAGCCCAATATGTACATATATGTCCAGGAAAGTACTAGGTTCTTCTGCTGCTCCTCCAGGCTCCCAGACTTGCTCCAATGCTCTGGAATGGTGCCCACAATCTAAAATAAAAACATTCAGCTCAGGCAGGGTGGCTTACTGCCATATCTTCTTCATAGATTGGCCATACTCGCTCTAAAATCAAGCGTTTGGAAACCCCCCTCTAGAAATCCTGCGTTTGCCACTGACTACAGTGGCTGTAATTTTCTATTCTTTTTAAATAAATGGCATGCAATAACCTCTGTCAGCCATCAGATGTCACTTTTCTGATTCTGGGCCTGATCTATAGATGTACGCCAATGCCGTTTGTATGCAGCGGCTGTGCAAATGTTGCGGTCGCCGGGATTTGTTTTTTGAGACGCCCACTAGCGGCTTTGCAAATCCAGGCGACTGCGTACAAAGGCGCAGCATCGGACGCAGATCAGTTAATTATCGGACTTCTGAGTAACCCCATGGTCGCGCAGAGACAAGCCCCGAAACTGGTTGCGACACTCTTGCGTTTGAGACGCCACCTACCCGTTGCCACCCACAAACCGTCCCTGCCTGTCCCTGCCTGTCAATCACTTTGTGCATAGGTCCTCGCTGCGGGCAACAATGAAAATGAAACGTGGCGCATGCGCAGTGTGACTCAGACACATGCGCAGAACACCGATAATCGCTCAGCTGCATAAATATCGGCATTGCCTCCATCTCTGAATCAGCCCCGCCTGTCGGTATCTTCAGATATCGGGATGCCGCTATTGAGCCTCCGGTATTTCATACCGATTCCCATAGCATGGGTCCTCAGGTACCACCAACAGGTCATTTTGGATTTATTTTGAGTAATACACAGTTAATCTATGTTAATGGGTTAGTAATTACCCCACCTGCTTCCACAGACAGAAATCCTCAGAACAGGACCTGTTGGGAAAACCTAAAGGTAGCGGGTGAGAACCACTAAGCATTTGGTCAACTGCTATAAATCTGTACATAACATTTAGGGGTATATTTACTAAAGTGTGGGTTTATAGAAGTGGAGATGTTGCCCATAGCAACCAATCAGATTCTAACAATTATCTTCTAGAAGGTGATAGATAGATAAATAATGGGCAACATCTCCACTTCTATAAACTCGCACTCTAGTAAATATACCCCTTAGACTCTGGGACACATGCAGTCTATGAAATAGGAAACATCTCACTTTATCTTATACGTTTGTTAATTATTTTGTTAATTAGTTTTAATTTGGGACTTTTATATATATATATATATATATATATATATAGATATATAGATAGATACATGCATACTGTATATTAGATTTCTGATAGCTATAGATAGATAGATTTTTCAAAAGAGATGAAGAGTCTGATGATCATTTGAAGATTGTACGGAGTTTAGAGATGTAATTAATCAGAAAATATTATTTCAGGCAAATGGGAATCAGATTTGCAAGGAAAAAAAAAAAGAGGAAATCTTTGTGCTATTTTAAGTAAAGTGTGATTGCTGGAGGAGCTAACCTTTAGCAAGGTTGATTATGCTGAAAGTTTGAGTTCAAGTGAGTGCGTTAGATAAAATCAATGTTCCCTCATATCGGAGCCTCGTCGTGCAGAGCCGTGTCCGTGTGTCTGGGAGAACGCTAGCCATGTGTTGACAGGTTCCCTCTCGCTGCACCGTGTGCCCCTTTCTGTTACTCTTCTGTCGTCGGCCTGTCTCATTGATAACCTGCGCGCTCTCCGTTCCAGACACCCCTCTGATTAGCATTGTCTTTGCTTCCTTTGCAGAAGTGCCTAGCTGCCATTCCATTTACATGAGGCAAGAAGCTTTCCTGGCCCATCCCAATGGAGCAGAAGGTATGCCCCCCTACACCTGTCTCACTACACTGCAACAATGTATCGCTCCCAGCCTGCTGGCGCTCATGCTTTGTGTTACCGTTTCAGGTTGTATGTTTGAGAAAGGTCCCCGGCAGTTCTTTGATGACACGTGTGTGGTTCCTGAGAAGTTTGATGGTATGTGCTGACCTTTGTATATTGGACAGTGGAAAACCATACATGTTTTGTGCTGGTCTGTATGCCTAGTGGGCAGCATTCGGCCATTTGTTGGCCGGAGAAGGAAGTGTCACGTAGATAATATCTAACTAATGTCTGTCCATTTAAAAAAAAAATATTAAAAAAATCTATTTGTCATTGACTATAAGGGAATCTGCAACATTTTATTGAACATACTTTATCAGCATTTCATCTCTGCTGGTAATTGTTTGTGCAGCTTCAATGTTGCAAGAAATTACCATTAGCAGTGGTTGTGCAGAAAGTTACTTTTTTTTTTTTAGTAAATGTCATTTAAAGTTGCATTAGTGCATTATAATAATGGTCTCCTGTCCTCCCCGGCAATCTGGAGCTGCTTCATCCAGCTGTTACTCCCTGGTTCGTCTCGAAGCTCCAAACTATAACTCTGTGCCGTGTGACGCTCTGGAGTGAGTGGCAGGACCGGACAGTAGTCACACTCTTGATTTTGGTTCTTGTCTATCTGCTCACCCTTCACAGACATTTTGAAGTGGCAAAACCAAGCTGCTAAAGTTTTAATTCAGCTTTTAATGGTCGGTCAGTGGGAGCTCAGACTTCTATAATTTCAAACTGAATGGTTGATACTTATCAGCTGTAAACAGCTCCAAATAAATATTCATTTTGGCTATTTTCCCACAGAATGTAGCAGAAAGTTAATACATTGGAATTTTTTTATTTAGCACTTCGGGTTTGTCATTTTTTTTTTAATGTGTCTTCTACTCCCTTCTAATTTCACTTTTGCTGTGTAACCACTGAAACTATTAGGTATAATTTGATACAGAGATTACCATGTACAAATATATTTCCCACAAGAAATATCTTTTCTGTCTAATGTATGAATGTTGCTGGCCTACCGTATATACTCGAGTATAAGTCGACCCAAATATAAGCCGAGGTACCTACTTTTACCACAAAAAACTGGGAAAACTTATTGACTCGAGTATAAGCCTAGGGTGGGAAATGCAGCAGCTGGTAGTGCCCCCAGTAGTAATTCCCCCTGGTTGTGCCCCCAGTAGTAATCCCCCCTGGTAGTGCCCCCAGTGGTAATCCCCACTTTCAGTGCCCCCAGTAGTATTCCCCCCCTGGTAGTGCCCCCGATGGTAATCCCCCCTTTTAGTTAAACCCAGTAGTAATCCCCCCTGGTAGTTCCCCCAGTGGTAATCCGCCCTTTTAGTGCCCCCTGTAGTAATCCCCCCCTGGTAGTGCCCCCTGTAGAAATCGCCCCCTGGTAGTGCTCCTTGTAGTAATCGCTCCCTGGTAGTGCTCCCTGTAGTAATCGCCCCCTGGTAGTGCCCCCAGTAGTCCCCCCCTCCCCCCAGTAGAGAGACGTAATTAAAAAAATAAATAAACACTTACCTGAAACCCCGACTCCTGGTCCCGCCGCTAACAGCTCCTCCGGCCGCTTTGCATGGGATAGATGTCATTACTCATGATGTGGGAGCAGCAGCAGCCGATGAGAGTCTGACAGACTCTCAGCGGCTGCTGATTACAATAAACACACAGCTGCCGGCTCCGGCGACTGTGTGTTTGTGCTGTGTAGCGCTGACCGAACTCTGTCCGGTCAGCGCTACACACTGCACTCGAGTATAAGCCGAGGGGGTACTTTTACAGCACAAAAAATGTGCTGAAAAACTCGGCTTATACTTGAGTATATACGGTAATTATTGGCTCATTCTGTTGAGAATCAGTGGCAAACGCAGGTTTTCTAGAGGGGGGTTTCCAAATGAGTGTGGCCAGTCCATGAAGAGGGCATAATTACCACTTATCCTGCATTAATATGCGTCATACAAAGTGCATTGTGTGTCATAATTCCAGCATATACAGGACCAGAGATCACAGTAAGCCATTAAATGCGGCAGTAGGGCCACCCTGCCGTAGCTGAGTGTTTTTATTTTAGATGTGGGCACCATTTCAGGGCATGGGAGCAAGTCCGGGAGTCTGGGGGAACAACAGAAGAACCTAGCACTGCCCTGAACATATATGTACATATTGGGCTCTATAGCAGTGCATTCCTAACGGTGCATGTTTTCCAAATCCCCTAATTGGTGCACAGGTTATTTATTACTGACTGATACATGTTAAAAGATCCACAGGTGGTGCTATTTATTTCATTTATGATACTGAGAAGAACATGCAGCGCTAGTAAAATTCCATTATATTACTATTTCTATTGTGGTCATGGTGTGGGCTGGGGAGGGGGGTTTCCAGGCAGATGGAAACCCCCCCTACGTTTGCCTATGAGAATGGTGGTGAGATGTGCTAGGCCTGGACGCCGCTAGTGGGTGGAAGGACGCATGGCCAAGCATGTGTGGGGGGTGGGTGTTGTCGATGCCTTGTTGTACACCGAACCTATGCAGAAGTGGGTTTGGTTGCACCTCCCAAGCACTCGTCACTGGGATATGACCAGTAATGTTTTAATAAAGATAATGCTAAGAGTAACTATTTTACTTTTCTATTCTGTATAAGAAATTGTAATCAAAGGGCTGAGTTGTGATTTGTATAGTTTTGCTGGAGGAAATACTGCATTATACTTTACAATTAGTTTGACTTTCATGGGGGAGAAACCTTGGAGAGAGATAAAGTGGAGAAGTTGCCCCCCAAAGCAAACAGTTAGCTTCGTGGTTGCTTTCGGGAACTACGCCACCTTATCTCTCTCCAAGGCTGGATACATTTCCCCCATAAGAGAAATAAATATATATAAATGTTGCTTTGAGCCCATATTGCTAGCGGGGTTTCCATTCATTTCACTGTGAATTGCGTTTTCATTCATCCTATTTTGGGTTGTTTTTGTATCTTAATACTTGTCTAGCTGACTGATGTATAATGGTGGTCTACTCTTGACTATCAAAGGGGGAGAGGAATATTAGGGACACTGGATATACACTCCTTTGCTTTCTATGTGCCGAGGACAGGCAAAAGATTGGTCACCGAGATCTTTGATCCCTACGGCAAATGCTCTTCCTTCCTTCACGCAGCCAGTATATTGAAACATTCAAAAGAAAAATGAATACCGTAGTCCTCTTTCTGCACTGTCCTTATCTGATACATATTTTAAATGTACTTAACTTTCTATTTAAAGAAAACCAAAAATCAAATAAACCTGTTTTGGGTTTCTGCTGTATTTGAAGTTAGTATGCAGTAAGTGATTGGGCCAGTTTCTGTCGCCCCTTTCATTTTTGCACAGTCCTGGTAATTCATATGTGAAGAGGTCAGTTGAGCGTTTGACCACTTGAAACAGGCGTGACTCGTTATCTATTTCCACTGGCGTGGAGGAAATTGTAAAGGACGGTGGACCTTATTCAGAGTCGGTCGCGAACGCCGATGCGCTCGTAACCGACTCGATGGTTAGGCCTGCGCACGCGCAGCGGCCGCACTGCACATGCGCAAGCCCCGGAGCGACAGAGAAACTCTGTCGCTCCGGAGCTCGCTACGAAAGGGGCGGCTGTCGATGTTGATCGACAGCTGCCCCCGTTTGGTAGGCGGGCCGGGGGGTGGTTACCAAAACAGAGGCGTTCCTTTACGAACGCCTACTGTTTTGTGGGCGGCCGCACTGACATCATCAGTGATGTCAGTGGGGAGCTTCCTGCTCCATCAGAGCAGAAAGCTCCCTGGGGCTTACGAGTGCCCAGACCCAACCTTAGGGTCTGGTCGTAAGCCCCGATGGTCGCGATGGTGATCACCATCGCGACCATCAACCTGGTCGGTCGTTAAGCTGTGGGTGGTAACCCACAGCTTAACGATCGACAAGGAGGCGGCCGTTCAGGATGCAAGCGGCCGTCCTGACTCAGTGCGACTGCTTGCATCTAACGACCGTCTCTGAATGAGGGCCAGTTTCTCTATTAGGTTAGGTGACAAATAACAATTTTGCTTTTACTTGTATTTTGATATGTTCTCCCCGTCTGCTCGCTGTGTTATAAGATCTCACCATTTAATTCTGTCCCCTTTATCTTGTACGAACCTATGAGGAATGACCGTGGGGCAATTATGTCACAATAAATCTCACTCTTATAGAGTGCACATTATGTGCCTGATTCTAAACTGATGTAATGTGGTCGCAATTACAGGTGCCTCTAGCGATCGCAAGTCCTACTCGAATATCCGTCTGTATTGTAAATTGGTTGTTTCTATGGAGAAGTGCAGTCCTCAGCCTCCCGTGTGTGACAGCAGCCATTCAGTAGTAACGCCACTTGCACCTGAAATCCCATCGCCAACAAGTTAACGCTTAAGCCCCGTACACACTGGACGATATCCCTGAACGATAACGATATCATTGAACGATATATCATTCATATCGACCCGTGTGTATGCACTAGGCGATTAACTATCCGCACTCCCACGGGTCGGTAACGATATCCCCAGTCGTCTGAACAATCTGGGGATATCGCTAACGATGCCATGCTGCCGAGTGCAACATGGCCCCGCTACCCCCCAGCATCGTTTGTTGTTGCCAGCATCGGCAAGTGTGTATGTACTTGCCAATGCCTGCACCCTGCCGGGTCCGTTGCGGAGGAGGTCGCTCCATACACACATCGTTTAGTGTGTACGGGGCTTAAGATGGGTGGCCAACTGCCAGCTCATCGCCAACAACTCAATGCCTAGATAAGGCCCAACTGCCAGTCCATCACCAACAATTCCAAGTATCAAAACTCCCCTGCCAATGATACACAAAAAGGTCCACTGGTACTGGTAGCGTTGCTGACCCCAGTAGGGAAGAAGTGGCCTAAGGGTTCTATTATATAAATATGATCCATGCATTGGTGAAGAGAGCACTTCGAGACCTAAGGCAAGATAGACACTCTTACTGTTTTGTCCTGTAAAACAAAAAAGCTAACAATTTCAATAAGAGGGTGGGCGGCTTCCAAAGAGTCAAGAGACCTCCCAACAAGGTAATCAGTATTATAAACCAGCAACTCCCCAAAACTCCACCCCTTACCTCTAATAGGACTACCCAAATCAAACCTTAAAAAGGGGACACGCCTTACATTTTTAACCCTTGCACCTAAATGTATCCTGACACAGCCCAGTAGTTTATATTCCGACAGGCATTTAAAACTCCCTAATGGTTGATATGTGCACTATACCTTACAGACTTAAATGACTTAAACGACTAAAAACTTATCTAAAAATAAACACACGGACAACAGGAGTTGGATTTAAAATTAAAGGTCAAATTTATTTGACATCAGATTATTAACAATTAATAAATTAATTAAATATTGAATTTGGGCTATTGAGTTAGATAATTAGATGTTGCCAATTGAAATTGATTGTGAGCTTAAAGTTAGTATGGTGGCAGACAACAAGGAACGGACACTCCCACAGACACATGCAGACCAAACACATCACTCGTTGGTGTTCAACTCTCCAGAAAAAAGCACGCCCGGACGGGCTGTGTCATTTCCCTGTAGGGTCGTTTTGGCCTATCATTGAACAAGGAGAGCGCACCCATCAAACTTGTCTAATGACTAAAAACACACTACCGTTCTTTCCGCCACAACATACATAGCACAAAACAGGGAGGGAGGGTGGGATTTCCAGAAACAAAGAGGCTGAGTCTATGCATATCAGACCTTATATACCAGCAAGGCCACACCCCCTAGGAATCCTATAGGCTAATTCTAATGTCTGACACTAACAACAAAATTCTTAAGCTGGCCACACACTAGACCAACTTACATCCATCCAGCCAACTAGTTGATTGGTTGGAATGAAAATCTGGTAAGGTATGAAAGCAAATGACATTCAGCAATTTGCTCCCAAACGCTGGAAAATGGACAAAAACTGTTGTTTGAACAAATTGTTTAGATCAAACATTTAACAAACTTGTCTGAACGACCATTTTCATCTGTTTTCTGGTATTTAGGAGCAAATTCCTGATCATCAGTTACTCCCATTCCTTACCAGATTTTCATTCCAACCAATCAACAAGTTGGCTGGTTGGATGTAAGTTGGTCTAGTCTGTGGCCAGCTTTACAGGTATACTGCTACCACAACCACGGGGTTTAACCTGGCTCAGTCAGATTGCACCTGCCTTACGCTGTCCTTCTGTCTTCTTGATGTTAGAACAGGATAATGAACATGTATAAAATCATTTATTTGTTTTTCAAGAATAACATGGAAAACATTATATTTAGAGGGACTGAATTAAGACAAAAATACTTTTTTAATAGAATATTGTACGAAAGTTCATAGCTTTCCCATCGGCCTATCCCTGCTTTTTACACATCTTTTATATAAGGAGACCCAGAAATTAACAAGCACAGAATAAGAAGACCTAGCACACATCATTAAGATGACCGACACAAGCCGCTCCTGTGTAACACTAATTAAATATAAATACATTTGTGCTAAATGTGCTTTTGCATCCTGAGCTTACAGTATATGTGTATGGGTTAATGCACTGTCTACTGTACATTATATCAATATTATACTGTAAGTCATGTTACTGTTGTCACAAAAATGCAAGGGAATCAGCTGATGACATCCTTGATATTATATACAGGCATTAATAGATGTATTAACATTTGTGTATTATATGAATATTACCGACACAACTGTGACTGAGAGAACATTCAGGCTATAGCTAAATGAATGCATTCAAAGCAAGCTGTAACCCAGGGACGTGCAGTCAGAGGAGGCAGGGGAGGCAGAGCCTCATGCTCCCTCCCCTATCATACTCCCTGTCATACTCTCTCCCCTATCATACTCCCTCCCCTATCATACTCCCTGTCATACTCCCTCCCCTATCATACTCCCTGTCATACTCCCTCCCCTATCATACTCCCTGTCATACTCCCTGTCATGCTCCCTCCCCTATCATACTCCCTGTCATGCTCCCTCCCCTATCATACTCCCTGTCATGCTCCCTCCCCTATCATACTCCCTGTCATGCTCCCTCCCCTATCATACTCCCTGTCATACTCCCTCCCCTATCATACTCCATGTCATACTCCCTCCCCTATCATACTCCCTGTCATGCTCCCTCCCCTATCATACTCCCTGTCATACTCCTTCCCCTTTCATACTCCCTGTCATGCTCCTTCCCCTATCATACTCCCTGTCATGCTCCCTCCCCTATCATACTCCCTGTCATGCTCCCTCCCCTATCATACTCCCTGTCATGCTCCCTCCCCTATCATACTCCCTGTCATGCTCCCTCCCCTGTCATGCTCCCTCCCATATCATACTTCCTGTCATACTCCCTGTCATGCACCCTCCCCTATCATACTCCCTGTCATGCTCCCTCCCCTATCATACTCCCTGTCATACTCCTTCCCCTATCATACTCCCTGTCATGCTCCCTCCCCTATCATACTCCCTGTCATGCTCCCTCCCCTATCATACTCCCTGTCATGCTCCCTCCCCTATCATACTCCCTGTCATGCTCCCTCCCCTATCATACTCCCTGTCATGCTCCCTCCCCTATCATACTCCCTGTCATACTCCCTGTCATGCTCCCTCCCCTATCATACTCCCTGTCATGCTCCCTCCCCTATCATACTCCCTCTCATACTCCCTCCCCTATCATACTCCCTCTCATACTCCCTCCCCTATCATACTCCCTGTCATGCTCCCTATCATACTCCCTGTCATACTCCCTCCCCTATCATACTCCCTGTCATGCTCCCTCCCCTATCATACTCCCTCTCATACTCCCTCCCCTATCATACTCCCTATCATACTCCCTGTCATACTCCCTCCCCTATCATACTCCCTGTCATACTCCCTCCCCTATCATACTCCCTCTCATACTCCCTCCCCTATTATACTCCCTGTCATACTCCCTCCCCTATCATACTCCCTGTCATACTCCCTCCCCTATCATACTCCCTGTCATACTCCCTCCCCTATTATACTCCCTGTCACGCTCCCTCCCCTATCATACTCCATGTCATACTCCCTCCCCTATCATACTCCCTGTCATACTCCCTGTCATACTCCCTCCCCTATCATACTCCCTGTCATACTCCCTCCCCTATCATACTCCCTCTCATACTCCCTCCCCTATCATACTCCCTGTCATACTCCCTCCCCTATCATACTCCCTGTCATACTCCCTCCCCTATCATACTCCATGTCATACTCCAGAGTTTTGATATAAAAACTGTTTTTATACATGTGTGCCTCCCCAGCCATTGACCTCACCACGCGTAGCCTCTCTGTAAATTTTTGTACTGTATGGATTGTATGATACTTTCCAGGGAATGCAATGCTATATAACTAAATTACTTGTATAATGGCACTTGACATAAGTTCTAGAACAAACTATAGTTTCGGTGATGAGTCAGACCGCTCCTTAGCAGTGAAAGAGCTAAAATGGTTTATCTCGTTTGTAAGAATTTCATCTTTCCCTAAGTGGGGGGATTGTGCACAAAAGCAGGATTTTCACAGGGGTAGAGACCAATTGGGTATGCCTGTCTGACATGTTTAAATGTAGCAGCCATTTTGCGGGCTGGTCTAAAATGACTCAAGACTCACTAATGTCCAGATACTGACTCAGGCTGCCTTCTCCATCTTTATTTTGCCAAGCAGACTTCACATCCAAGCAGAATTCATGACTCTACAGTCCACTGGGTCGTAAGTGCCTAAAAGATGATCTGGCTTGGGATATCACTGATTCATAGTGAATTGATGAACTGTACTTTCACATTGGTCCACTACACAAAATGGCTGCTTCCATGTGAAATGAGGGGCTCACTGGAGAATGATGGCTTAGTTTCACAGGATGGCCCTACATTTAGCCTATTTTGCTTCTATTACTGTGTTTATACCAGCTACATTGGAAGAATTTTTTGAAAATTTATCTACGTGTCTTTTAAATAAGCTTACTCAGGAACTATTTCTCACCTATTGTTTTTAAATGTTTTTGTTTGTGTATTCTGTTTTTATTAAAGATTCCAAATAACAGCTATACAAAAATAGCATAATACAAACATACATATCAGAACAAAAAAATGAAATAGACATAGACAAATATTGGAATCCAATACAATAGAACAATATTAAAAAATATATAAAAGTAAGGGATCATGGGAGAGAGGGGGGAGGAAGGAGAGGTCACCATATGTGGGGTAAATTGACGTGAGACATATAAGTTTTAAATTCCACAGTGAACTTATATTCCAGCCATAGGAACTAAGTACTGATGAAAGTGGAGGGCTTATCTGTAGAGGATTTTAAAAGGTCTTCCATCGACATGTAGTAATCGATCCTCTGGAACCAATCTTTACGGGTAGGATGGGTGTGGGAATTCCAAAGTAATGGAATAACCGCACGAGCTGCATTGCTAAGATGACGAAGTAAGGATTTCTTGTAGGACCCCAATGAGGTAGGAGAATGATTAAGCAGCCAAAATGTGGGATCAGTAGGTACAGGGACACCTAGAATATGTTGCGAGATGGAAATAACCTCAGACCAAAATTTAGGTAATTGAGGGCAATCCCACCAGATATGTCACAATGACCCAGGAGATGAAAGACATCTCCAACAGGAGCCAGATATCATTGGGTACATAGTATGATGTAAGGAAGGATGCCTATACCACCGGATTAGAATCTTGTATTGAGTTTCCTTGACACTCGTGCAAACAGAGCTACAATGAGTTTTAAGAAATATAGTTTACCATTCTTGTTCTGTGATGGAAACGCCCAGGTCTAATTCCCACCTTTTAGCCCATGAGGGGATAGGAGAGTTCGAATTAGTTAAAAGAGTTTTTCAAATGAGGTGAGCTATCTGCAGAGGTCAGGAAATGACAAACCTGGAGGAATTTCCAGAAGTCAGGATGTGGGATTGTCCATTTTTCTTTCAGTTCAGCAAATTGTTTAACACCCAACTTGTTCACCAACTGGCCGACCCTGAAGAGACCCTCAAGCACCCAAATATGAAAATGCGATAGGTTGAGACCAGAGAGAAAATCCAGGTTAGAAGTAAGAGGGCCAAAGCGTGAGGAAATGTGTTGTAGGTACCGTAGGGATTTCCAAATAGAAAGAGAAGGAGATATAGTTGGATGAGGCATGTTTAGTTTAGGTAAGGAAGGGTAACCAAGGTGTAATTTCTGGGGGAAGTTTCATGAAGCAGCCTTCAAGAGCAACCCATTGCTTAACCTCTCTATATCTAGTCCACTCAAGAATTCTATTAAGGTGTACAGTATGGTAATAAGATTTGATTTCTGGAATATGAAGACCCCCCCCAATTGTTTTGGCCGTGATAAGATGTCACGTCTACGCCGAGGTCTTTTCCGGGACCTTCAAAGAGCGAAACCAGGAATCAGGTAAAAGAATGGGTAAAGTTTGAAAGAGGTAAAGCAATTTGGGAAGGGTATTCATTTTTACCACATTAATTTTCCCAAGTCAAGAAAGCTGCTTCAGAAGCCAATGAGAATAATCCAACAGAATAGAGGGGAGAAATTAGTATTTAAATGTTTTAGTTGTAACCCACTCTTTCACTTAGCTTACTATACTGTACGCATTAAAGGAGATCTCCCCACATGTTCATCATTCCTTCCACTCCTGTGTAATACACCCAGCACCACAAGTCTGTTAAACACACTGTAGTGCCCCGAGTTCATTTTATGCCACACAGAAACCCCTGTTAGCATTATGGCACAGGCTCCTACTTCTGGAAATCCTGCTGTGCTGTAGCTTAGTGATGAGGGTCCTACTTCTGGAAATCCTGCTGTGCTGTAGCTTAGTGATGAGGGTCCTACTTCTGGCAATCTTGCTGTGCTGTAGCTTAGTTATACGGGTCTTACTTCTGGAAATCCTGCTGTGCTGTAGCTTAGTTATACGGGTCCTACTTCTGGAAATCCTGCTGTGCTGTAGCTTAGTGATGCATGTTCTACTTCTGGAAATCCTGCTGTGCTGTAGCTTAGTTATACGGGTCTTAATTCTGGAAATCCTGCTGTGCTGTAGCTTAGTTATACGGGTCTTACTTCTGGAAATCCTGCTGTGCTGTAGCTTAGTTATACGGGTCTTACTTCTGTAAAACCTGCTTGCTGTAGCTTAGTTATACGGGTCTTACTTTCTTGAAATCCTGCTCTGCTGTAGCTTAGTGATGTGGGTCCTACTTCTGGAAATCCTGCTGTGCTGTAGCTTAGTTATACGGGTCCTACTTCTGTAAAACCTGCTGTGCTGTAGCTTAGTTATACGGGTCCTACTTCTGTAAAACCTGCTGTGCTGTAGCTTAGTTATACGGGTCTTACTTCTTGAAATCCTGCTGTGCTGTAGCTTAGTTATACGGGTCTTACTTCTGGAAATCCTGCTGTGCTGTAGCTTAGTTATACGGGTCTTACTTTCTTGAAATCCTGCTCTGCTGTAGCTTAGTGATGTGGGTCCTACTTCTGGAAATCCTGCTGTGCTGTAGCTTAGTTATAAGGGTCCTACTTTCTTGAAATCCTGCTGTGCTGTAGCTTAGTGATGTGGGTCCTACTTCTGGAAATCCTGCTGTGCTGTAGCTTAGTTATATGGGTCTTACTTCTGGAAATCCTGCTGTGCTGTAGCTTAGTTATACGGGTCTTACTTCTGGAAATCCTGTTGTGCTGTAGCTTAGTGATGTGGGTCCTACTTCTGTAAAACCTGCTTGCTGTAGCTTAGTTATACGGGTCTTACTTTCTTGAAATCCTGCTCTGCTGTAGCTTAGTGATGTGGGTCCTACTTCTGGAAATCCTGCTGTGCTGTAGCTTAGTTATAAGGGTCCTACTTTCTTGAAATCCTGCTGTGCTGTAGCTTAGTGATGTGGGTCCTACTTCTGGAAATCCTGCTGTGCTGTAGCTTAGTTATATGGGTCTTACTTCTGGAAATCCTGCTGTGCTGTAGCTTAGTTATACGGGTCTTACTTCTGGAAATCCTGCTGTGCTGTAGCTTAGTGATGTGGGTCCTACTTCTGTAAAACCTGCTGTGCTGTAGCTTAGTTATACGGGTCCTACTTCTTGAAATCCTGCTGTGCTGTAGCTTAGTTATACGGGTCCTACTTTCTTGAAATCCTGCTGTGCTGTAGATTAGTTATACGGGTCCTACTTCTTGAAATCCTGCTGTGCTGTAGCTTAGTTATACAGGTCCTACTTTCTTGAAATCCTGCTGTGCTGTAGCTTAGTTATACAGGTCCTACTTTCTTGAAATCCTGCTGTGCTGTAGCTTAGTTATACAGGTCCTACTTTCTTGAAATCCTGCTGTGCTGTAGCTTAGTGATGTGGGTCCTACTTCTGTAAAACCTGCTGTGCTGTAGCTTAGTCCCATTTTCATTTTCAAATTGCTTTGATACCTGGGAACACACCCAGGGTGGAGTGGGCACTGCTGGCCAGTGAGATAAATATTCCAGTTACGCCGAGGTTAGACGTAAGTTGTAATGTGGAAAGTTTTACAATTCTTTAGGGACTTTTTCCCAACCAGTTTTAAGAAATCTTAGGGTCTTCGGCACAAATATATGGTACCTTTGTAGCGGGGTCCCAAAATTTCTGGGATCTACTGTAACACATTTTATTGGGAAACGCTTTTTTTTTCGGTGTGCTGGAGCCACAAGACCATGACAATGGGAGTATCAAAGCAATGGCAATGCTACAGCTAATTAAACAATAAAATAAAATGAAGGATTACTGTTCTTATCTGTACAATTTTCTACCATGACTCAACAATTCTGTCCTTTTTTTTAAACTAAGACCATAAAAAACAGGTTTTATGGACATCTGTGTTAAAGTACAATGAAGACATCCATTATGGAATCCCCCGCCTGTTGCTAAGGGCACAGATGTTAAGCCCCATGTAATATATTGATCTGAACCTTGTCCCTGCTATGCCTACCTATCATTTTATAGAATGTACTTGATAAATGCTAGCTAGAAGCTCATTGGCTGCTATGGCAACTTCTCCACTTATTAGAAGGTATGACACATTTTCACCTTAATGACTTATCTAACAATCATTCCCATTGGATCTCCACTCCTACTACATACAGAATAATAACTGTAGATTGCCTACACTGTCTTGTAAGTATAATGTTCTCTGCACCGTTCTACTTCTGAGGGACACATATTTAAAACCCCAGACTGTTTTTAGAGGCCAGGCAACAAAAATATACTCTTATGCCCCATATACTTAACATGTGAACTGTTGTATTACCTTCTTGGATTACATATGTGTATATGAATTCAATATCTGGACTTTATTTTTGCAGGTGACATTAAACAGGAGCCAGGGTTGTATCGTGAAGGACCGACCTATCAGAGGAGAGGTTCACTTCAGTTGTGGCAGTTCTTGGTCGCACTCCTTGATGACCCGGCGAATTCCCACTTTATTGCTTGGACAGGCCGAGGCATGGAGTTTAAACTGATTGAGCCAGAGGAGGTGTGTTCATATTTCATTGTAGTATACCTTATTCACGTATATTGTTCTACGTACAGGTCTGTGCAGTTGTTTTATGAGTTTGACCATGACGTCTAAAAGTAATATTCACAGGGTAGGCATGATTACTTTGCCATACATGGTTTCTGAAGCGGTACAGATATGTCCTCTTGCATATTTGCTGTTTGTGCGGCAAGTCGCGCCATGCATGGCGCAAGTCGCGCACGGTAATGTAAGTTGCGTCAGCACCCGCGACTCCATAGGATTGCATGGTGCGAACGCAATGTGCGGCATGGCGTACCGTGGCATATGTTTCTGCGGCTAATCGCATGGCGCGATGCGTGTGCACGTTTGCAGCGTGAGCGGCACAGATGCAAGAGGACACATCTGAATGCAGATTTGGTTCACTAGAGGAACTTTTTATGAGCCATTTATCATTTGCTTAGATAGGTCTGGAGAACCATTGTCTTTGGTTTTATAAAAAATAAAAGTCTTTTCAACAAATAAGTTATCGGATATTGACAGAAGGCTGCCCCCTGCTGGCTCATTACCATTGTTTGGCTCACTCACTCCTGGCATTTGCAAAATGGGAATTCTGCAGAAGTTAATACACATAAGGACTTTACTCTGAAATATTTGTTATATTACAAAAAAAATAAAATAATGGGCTCTTTCTTTATAAAGTGGTCCACAGAATGTCTGTAGTAAATAAAAGGTACCACAACCAATAGGAACAAATCTGTCATTTGCTTTCATTTTCTAAACGGTTATTACAATCTCACAGCTAATAATTGCCGCATATTTTATTTGCAGTTACTTGTGCAAAGGTTTTCAGAAAGGCACCACTTTTTTTAGTATATGGTTTCTTTAAACATAAAAAGTAATTCTATTAATGGGGTTTATTTTCTGACTACAATGCACTTCAGTATTGCCTACAAAGTAATGTACAGTATAATGCCGGCACTTTGATAAACAGGTCTCGTCTGCATTTTATATTCCAACCGAATTTTGTTTAAATAAATGATGACTGGAGAAGTGAGAGCTTATCATCGTCTGAGTGCTTCATGTAAAAAATAATGACTAATAAATCTTTGCATTATTGTTGTGCATTTTAAAACTGGAATCACAAGGTCTTGTAGTTATTTAAATTCTATTTTTAAGCACTGAGTGTACGGAAAGTGATAGGTTAGAATGTTTGTATTGCAGACTTGGAGCCTCTTCAAGGATTCACTCGTTGTGAGATACGTCTGCACTAAATTTGCTGCCAGTGTTGTTGTTGGTTAGTTTATAGTATTTATGAAGCACAAACCGATTTCGACACACACATGCACAAAATTGAGAGGTTGTACCACCAGTGGCGTCCCTCCCCGCGGTGTCACCTGGTGCGGGGAGGGATGGTACAAAGGGGGCGTGGCCACACGGGAAGGGGCGTGACCTCACGGCCGATTCCCCATGGACCCATTATTGCAGGGGGGGGGACAGGGGGAGTGGCAGAGGTGCGGACTGCCCTATGTTCCAGCCGGCTCCCCCACAGTTGTCAGGAGCCGGGTACTGCACTTATTTTACAGTGCAGTACCCGGCTCCTGTCACTGAGGGGGAGTCTGCACCTTGTTGTCACCCCTTGGCGGGTGACACAACCGGGTGCGGCTCGCACCCCCCTTGTGATGCCACGGTGTACCACAAACAGATCACAAACTATAATATACACAATAGTCCCTGCCCAAGTGAACTTACAATCTAAAAGCGAATGGGTGAAACATAAAGGGTGGGATGGAGGAAGGGGAGAAATGCAGTCCAACCCCCAAAAATGCGTTTGACCGCATTTCTCATATGTACCAAGCCCTGGAATGCGATGCACTTGGTTGCGGTGAGTAACGCCATTTTCCTGATGGTGTTACCGATAGAAGCCAATGGGCTTCTATCGGGAGAGTACTGATAGAGGAATCCAATCTGATCCCTCCCAGCACCCCCCGCGGCGCTGCGTCCTTCTGTGCCTGGGCAGAAGGATGCCGGAAGGACTTCTGGGTCATAGATCTGGAAGCCCCTCCATCGCAAAGGCCGCTCTTACCGTCAGAGCGGTCCTTTGTGTTGATCGTTATGCACACCGGCATTACCAGCGGCGGTATGCCTGCGAAGACCGGTGGAATGCATCGCATCCCGCCTGCGATGCGTCATGCATCCCGCCCCAAAATGTAAGGTGGAAATTTATTGAGGAGGGGATTTGTGATGCGTAATGTTTGGTGAAAGAATGGAATATAATCAGGTAAATGGGTAGCAAATAGGAGTTGATTGCATAGGGTGGCATAAGGGGAAGCTGAGAGGATGACGAATAATATTCAATAATGAGTAAAGTAAGGGCTGATTCAGACCCACCCGCGAGCGCATAGTGCTCGCAAGCGGGTCGATGGTCGGCCAGTGCGCAAGCGCCAGCTCAGGAGCGACTGAGAACTTCACTCGCTCCGGGGCTCACTACAAAACGGGGCGGCTGACGGTGTTGATCGACAGCTCGCCACGTTTTGTAGGCGGGGAGGAGGGGTGGCTGGACAAACGGAGGCATTCCCGCAGGAACGTCTGCCGTTTGTGGGCGGCCCTACTGACATCATTCGTGATGTCAGTAGTGAACTTCCTGCTCTATTAGAGCAGGAAGTTCACTCGGGCTTGCGGGAACCGAGACCCTACCACAAGGGTCTCGTCGCAAGCCTGATGGTCGCGATAATCGCGACCATTGTCAAGACGCTCGCAAAAGCTGAGGGTGCTCATCCACAGCTATGGGAGGCCTGGAGGCTTTTTTTTTCTTTTCAAATCCGCCCTGATTCAGAGTGAGCGCTCGCAAATAGCGAGCGCCTCTGAATCAGGCCCTAAGTTATAAAAGAAAAACGAGAGACTGTAGGAAAAAAAACAAATAAACAATGATTGTTCCATTTTTTTAGTCCTAATGAGGTCTGTGTACAGTTTAGTTTTATATTATGAATTTTTAAATACATATTTAAAATGTTTTCATTATTTGTTGCCGCTGTTGGCACGCCAGTCACCCCAAATGATTTACTTTAATAAGTCTCCACCTCTAAGCGAAACGGTTCGTTCAACAAGAGATGTCATTGTAACCAGATGGAAAGATCAGATTCCCGGACTAAGCAATTATATTTGGATTGCTAGATGATGATGCTACAGAGACACTATCTGCGTTTTGGGGCTCATTCAGACTTATAAGTTAAGCAAAAATAAAAGGAGTAACTGCAGTGGGACAAACATATAAGGTACAGAGATTATTTAGATTTTGGAGGGCATTGTCCAGGCTCAAATCTAAGTTGCAATTGCAGTGTAAAAGTAGAGTCGGCCAGTATTTGTGGGCTACATGCTAAGCAGCCAGTATTTACCCTGCATGCAAAAATAAATAGATGTATTTGTACCCCTTGCAGCATAACATGGTTTTTCCACCTGCAAAGTTGTTCCTTTTATATTATATATATTATATTTATATTCATAAACTATAGCGAGTGAGTGACCATCACTAGACGTATTGTGTTAAATACATATATAACACATTGTGCTTATTGTCATAGGTGGCACGGCGATGGGGTATTCAGAAGAACCGACCAGCTATGAACTATGATAAGCTCAGCCGCTCCCTGCGCTATTATTACGAGAAGGGAATTATGCAGAAGGTGAGGCATCAACTTTATCTATCGATGTATTAGAATCGATTGGCTAGTTTTCAGAGACATTTGTACCACTGGTGCCAGCCTGTACCCATATACCGTTTTCATTTTTAATTTATTTTTTATTCAGGCTTTCCTGGTCTTTTTAGAATTCCCTGTTATTTAAGTAGAAATACACTTACATTTATATAATGCCTGTTACTGTGTTAGGTCTTTTTCCATTGGTGAGTATGGCTAATTATTTTAATTGTATTGTGTCAAAGAAATCAGGAAATGCCAGTTCTTTTATTGAAACTAAAAACAATCTAGAGAAAACGTGTCTTGTGTGCCAAACTCCGTATGCCAGGTGTCGTCACCCGCATCCATGAATCAGGGGAAGGTATTTTGTTAGCATAATGATCACTGAATTTATATTTTTGTTCTAGAAGTAGTAATTCCTGTCCATTACCCAACAGTGCAGATGTATTGTGTGTTTTTTGTTTTTTTGGGGGTGTGTGGGGGGAAGCAATCGGGAAGCCGACTGCCTATATACCGGCAGCCGGCTTCCCGACTGTCTTATCCCGGCAAGGGTGAAATGCCGGGTGTCTGGATATAGACGCCCGCATTTCCCCGACGCCGGGAGACCGGCTCCCGGCATCACGATTGTAGTGATGCCGGGCGCCGCGAGCGGACAGCTGCGGGGGGGGAGGGTTAGGTTTAGGGCTCCCGGGGGGGACTTAGGGTTAGGCTAGGGGGAGGGAGGGTTAGGCACCCCCCCGGGGGACTTAGGTTTAGGCAGCGGGGAAGGGGGTGGTTAGGGTTAGGCACTTAGAGGGGGGATTAGGGTTAGGCACTTGGGGGGGAAGTTAGGGTTAGGCACCCCTAAGAGGGTTAAGGTTAGGGGGGTTAGGTTAGTGGATACTTACCTATCCACGATCGGGATTTCCAGCGCTGTCGGGCTTCCGCTGCGTCGCACTCTGCACCTGTCGGGCTGACGCTGACGGGAATCAAACCGCCGGCCATGCGGCTGACGATATATCATACCCATTCCGTGGGGGGTTGTTGGTTCTTAATTCTACTACTTATTATGATGCTGCCTTGTTCCCTTTCCTCGTATCACCTGTGTAATTTAACCTTAATGATATTCATTGACTTTGCTCAGGGCATAGCAGGCATAGATGTATCGGGATGTAGTTATGATGCCGCCGGTCCCAATACCTACACTGAAATCCCGATAAGGGACTTAAGATAGGCGTCCAAATACCGACGCCTATCTTAATCCCAACGCCGAAGGACGTCAGACCGAACGAGGCAAGTCCGGGGCACCCTTAGCATTAGCCATGCGCTGGGGGGGGGGGGGGGAGTAGGTTTAGGGAGCGTAGCAGGGTTAGGTTTTGGGGCGGGGAGGTTAGGGTTAGGCACCCCTCTTGGGGAGGGTTTGGGTTAGGCACCACTGGGGTGGAGGTTAGGGTTAGGCACTAAGAGGGATGGTTAGGTTTAGGCACTAAAGGTGAGGGTTAGGGTGCGGGGTGAGGAGGGTAAGGGTTAGGCTACAAGAAGGGAGGGTTAAAGGGGGGAAGGGGGGAGGGTAAGTATACTAACCCGACCCCTGTCGGGATACCAACCATCGGGATGTTGCTGTCGGTATTCTGACAGGAGGCATCACGACAGCCGGCATTACATACCCATTCCGATGTATCTGCTTAGTCGGTTGGTTACACCTGTCTTCATGGAGTGCCTTAGTTACAGAAAGTTTAGGTCTCCAGCCATAGTGTGACTGGATTAAGCGAATCTAAGGTTCATTTAGAAATGTAAAATTTTCCAAATTACTTGAGATAATCTAATTACAGCTTTCTGAGTTGTTGTCTGGTTTAGAGTTCAGGTGACACCTTAGACTGGCGTTGGGAGTAAGATTTACTACAGCAGCTGTCATCCACTCCTCTAAATAAACTCTCTAGTGCAGCCTACTCACAGAAGCTACGTTTCCCTTGTTTGTACATTTACAATTCTCCTCTGCTCCTTCTCAGCATTATTGGGTATGAAAGGAGCAGTGCGGCAAAATTTAAAACATGTCTCCTGCCTTGAATATTTTTTTATTGAAACACAACTTCTCCCCCAGATGGTAGGACCATAGTAACAGCCGTCCAGTCATCGATGTAGGTACAGATGGACACTGTATTTTTCTCTAGAAGTCTGAAAGCTCTTTTGGTTTGGTTTTGTGTCTGTTGTACTTTCCTCACAGAAGGGCTGCTGCAGAGTTGATTGCGAGCCAGCCGTAATTGTCCACACACTGCATGCCTGGAATAAAATGCATGTATTTTCCCGAATGCAAATTTGTACGCCTCTCTGTATGCCTGGTCCTCATCACCTGTGCCCACATTTACTTTGGCACTCCCTTCATTGTACCTCGCCCCAATACCATTTAGCTATGCTCCTTCGGATGCGACGAGGGTTGCATCGCCCATACTTGCAGTTCACTCGGTTTCAGAGCTGACGCTTTGTGAGAACATGCAAGATACGTCCGTATGATTCACTTGTGTTAACCTCCGCACCAGCCCCTTAGTAACAAATGTTCTGCCCTCCTTTACCATGCTTGTGAATTCATGTTGTGCCTGAAGGGTACAGATGTTCTGAGGCACCAGCAAAGTATCTTCATGTGATTTAGCTTCTACTGGTTGGTGTAGGACAACTTTCATTAAAAGTATAGTCTGGAGATCAGTTTAGCGTTTTCAGTGGTTGTTACCACCTTGGAAGATGGAGGCCATAGAGAATTGGTGCAATTACTTTTTTTTCTTCTTCTCGTTTTAAGGTCGCCGGCGAGAGATACGTGTACAAGTTTGTATGCGATCCAGAAGCTCTTTTCTCCATGGCATTTCCGGACAATCAGCGACCGTTATTGAAAACGGACATGGAGCGGCACATTAATGAAGAAGACACAGTACCGCTGTCCCATTTTGACGAAAATATTCCCTACATGCCGGACGGCGGCTACTGTAATAGTCATCCATACAATGAAGGATACGTTTACTAAACGATAAAGACATAAAACGCTGAGGATCGTTTCCACTTTTCTTCGAAAGAACCAAGAAAAGCAAAATATACTTTTTTTATATATATACATATATATATATATATATATATTTAGTAGTTCATAAATTGGCTTTTCCTGTTGCATATCTACAATGGTCTGCCGCGGACAGAGCACTTTATTTGTGGGACAGGGGATGAAATGTAAACAATGTATGTAATAGGACAAGAAAAAGATGGACATAATATTCCTTTTATGCTTGGGAAGGGAACTTAAAGCTTATGGTACATCGTTACTAAGTCATGTCAATTTTCCTTTTTTTTTTTTTTTCCCCGTTTAAGATCTCATAATATATTCTACATTCTTTTTTCTACAAACACAGGGTACAGTTAATTTTTATTGTATAAATAACTATTTGTTTTAATTTTAGGATTTTTTTTTTTGTATTTATTTTTTTTTCTGATTGAAATATTTCAAAGAACCCAGAAAATGATTACATATTTTTTTTTTGTAGCTTATATTTGTTTCTTTTTAATATTTTGTTCTGATATGAGTTGCCGCATGGAGTAGTTGCAAAGAAATTCTGGTGGCTGGGCAAAAAGCCTGGTTGCTGTTTGAAATACCAATCAATCCTTAATGTAAGTTGCTGTATGTGGATGGGCTACCGTATTCACAACTTTCGCAAATGCAGAACAATTATTTGCTGTATACATAGTTATTCCTCACTGAGAAAATACCCGCACACCAGACTCAAGGTCTTGCCTGCGTGAAAGACTGGGTGAAGGACAGAGAAGCTGCCTATCCAGGATGTGTGTAATAAATTCAGTCATCTCCAGTCCTAAAATCTTGTAAGGGTTTGGGTCTCTGCAGCCATTGTTCTCCACCATATCCTGTCAAACTAGACTACAGTGTCTTAGTCCAGATAATTAAGCAGAACCATTCGCAAAATGCTATGTGGGTAGGTGACCCAATCAAACTGGAGGGTTGCCCAAAAATGGTCGTTTGAACTGTCAGTGAATTAGGTATTAAAGTCCAATACAACATCAAACATCTTAACTACTTCTAGAATAACATTAAAGAAGACCGTTGCCCAAGCCTTAACTTAGGTGGACCCCCTAATACTACATATTAGGACAATCTGCAGGTGGCACTTGCCTACGATACGTCATTCTCCCGATCCACCAAGCCTTCAACTATCCAGGGCACATCCCCTGTAGCCTTCATAGTTTTGTTTCAATCAAACTTGCCGTGGCATCCCTCGGACATGAACTGCCCAGTGCATGATCATGTGAAGTGAACAGTGAGAGGGTTCCTGTGACTTATTTTTAATCAAGTAATCGTGGTGGTATACCATAGACCTCTTCTGGACCATTGAAAGGGTTGGAGTCCCTAGTGGATCGGGAGAACAAGGCGTTTCAGATTTCATCAGAAAATGGTGAACTCCACCCAAAACTAATTTTCAAGCTTTGGGTGGACTTTTAAATCCCCCTCCCCCCCAAAAAAAAATATACTAAAATTTACATATACATTTTTGAAGGTTAAAAGTTACATTTTTAGGCAACTTGTTTTTGTGACTTTAGGCGAACTCCACCCAAAACTAATTTTCAAGCTTTGGGTGGAGTTTTAACCCCCCCCCCCTCCCAAAATATAATAAAAATTACATTTTTGAAGATTACAAGATACATTTTTAGGTAACTTGTTTTTGTGACAAAAAACAAAAAGAAGTACAACGCACAGCCTTCAAAGCTTATTGAATAAAGATGTCCTTGTAAGTATTAATGATGGTAGATTAAAAAAAAAATACACTATGAATAAGTTATTTAATCAATAGGAATTAACTGTACTCGGTCATATGATGTTATGCTGTTTGGCTACAGCACGCACTCTTTGGGAAGAAAACAACTATCCAATACACTAAATAGCTACTTTAGTCATTTTTAGACACATGACCCATTAATATGCATTAATGCCTTTTACTGCTGTGTTATGTTCATAACATGTATAAATGCTAGAAAAAAAATGCTTCTGCTGCTGTATATTTTCTGTACTACTCTCTTGGATGCTAGATTTATTATAAGGTCATTATACGCAATGCTGTAACTACAGGTAGCGTTTCAGGACAAAGTAGATGACTCAAATCATTTATTGCTTAAGACATAGCTTAGCTGCACTGCAATCAACTAGTACGCATCAACAAATGACTGGTAAGCGTCTGCTTGTGTGGGAAGCTCAGCGGGATCTTTTATAACACAAAATACGAAGTTGTCTATTAACGAACTGTTAGGAGGCAAATTTTGAAGCTGATATATTGACTGGTTCTGCTGCCACCCGCTTTGGATGCTTAATGTAAATGAAAAGCAAATATGATTGGGAGAATCTTTAAGGTTACATTTATGACATTTTGTTTTATTTTTAAGAAAATACCTGTACAGAAAGAATATGTATTGAAAATGTATGGGAACGATATGAATTGTGTGATTTTTTTTTTTTTCCTAGTTTTTGTGTTTTGTTTTATCTTCATTTTTTTCCCAGGCAAGATTGCAGTTCACCTATAAGTGAAAATACTGATGCACTCCTAATTTTTTTTTTTTGACAAAAAATCTCTCCATTGGCACCGTGGAACGGAAAGCTACAAATCGCGCAAAGGCTGATTCTGATGAATGTATTTGCGCTAATGGGATTTTTAACCTGCCGATTGACCAAACTTTATGCAGGATTTGTTCGAAATTTACTAAACACTTTGTCATTCAATTAAAAAAAAATATTGTATACAACCTTCATGCATTTGTAGATGATTTGTAAGCTGTTGCGTCTATCAATACATGCAGCTGAGTTTCGCTCATGGTTTTATTGCATAAGTTCCATTTGTAAAGATATAGTAACAGGGTGGCCACCTGACGGCCTTTTCCACCTAAAATCATCCTTCCCCCTGAATGGAAGCCAAACATCTCCACCCAACCACATTTCTTTTTGTCATTTTGGAATAAATGTTTTTTATTTGCATTTTAGAGGATAAACCAATAAAAAAAAAACTTTTACATGTTCCTGTACATAACTCCAAAAAATACTCCAATTTATATCCTATAATAAAAATACCAACTGTAATGAATAGAGTTAGAGTTTGGATTTCAGTTTAAGATGTTAGGGAGAGGGATTAGGGCCAGAAGTTTCTTGTTAAATGGCTTTGGACTTCGAGTTTATTAATTTGTGTCCTGCCTCATTCAGCACACTGTTCTTGTATTTTTATGTTTATATAATTCAACAGCCTTACAAGCAGATAACTTTATACAGGTGTATTATCTTCTGCCACAATAGAGTTTGCAGTCAAAATTCCAGGCCACTGACCTACACAAAGAGAAATTTAGAGTTAAGCTACTGGTACTGCGGGTCTGTGTTCCATTTTGCTGAAAATAATGCAAAGACGGGATGAATATATGAACTGTATGCAGATAGAATCCCGGGCATTTTTACTGCAAGAAAGCCTTGCTATTCTGTGTGCTGCCAACTTTTTGTGCTGGGCATGGTGAGGTGCAGGAAAGGACACTGCAATGGTTCTGCACTTCTAGATCACATGAAGTGATCGCTGACATGTAAGGGAGATGGTGTCAGACAGACCTGACCCTCTGCATTGATGCAATTTCCTTGTCACTAACCGCGGAGCAGCATCCTCATGTATTGCTAGAGAACCAAATCAAAGCATTATAGGAACATTTCTATGTTCTCCAATACGGGATGTAGTCAGAACTCAGCACCAAAAGGTCGACTGTCATAATGTCGTCAGGGTCAAAAGGTTGACAAACCGAAAAGGCAGACGAGGACCATGGTCGGATTAAGGGCCACATGGGCCTGAGGTTGAAAATGATCAGGGGCCTATTGTGAGCAGTGGGGGAGGTGTGGCCATTGCTGTGGGGGTGTGGGCGTCTACACCTTTACACTATCAGCCCCAATGCTCCCTAAATACATTAAAAAAATAGAAAATTTGCATAATTTTGTGTGGAAAATAGGAATACAATTTTAATACTTTTGATTTATGGCGACTGTGTGACCAGTTGGGTGGCTGGTCATCATAACACTGTCATGGTGATGGGCCTATTTTTTTGTGGTATCTATAATGGGTGCAGGGTGTGCGGTGCACCCGGGCCCCTGGGTATAGGGGGGCCCATACCGCGCTCCCTGCACCCATATACTCTTTATACTTACCTGTCCGTTGTTTCCAGAATGCTGCGCCAGCAGAGCAGCAAAAATCACTGTGAAAATGGCGGCGGCCATTTTCCCGGTGACTCGCACATGCGCAGTACTGGTGTCCCGCGCATGCGCAGTAGATTCTGGCACTAAGCCAGACTCTACTGCTGCACCCACCAGCCGCGGCGGCAGTGGAACCGCTCGAGAGTGGAGGGGGCCCGCAAGTCAGCATTTTAGGGTCTCGGGAGCCTGGAAAATGAGCCTGTCCTTATCTTGACGTCGCAGCTCTTTAGATACGCTCCAAAAGCCATAGCGAACTGCAAGAGCAAGAATAATAGTTACCTGGTTTTATATCAAAGGGAAATCTACTGATTAAAATACTTTACTTTAATTGTTTTTAAAATGTTGTAAGTAATCCGTAAAAATATAGGCATATAGGTAATAAGAGTCGGGATGACTTTTTGATCAGTTAGCGTTATAAAAAAAATAAAAAAATAAATGTTCAGGTTCCAAAGAAAGAGTTTCCCCTACCAACCAAATTACTATGCATAAGAGAAGATCACTTGTTTGTATTTCATAAATAACAAGCTTTGAACAAAACATTTTAACTGTGTCTACAGTTTGGTTGTCGACCTATTGATTTGTCTACATTTTAACTGTGACCATATTTTGACTGTCGAAATATATTGTTTCACTGTCGACATTTGGACCTTTTTTTGTCCCTGACTCCACCCTAATATATAGTTTGTTAATAGTCTTTTTATACATCTGAGTAATATGGAAGAAACATCTCCATACAAAACCCAAAAACCCATTGTTCAACCTGTTATATGTAAATCTCTAGCAATGGGGGAGAAGATAGCGCCATCTAGTGAAGCATATTGTGAACATAATTAAAATGTGTGTCCACCACCATAAATATATCTAATTGGAGGCGTACCAGAGTTATGATATATATTCACTTATCAATAGTTTTTTTTTCCCTTTTTCAGAGTGAAATGCTCTTCCTTAAACTGACATCCAACCCCCGAAATATCAACAATAACAAAAAATAGAGTAGTGCTTGTGCAAACCGGGTCAAAAGTCAATAAATCTCCATTAAGTGAGTGAAAACAACAATGCAATAAACAGAGTGCTAGAACACAATTTTCACAAATGATCCAACCACCATGCTGGGAAAATGGTGCATCCAACATAGTGACAATGACAAAACACACGTCCAAATGTTTTGCCATTCAGGTCAGGCAATGTAATAGAGTGCGAGTGTTTAACTAGCGAGTTTAGCCTGAGCAGGTCCGAGTTACACAGAAACATGCACAGATTAGTCAGATCCATGCATGCTTCTGTATGTAAAAAAAAATAGCAAAATGTAAATAACAAAAGAGGTGGGGTTCTCCCCTAAAAGCATAATGAGCCCCAGGCTCTGTTGAACCTGTCCAGGTTCCTAAAATACAGGGGGAAAATTGAGTAGGGGTCCCCCATATTTTAAGAACCAGCACCAAGCTCTGTTGAGCCGGTCCTAGTTGATAAAATACAGGGGGAAAAATTACATAGGGGTCCCCCGTATTTTCATCAACAAGCACCAGGCTCATTGAGCTTATCCTGGTTGTGGAAATACAGGGGACAAAATTAGTAGGACTTCTACTCAAGATGACCCCATTAATACTATCCCAATGCTTTATTACATAGTATTGGTGCTAATGGCTTCCTAATCCCGGGAGAGGTGATACCTCAGTGTAGGAGCATGCATGTTACTAACCGCTTCTGGTCATGGAGGACTGAATAGGAAGTAATAATCATGGTTCTTGCTCATCTGTCCACGTATCACCATTCCCATACACTGGGGGTCAATGACATAGGGCCTGATTCAGAGCCGCTCATAAGCGGCCGCTCGTTCGCACTGAGCGATGTTCGCACAACTGCGCATGCGTACGGATTGTAATACGCATGCGCGAACCAGTCAGTGCGTCCGAAAATCATTTGTTCGCAAAATAGCGAATGTCTGCTATTTTGAGTGACAAGAGGAGGCGTATGTGGGTGGTAACAGGGGAAGGTGCTTGAAAACGGGGAGTGGAATTCAGAACGCAGGCGTGCTTAAAGGTCAAAACGGGCGTTTTATGGGTGTGCATAATTAATCCAGCAGCGTCATTGACCACGTCACTTATTTTTTTTTTAGTCAGAACTACTTGCAAAATAGCGGTTGAAAAAACCAACCACAAGAATAGCGAGCAGTTCATACGCTGTTCGATGTACTCGATTAATCTAATAAATAGCGGACATGACGTATGATGCGAGTGGCCAGGGGGCGTATTTTTCAAAATTTCGACCGCAAGTTTTGCTCGCTCGTTCAGACTTAGAGGCGTGAACAGACCGCAAAGTGCGAACGGTTCATTTGAATAGCCACCCCTTTTTTTTTAAACGAACGACCGCAAATAGCGAGCGGCTCTGAATGAGGGCCATAGTGCAAAACAGCCTGACCACAGAGGTTTGCAGAGCGAAAGGCCATTTGTATAGGATTGTCACAGGCAGAGGGGAAGCTATAGCGGAATTGGGAGGAGGGAAGGTGCTCCTACTGTAGTATGGAAGAGGACACTGATGGGCCTGGTCTAATCCAGAAATTATTGTAATAAGATAAATGAATGATGCGCAGCCATTTCCTCTGCGCAAAATGACCTTTATTTATGCATCAGCTCTCAGTTGAGGGTATTTCCTGTGGTTTCCTTCACCAACATAAGTGTCATATTAAGCCAATATCTCTATTTTCCACAAATCACCAAATTCACCAATCTTTTATATCATGTAGGAGGAGAAACATTTGTTTTGAAAAATAAAAGGAAAAAAAGCTTATGATGTCCTTTAGTTCAATTTCTTTATTTGATCCTGTTTTAAAGAAATGATAATAGCAAAATAATCTTCTTGGAATGAAGCAGCTTTTAAAAAAAATAAAATTTAAACATAAAATTCATTGATATTCTATTTAAACTATGATACAGAGAAAGTCCAATTTTCTCTGTATCTTGAAATGCATAGAATCATTTTGCCGTGCGTTGGTTTGGTATATTACCAACATTTACAGTATGTAGTTTTGCATTAATTACAGTATATTGCAATAGTCACATTAGTATAGCTTACATTCTAAATTCCCTGCCCCACTCACAAACTATGGGTTCATTTCTCAAAGTCACGCAAATACAAGGTGAACATACAAACTGCACACAGATAGGTCCCTTGTTGGTACTGATGACTCAGCGCTGTGCAGTAGTGACCACTGTGCCACCATTCAGACTCCTGTATTGTACTCCATATTAGGTTTAGTGCTGGTACACCGTAAGGGGGTGATTTAAGTTTCGATTTTATTTTCCTTATGATTGAGTCTCAGTATTTAGACTTAATTCAAGTGTGAAGTTTGCGGATGATACCACCATTGTGGGCCTCATTCATACTGGGATGAGATGGCAAATCGGAGGGAAGTCGATAACTTGCCGAGTGGAGTAAAGAAAATAATTTTGTCCTAACTACTATAAAACAAGGAGATAGTTATCGATTTTAGATGATCTTCTTGGTCAGACCTGCATCCATTAATTCTGAATGGTGCAGAGGTATAGACTTGCTGAGTGTCCACTTCTCTGAGGATATGTCTTGGGCCATTAATATTTCCTCCTTGGTGAAATAAGCAGCAGACTCTTTTTTCTACCTACAAATTTGCGGGCTGTAAATTTGTCTGTAGGAACCTACTGTATGTTAATTTTATCACTGTGCTGTAGAAAACATCCTGACTAACTCACACTTGCCTGCTCTGATTCACGATGAATAGTGTCATCAAAGCCCCTTCCACCTGCTTTACAATGCCTGCGATCTCAGCACTGTATATTGGAGGTGGGGCCACGATGGCGCCATTGTGCTGCCACACCCCCGCATCGCTCACCTATGGCACTGCCACACCCCCTGCAGTGCTGACCTGGCGGCAAGTATGGACTAACTGCATTGCGGTTTGGTATGGGAAAAGCACAATGACCGATTGTAAGCTCTTACAGAAAGTGACAGTATCTACTGAACATGTTATTGGTCTGGGGTTGCGATCTATTGACCACATTTATACCAGTCATATTCTGGCGCCAGGGGTAATGCTTTAATTTAACACCCCTCCCCCACCAAATACCCACTGCCCCACCGCAGGCACACTAAGGGGGTCCTCTGAGGGGCAACTATATAAAGTGCAGCCCCTGCGGCACATACTGCACTAAGGCCCTGCCCAGTATGTTGGCATCACACAATGACAGGGAGAAGGTGGCTCAGTGCTACCGGGATTGATGATTGCATTGTGTGTGATCCACAGACTGGGACGATAAACGGGATTGGTGCTCGTCAGTCTGTAGTAAGGATATAACTTCTTTGGTGATAGACCGTCTAATGTGCCTCAATAAGTCTGTAGTAAGGATATAACTTCTTTGGTGATAGACCGTCTAATGTGCCTCAATGAGTCTGTAGTAAGGCTATAACTTCTTCGGTGATAGACCGTCTAATGTGCCTCAATGAGTCTGTAGTAAGGCTATAACTTCTTCGGTGATAGACCATCTAATGTGCCTCAATGAGTCTGTAGTAAGGATATAACTTCTTAGGTGATAGACCGTCTAATGTGTCTCAACGAGTCTGTAGTAAGGATATAACTTCTTAGGTGATAGACCGTCTAATGTGCCTCAATGAGTCTGTAGTAAGGATATAACTTCTTCGGTGATAGACCGTCTAATGTGCCTCAATGAGTCTGTAGTAAGGATATAACTTCTTCGATGATAGACCGTCTAATGTGCCTCAATGAGTCTGTAGTAAGGATATAACTTCTTCGATGATAGACCGTCTAATGTGCCTCAATGAGTCTGTAGTAAGGATATAACCTTCGGTGATAGACCATCTAATGTGCCGCAATGAGTCTGTAGTAACTTCTTCGGTGATAGACCAGTGGCAAACAAAAGATTTTGAAAGGGGGTTTTCCAATAAAAAAAAAATCTAACCACAATAAATATTCCATATACATGTATTTACTGGACAGTTCGGCATTACACAAACAATGACACAGACATGCACACACATACTGACACAGACACCCTGACAAAACTACACACAGACACACACATTGACAGAGACCTCGTTCACTTAAAAACGTGAGTGCAGGCAAATTGAATGCGGGTAAATAAGTACACTGTAAGTACACCATCATTTATTAAAGATCCTTCACCCCTCCCCCCGCCGGCACCCCCAACATGTGATACACACACATACGGCTACAGGAGAGAATGCTGGCAATAAAATCAGTGAGTTTGGGTATTGAATATTGACTTGAATGGCCTGGCATTTGGAGAACACTTAGAACCCTAAAAGCTTTAGGGATTTTGATAATGTGAAATCAATTTTAGATACTTTTTAACACTATGGGCCACAGTGGCGTCACAAGTTGGGTGCGGGGGGTGCGGCCCGCACCCAGGTGTCACCAGCCGAGGGGTGACACCAAGGTGCAGGCTCCACCTCAGTGACAGGAGGCGGGTGCTGCACTATAGCATTAAGTGCAGCACTCGGCTCATGTTAGTGAGGGAGCCGGCACTGCCCATGCCTGCACCTCCTGCACCCCCCACCGGCACCACCCCATTGATACATAATGTTTCATACATTTTGTTTACCGCGGCCACGGGCCGGGTTCGCGCCGCAAGGCCATGCCCCTCCCAAAGGTCCGACCTGTGAGCCCACGGCCCCCGACACAACCCCCTCTGGAAGGGCACGGCCACATTTCGGCGGGTGCCGCACGCATGGCGTCCCTCCCCGCACCGGGTGTCACCACGGGGAGGGACGCCACTGATGGGCCATATTCAATTATCTGGTGAAATGTTGGAACCGCGAAATTATGGCCGATGGCGTCATTTTCAACACTTTCAATTATCCCCATATTCAATTACATTGACTTTTCGCCGGTGCGATAAGTCAATGTAAAAAAACGGGGATACGTTTTCACCAGCTTTTTGCTGGCAAAAAAAGTGCAGAATTGGGGTTTAGGGGTGCAGGCTTCAAAAAAATAGAATGGAAATTTCCCCTAAAAAATATCTATGTAAAAAAAATAATAATAATCGGGACACCCCAAAAAATGAGCTTAAATTTTGGGGTGAAAAAAAAATTAAGGGAAAACACTTCTAAAATAGCAACATTAAATCCAGAGGGGCTCCCTTATATGCGGCGGGTGTTTTCTTCATTGCCGTAGAAGCGACAGGTGCATTTTTGAAGAATTTTTAAAAATCATTTTAGGAACTTAAAGATATGCTTGCACCCATTTTCATGAAAGTTATCCTACCTGTGTTCATACCATCCACCTGTTCCCCATATCTGTTTTATTTCCCCTTTCTTTAATGTCTCACATGTTACCTCTGCTCCTCTTCCATCCCTTACTTATTTACCTCTTGCACCTCTCATATACTGTCTATCCCTCACTCAGGCGGCAGCAGTCATGTACATACATGGTGCCTGCATCTCACTCACCTTCCCTAGGATATTATAGGTGGCTGGGAGCAGCTCCCTACCTCCGCTGGAGTCCTGTGTAAGTGACCCTTGGGGCTGGGGAGAACAGAGGAAGATACCCCCCAGCACTGAGCACAGTCACGGCGGTCACTGACCTGGAGATGACTGCTCCCATAAACGTGTCTTGCAGTCACATCATCTGACAGCCGGGGCTCCGGGAGAGGGTTCCTGCACACAGAACCTGACTGCCCCTACAGCAGTTTTATGGTGGCAGCAGGCCGCATAGACATACAATAGTTATCTGGCTTTATACAATAAACATTATCCCCTCCCCCACCTACGTCTTGCGGCTCCGGGACTCCACATTGCTGGCTTGCAGTTTTGGACAGAGCGGCAGGCGCTCTCATCCGATCACGGTGCCCCGGCCTATGGGAACTGACTGGGATGGGCTTGCACGCTGCAGCTCCCCCTACATCCAGCCCAGGCAGTGTCTCTTTACAAAAAAAAGAAAAAATTTGTTCAGCTGCGGGCAGAGGGGTTTGTAGGTACTCGGAAACCCCCCCCTGCGTGCACGGGTGTAGACCGTCTAATGTGCCTCAATGAGGTGCACAGATTTGTCACTTCTGGGTGTTCCTTAATCTGCCAAAAAGCTGGGAATCAGGAGATTCTGTCTAAACTTATTTTTATTAATTAGATATAGTGAAATAATATTTCTCACACTCTCCTACCAAGAATAGATTAGCCTGTGATAAGGAAGCGGGCAATCTGGCCCTTCTGTAGCACTTGTTTTAGGTTATGGTGTTAAAATAAAATGCACAGTAAGCTTATGTATAAAGGGAATTAATTTTAGGACCCAATACAGTATTCTGCCTGAGTGTTATGATGAAATCTACAGCTCTAAACCTCATGATTAGACATTCTCTCTCCTATACTGTATGTTTACCTAAAGCAACTTGCTCCTAATTACCATATGCCGGACTACTCATATTAAATTTGAATTTACAGGCCTTTGTCCTCTTCTGTTTGGCAGATCTGCCCCCAGGGATTCTGTTACTGGTCTGATTTTCTCTCTGTAGACTACCTCCGCTTTTCTTCCCCCATCCACCAGTAGCAGAGTTCCACACATGGGCACTTGTAATTAGAGATGTGCACGGCCCATTTTTGCTGGTTTTGGATCTGTATTTCCTTTATGCTTTAGATCTGGATTTGGGGCCTGATTCAGACCCGCTCGCTAGATGCGTACTCTCGCAAGCGGCCCGATGGTCTGCGTACGCACATGCGCACGCATCGTTCCGCGCATGCGAGAACTACTCATTGCGATCGCATACCGCTCACTCGCCCAGCAAAGACAGCCCAATGTAATGAGTGACAGGAGAGGCCGTTTGTGGGTGGTAACATGGGCTGTCCTGTAATAACGGGGGAGTGGAGGTGTGAACGCAGGCGTGCCTGAGTGTTTCAAACCAGTTTCAGAGGAGTGCATAATTAACAGGCAGCGTCATAGTACACGTCACTTGCCTTTTTTTTGCACTGAAATCCTCGCAGAGCTTGCGGTAGGGTAAAGGCAACCACAAGCACTCCGTTCGCTTCCGATGGTCCTCGATGTACCAATGTTTTAATACACTTCTTGTAGATGACATGTGCTGGTGGGCGGCTCTGCCTACATTAATGGGCATACGCTTACACAAAGTGATCACTCGCTAAGACATGGTGGGCGTGCTTATGCCTTGGTGAGCAATCGCTTCCCATGCCGTCACTTTGAAAAATTTGCATACGCATATAGCGAGCGGGTCTGAATCAGGCCCTTGGTTTTGCAAAACCGCCCTTTGCATATTTTGGTTTTGGATCTGTATTTTTTCAAAAAAATTAAAAAAACAGCTGAAATCATATAATTTGGGCCTGTTTTTGTTCCTACAGTATTATTAATCTCAATAACATTTATTTCCAGGCAGTTTTGATCATCTCACAGCGCACATTATTGATTTCATCCAGTTTAGGCCAAATGGTTGCACCGAGCCAGCTGGCTGACTAAGCTAAGCGACAGAAGTGGGCGTCACAAACATGGCTGGAGAGCCCGTGGGGAGATGCGGCTTAGAGCCAGTAGTGTGGCTAGAGAGCCGACGGACCATGCAGCAAAGCTAGGAGATCTCACAGGAAACGCTGAGTCTAGCAACAGAAACCGGAAAGGTAATGCGGCTTAGAGTCGGTAATGTGGCTGGAGAGCCGGTGGTGAGATGCGGCTTTGAGAGCCGGTAGTGTGGCTGGAGAGCCGGTGGCGAGATGCGGCTTAGAGAGCCGGTAGTGTGCCTGGAGAGCCGGTGATGAGATGCGGCTTTGAGAGCCGGCAGTGTGGCTGGAGAGCCGGTGGTGAGATGCGGCTTAGAGCTGGCAGTGTGGCTGGAGAGGGGACGGACCATGCAGCAAAGCTAGGAGATCTCACAGGAAACGCTGAGTCTGGCAAAGCCATGAAGACACTGCCTGGTATAAAAAAGGTGGGGAACCAATCAATGGATGATCAGGGGCGCCAAGAGGGGGGGGAGCGGGTACTATTTACCCGGGCTTCCTGAGGGGCCCAGTGGGAGCCCAGGTCTGGCGCCGCCCCATCCCTCCCTCACAGCAGCAGCCACAGCAATCCTTCTATGCCTGTAGGGGGAGAGCGATCACACTGATCGCATCCCAATTAGTTTTGCGCCAGGCTGAGGGGGCTTGGAGCGCCCCCTCGCCAGCGAACTATGCTGCAATTTTTTTTTTAATTCTCAAAGGGGGCATGGCTACGCCTCCCGCAATTAGGTCACACCCCCCTTTTTACCCAGGCCTGCCGCGGCTCTTGGCGGGCCTGCGGGTGATCATCTCTTGTTCCCAGTAACTCGTGACGTCATCCGGTGTCCGGGTTGCTTAGAAACTGATGGTGCACATGTGAGGCAGAAGTAGTGGACCCAATGTCCGCAGTGTCGGAGAGTGACAAGTTGTGCCGGCAACTTGTAACAATTATGCAGTGTCTGCACCATCGCACAGAGATGTTTGGGGCATATATGGGAGCAGGCTCACTGAAGCCCACTTGGGTCCAATCCTATGTGAACCAAACACCTAAAACCTGATCACCTGAGTGACATCTACAAAGTACTTGTTGCTAACGGTATACAATCGGGAAGCCTTAATACCAGGCGTCTAGATGTAGATGCCTGACATTTCCCCGACGCCGGGAGACATGCGCCCGGCATCCCGATCGAAGGGATGCCGGGCGCCCCGAGCGGACAGCCGCGGGGGGGAGGGTTAGATTTAGGGCACCCGGGGGGATTTAGGGTTAGGCAACCCCCCGAAGAGGGTTAGGGTTAGCCTAGGGGGAGGGAGGGTTAGGCACCCCCGGGGGGGACTTAGGGTTAGGCACCCCCCCAAGGGACTTAGGTTTAGACAGCGGGAAAGGGGGGGTTAGGGTTTGGCACTTGGAGGGGGGATTAGGGTTTGGCACTTGGTGGGGAAGTTAGGGTTAGGCACCCCTAAGGAGGGTTAGGGTTAGGGGGTTAGGTTAGTTATCAGGATTTCCAGCGCTGTCGGGCTTCTGCTGCTGGGAACTCTGTGTCAGAGTTCAGCCGGGGATCGGCTGTCCCTTACCGTCCCGCCGGCTTCCTCTGACTTCCCGGGCAGTCGGACGGCTGGCGCGGCGATGTGGGAGGAGCTGAGCATTCACCCTGTAGCTGTGGTGTCAGGTGACCCGGTGAGCGGGGATCGCAGTTTCCATCATGGGCGCCGCCATGACACTTTCCCTATGTCAGTACTTCCTTCCCTGAGTGGCCCGGCTGGTCAGCTGACGCTGTGGGCCTATCAGCAGGCTTCCAGGGGTATATATCCGGCTCCTGTGCTCCAGGTAGTTGCCTGAACAATCATTGTCGCCGCTAGTGTAACTAGAGGAGTCTCGTTCCAGGTTCCCGTGCTTCCAGTGTGTTTCTTCCAGAGCTTCAGAGCTATCTCATCACAGTGCCTTTACTATCAGCAGCCTGTGTGCAAGTTTAACCTCCATCTCACCACAGTGCCTTTACTAATCAACAGCCTGTGTGCAAGTTTAACCTCCATCTCACCACAGTGCCTTTACTAATCAACAGCCTGTGTGCAAGTTAACCCTCCATCTCACCACAGTGCTTTTACCATCACAGCCTGTGTGCAAGTTAACTCTTCATCTCACCGCAGTGCTTTTACCATCACAGCCTGTGTGCAAGTTAACCCTTCATCTCATCGCAGAGCCTTTACCATCACAGCCTGTTTGCAAGTTAACCCTTCATCTCATCGCAGTGCTTTCACCATCACAGCCTGTGTGCAGGTTAACCCTTCGTCTCATCGCAGAGCTTTTACCATCACAGCCTGTTTGCAAGTTAACCCTTCATCTCATCACAGTGCTTTCACCATCACAGCCTGTGTGCAGGTTAACCCTTCGTCTCATTGCACCCTAGTGCATGATCTCCAGCCGGCAATCCGGTATATACTTCGTGGATATCCAGCTGTTACCTCAGCCTACTAATAAATCTCCACACCTCTCTAGCCAGCACCTCAAGTGCCTTTCTCCAGCCAGGAGTTCTATCCCACTCCCCTCGTGCCTATTCCAGGCATTACCCTTGGGCCACGGGTGTTTTTGATTCTCTTTTCCCTGCAGGCCTTGGTCACCAAGTCAAAGGACCGCGACTTGCTTACAGGGACCCGCACAAGCCCATATCCCACTTGGAGGGGTCACTGGCGAACACCTCCATGTGAGTTAGACTCCGCACCATTGACTAGGTCTAGCCAACGACCAAGACTTGTGGATGCGGAGATCATATGTCCAGGCCCCTCGCCTTTGCCTCCTCCCGCAGCCTCAGACCTCGGCTTTCAAAAACCCGCCTCCCAGCGTGACAGTTTGTTCAGGCCCAATGGAAGCCGCAGGTGCCCAAGGTACTGGGACTCTTCAAGAGTTAACAAGCCGTATGGATAACCAAGAGATGGCACAGCGACATGTGGCTCAGTACCTGCAACAAATTGTCCGGACAGTTAATGACCATACAAAATACACTGGCATCTATGTCCACGGCCTCGCCACCTGTCGTTCCTGCTGGTTCTCCAGGGTTACCTCAAGGGGCTACGCCACAGAAGTCTCATCTCCACTTGGCCACCCCTGAAAGGTTTGACGGTACTCCACAACGTTGTCGTGGTTTCATAAACCAATGTGAAATCCAGTTTGAGTGCCTCCCCCAGAATTTCCCTACCTCCCGGTCCAAGGTCGCCTATGTAATTTCATTACTGACTGGGGCTGCATTGGACTGGGTTTCCCCTCTTTGGGAAAGGGCTGATCCGTTAGTTTCTAGATACGAAGACTTTGTGACAGCCTTCAAACAGATTTTTGATGAGCCCGGCAGATCGGTTTCTGCTTCCTCCGACTTACTCCGTGTCCGCCAAGGTACTCGCTTGGTGGGACAGTACGTGGTGCAGTTTCAGACCCTTGCATCGGAACTTAGATGGAACGAAGATGCACTCAAAGCAGCCTTCCTCCATGGGTTGTCCGAAAGGATGAAAGACGAATTAGCATCCAGGGATTTACCTACGTCTTTTTCTGAGACTATTTCCCTCTGCATAAGGATTGATTTATGCCATAGGGAGCGGTGGGGTAATAGATGTCATGGGGATCGCCCTCGAGATCGTCCGGCCTCAGGAAGTCAATCCTATTCCCCCACCTCCAGGGGTGAGGAACCTATGTAGATCAACAGAACCAGGCTAACCACGGCCGAACGCAATCGGCGCTTTCAAAATAAATTGTGTCTTTATTGCGCTGCCCCTGAGCACATGTTAAAGAATTGTCCCCTGCTGGCAGGAAATGCGAGACCCTAGTTGATGTCGGGAGCATTCAATTAGGAGTCATTTTTAAGCACTCCCAATTAACTGACAGTTTATTGCCTGTATCTCTTTCCCACCAGTTCAGGACAAGGGATGTTAAAGCCCTTATAGATTCCGGTGCTGTGGGAAATTTTATCTCCAAATCTTTAATCCAGTCCCTTGGTATTTCGGTGGTACCTTTACCTGACAAACTACTGCTCTCCGGTGTAGATGGTAAAACCGTGCTACATGAATTCATATCCTTGAAATCCCAGCCCGTGACTCTCAGGGTTGGTTGCCTGCACCAAGAGACCATTGAATTCCTCATACTTCCTAACTATGCTTACGAGCTAGTTCTGGATTTACCTTGGTTAAGGAAGCATAATCCTACCTTTGATTGGTCCAATATGCAAATTGTATCATGGGGACCAAACTGTTTCCATCGGTGCCTAACCCACGTACTTCCTGTATGTACCCACTCTGTGCACCCCAGTACAGGTGCAAAGTTCCCCCCGACCGACAAGCCAAAAGATCCTTCTGTCTCCAGTCTACCATAAGCATATCAAGATTTTGCCGATGTCTTCTGCAAGCAGGCTGCTGATCTACTCCCTCCTCATCGGTCGTGGGATTGTGGAATAGAACTTCTCCCGGGGAAGATTCCCCCTCGGGGCCGGACCTATCCTTTGTCAGTTCCAGAAACAACCGCCATGGCAATTTACATTAAGGAAAATCTAGCCAAAGGGTTCATAAGGCCTTCCACCTCCCCTGCAGGGGCAGGGTTCTTTTTTGTGAGCAAGAAGAATGGAGGCCTCCGGCCCTGTATAGACTACCGTGGCCTCAACCAAATTACTGTAAAAAATCGGTATCCTTTACCTTTAATTCCTGAGCTGACAAGGTCCGTGGAGCTAAAGTGTTCTCTAAACTAGATCTTCATGGGGCATACAATTTGATACGATACAAAGCTGGGGATGAGTGGAAGACCGCCTTCAATACCAGAGATGGTCATTTCAAATATCTAGTGATGCCTTTTGGACTCTGCAATGCGCCGGCTATATTCCAAGGCTATGTAAATGAGATCTTTCGGGACATTCTCTACAGCTTTGTCATCGTCTATTTAGATGATATTCTAATCTTTTCTAAGGATCTCCAAACTCACCGCCAACATGTTCGAGAAGTTCTAGCTCGCCTTCGAAAACACCACCTTTATGGAAAGTTATCCAAGTGCCTTTTTGAACAAACCACAGTTCCTTTCCTAGGACATATAATTTCTGGGGAAACCATTCAGATGGATGCAGAGAAACTGAAAGCGATCTCTGAATGGCCATTACCAAAATCTTTAAAAGCTACCCAATGTTTTTTGGGATTTTCAAACTATTATAGGCGATTCATACCGAATTTTTCCACTGTGGTGTCTCCCATTACTAGTCTCACACAGAAGGGCGCTAACCCAGCCCAGTGGCCGGACTCAGCCATACAGGCCTTCCAGAGATTGAAAGAGGCATTCTCTACTGCCCCTATCCTTTGCCAACCCCAACTGGATAAACCATTTTTTTGTGGAAGTGGATGCCTCTTCGGTGGGTGTAGGGGCGGTATTATCCCAAATTTCCAGTGACGGGAAGAATCATCCATGTGGATACTTCTCTCATAAATTTTCCTCTGCAGAGAAAAACTATGCGATTGGAGATCAAGAACTCCTGGCTATGCGTCTGGCGTTAATGGAGTGGCGTCATCTTCTGGAAGGGGCCAAGTTTCCAGTTACCATTATTACTGACCATAAAAACTTAATTTATCTTCAGATAGCTCATCGCTTAAACGCCAGGCAGGCCCGCAGGTCCTTGTTCTTCTCAAGGTTTAACATTAAGCTTCAATTTCGCCCCGGTAATTTGAACAAAAAAGCAGATGCTCTCTCCCGTTCTTTTCTATTCGACACACAGGAAGAAGATCATCTAAGATCTCGCCCAATCCTGGATCCTATGGTCTTCGTTTCAACTCAAATATTGACTCCGCCTCCGAGGAAAATTTTTGTGACTCCCGAATTACGAAAAAAGTTGTTAACCTGGGCTCATAGTTCTCTATTTGCTGGGCATTCTGGTATTTTCAAAACATACAAGTTTCTTCAGCGTTCTTATTGGTGGTCCTCGATGAGAAAAGATGTTCAAGAATTTATTTTGTCATGTGTAAAATGCTCACAGCATAAAGTTTCTCGCAAAAAAAGTGCAGGTCTTCTACGCCCGTTACCCGTTCCTACTATTCCTTGGACCCATATATCCATGGATTTTATCTCTGAGCTTCCACGCTCCAAAGGACATAACACCATATGGGTAGTGGTGGATCGTTTTTCAAAAATGGCGCATTTTATACCATTAATAGGCCTGCCATTTGCTCCCCATTTGGCAAAAAATTTTGTTAAAGAGATTTTTAGGTTACATGGTCTTCCTAGAGAAATTGTTTCCGACCGAGGAGTCCAATTCATAGCCAAGTTTTGGAGGGCGTTATGCAGCGCTTGTGGAACCAAATTAAAATTCTCATCAGCTTACCACCCACAAACTAACGGGCAAACCGAGAGGATTAATCAGGAACTGGAGACCTTTATAAGACTTTTTGTGTCCTCTTCACAGGATGATTGGGTGGACTTACTACCTTGGGCCGAGTTTTCACATAACTTCAAGTACCACACTTCCTCCAATTCCACACCTTTTTATACTGTGTTTGGTAAACATCCCCGGATTCCAGATTTCCAACATTTACCTTCGGTGGAGGTCCCTGCAGTTACTGACGTTGTAGAATCTTTTTCAGCCATTTGGAAGAAGATACATGCCTCGTTGAAACAATCATCCAAGAATTATAAAAGATTCGCTGACAGACGACGGGTCGCGGTTCCTCTGCTGAGAGTTGGAGATAAAGTCTGGGTATCTACTAAGAACATCCGACTGAAAGTTCCCAGTATGAAGCTGGCCCCACGCTTCATTGGTCCATACCGCACTCCCACCTCAATTGAAGGTATCTAATACCTTTCATATTTCTCTATTGCGACCTTTGGTGTTAAATCGGTTCCAAACCACCTCTCCTAAATTACCTCAAGTACAAACTTCTCAAGGTACAGAATTTGAAGTTGGGAAGATTCTGCATTCTCGGTTCAGATCCAACATTCTCCAATACCTCATTGATTGGAAGGGTTATGGTCCTGAGGAGAGGGCCTGGATCAGAGCCACAGATGTTCATGCACCTCAATTAATTCGAGCCTTCCACATCAAATTTCCTGGTAAGCCTGGTGGGTGTCCGGTGTCCACCCTGAAAGGGGGGGGGTACTGTCAGAGTTCAGCCGGGGATTGGCCATCCCTTACCGTCCCGCCGGCTTCCTCTGACTTCCCGGGCAGTCGGGTGGCTGGCGCGGTGACGTGGGAGGAGCTGAGCATTCACCCTGTAGCTGTGGTGTCAGGCGACCCGGTTAGCGGGAATCTCAGTTTCCATCATGGGTGCCGCCATGACACTTTCCCTATGTCAGTACTTCCTTCCCTGAGTGGCCCGGCTGGTCAGCTGACGCTGTGGGCCTATCAGCAGACTTCCAGGGGTATATATCCGGCTCCTGTGCTCCAGGTAGTTGCCTGAACAATCATTGTCGCCGCTAGTGTAACTAGAGCAGTCTCGTTCCAGGTTCCCGTGCTTCCAGTGTGTTTCTTCCAGAGCTTCTGAGCTATCTCATCACAGTGCCTTTACTATCAGCAGCCTGTGTGCAAGTTTAACCTCCATCTCACCAGTGCCTTTACTAATCAACAGCCTGTGTGCAAGTTTAACCTCCATATCACCACAGTGCCTTTACTAATCAACAGCCTGTGTGCAAGTTAACCCTCCATCTCACCACAGTGCTTTTACCATCACAGCCTGTGTGCAAGTTAACCCTTCATCTCACCGCAGTGCTTTTACCATCACAGCATGTGTGCAAGTTAACCCTTCATCTCATCGCAGAGCCTTTACCATCACAGCCTGTGTGCAAGTTAACCCTTCATCTCCTCGCAGTGCTTTCACCATCACAGCCTGTTTGCAAGTTAACCCTTCATCTCATCACAGTGCTTTCACCATCACAGCCTGTGTGCAGGTTAAGCTTCATCTCATTGCACCCTAGTGCATGATCTCCAGCCGGCAATCCGGTATATACTTCGTGGGATATCCAGCTGTTACCTCAGCCTACCAATAAATCTCCACACCTCTCTAGCCAGCACCTCAAGCGCCTTTCTCCAGCCAGGAGTTCTATCCCACTCCCCACGTGCCTATTCCAGGCATTACCCTTGGGCCACAGGTGTTTTTGATTCTCTTTTCCCTGCAGGCCTTGGTCACCAAGTCAAAGGACCGTGACCTGCTTACAGGGAGCCGCACAAGCCCATATCCCGCTTGGAGGGGTCACTGGCGAACACCTCCTTGTGAGTTAAACTCTGCACCATTGACTAGGTCTAGCCAACGACCAAGACTTGTGGATGCGGAGATCATACGTCCAGGCCCCTCGCCTTCGCCTCCTCCCGCAGCCTCAGACCTCGGCTTTCAAAAACCCGCCTCCCAGCGTGACACTCTGCTGTTGACGGCCAGGCGCTGCCGGGAATCGAACCGGCGGTATTTCATACCGATTCTGTTGCTAACACACAGTGAGGGCAGCCATTTTGTGCCACATCCTGATCCAGGTGGTGTTATTATCACAGGGCTTCCCCCGGTATTTTTTCACAATTTGTTTTTAGTAACTTGCAGACAGATCACATTTCCCATTACAATTATGGGAAATGCGAGCTGCTTACTAAGAATAAGTGATAATTAGGGGTTGGAGTACAATTTTACGAATTCTACTCCAATTGCCCTATAGTAACTTTAGGTGAAACTAAAATAATGTGAAAAGGGTGTGAAAACACCCTTTTACACCTTATTTTAGTAAAAATAATGTTAATGCTGGCCATAAACATTAAGCATGTTGCAGTCCAGTATAATCACCAGAGACCGGCACTCAAGACTTTTTTGAAAAACTGTAGAAAAATGTAATGAAACATACACAAGTATACAAGGGTATTTTTCATTGAGGCCATCAGTTTCAATATGTCCAAACCTGCTTTTGGTACATCAGCAGTGGCCATCACATGGCATGACTGCCCGTCAACAGTTGTTTCGGTTCTACAGAAGCACCTTCCTCAAATGCCACTATTAATACATGGCCTGTGCAGACCAAACCCCCACAACACTAGTCACATCCCCGTGGCACTGGTCACACCCCCTGCGGCGGCACACCATAGACCCTTCATAAATGTCAGCTCCAGGCCCACGTGGACCTTTACGTGTTCATGTACATTTGCTTACGTTGATATTATTATTATTAACAGAACCTCTATTTTTCTGTAAACGCTGTCTTCAATATTGGCAAAATGACCAGTATGCCAACTTCCCTTTGCTCAGTACAATGCCTTTGCTCAGTGTTGTTTAATAGCCATAGTTGCACAAACATATTAATTAGGCTGCCACAGGTTTTAGAAAAAAGCAGGTAATTCTGATTTTCCGTGATTTTATTTTATTATTATTATTTATATTATTTTATTGAATCTATTATTCTTTTGGGAAGATAACTGCCCAGCTCTCCATGGTAGGTCCATAGAAGAGTAACTGTGACCTAGTCTGCCTAGTTCTCTTAGGGGTCAATCCAATTAGGTGCGAATTGTGAGTAGCGAGTTTGTTTTTTGAAACTTGCAGACTTCGCATCGATGCGCTCTTCCCAGAATTCTTCAATCCAATTAAAAATGCCTATTCACCTTACTCGTAGCGGAGGTTTGCGAATTGACTGCCAAATAAGATTTGAGAGAAGTGCATGAAAAAGTGGGGAGACCAACCTGGACCCCCCAAAATGGATAATTTTGTTAGCAGAACCGCATAGGAGGCTGTTTGTGTGCAATAGGAAGGTGTTGTAAGTTTTTAAATGGTGTCAAATGGCTGATTTATGCTTTTTTTTTTAAAAATGCAAGAAAATCATAAAAAACAAACTTTTTTTGTTTAGGCTCAAACTAATTAAACGAAAAATGCAAAAAAAAAGTAGGAAAAAATTAGATTTTGGGGTACTTTGAGGGCACCATGATAAATTATAAAAAAAAAACAATTATTTTCAATTAAAAAAAACATTGTAGTTCAATTTTTGGTGCCTAAACTAACAAAAAAGTTGATTTTGGGGTAATTTGAGGACACTTTTTTTTTACCCCAAAAAATAACGTAATTATTGGACTAATTAAGCTAATTTGAAACTTCCAATAGCCTAATTAGTCATTAGGGAGGTGTCCAAGAAGTATTGCACGGTGTCCCAACATTTTAACCTTTAAATAAAAATTTTCCTCTCCATCTCTCACCCTCAGGGAAGTGCGAATGGAAAAATGCGACTTCAGTCTGACTGGTTCAGTGCGAGTTGCTAATTGGATTGCAAAATTTAGTTGCTATGCGAATTCGAAGAGAACATAGCACCTCGCACCTTACACCTCACAATTCGCACCTAATCGGATTGACCCCTTAGATCAGTGGTGTCAAACTCGGGCCCTCCAGCTGTAGTGGAACTACACATCCCAGCATGCAGTGCCACAGTTTTGCTATTAGGGCATGCTAAAACTGTGGCAGGGCATGCTGGGATATGTAGTCCCACAAAAGCTGAAGGGCCCGAGTTTGACACCACTGCCTTAGTTGAAGAGATTATTACCTTCGGTTTCCTGATATGTCATTTATTTGTATCATGATTCCCTCAACTTAAAGTGCATAAAATATGTAGTCACTTTACAAATAAGAGAAAATATTAACATAAAAGAAATATGGCAGTATGTGACCCTGCCTGCTGTGGCCACTCAGGACAGGCTGTGTGCATTACTTACCTCCAGAGAAAGCTGCCAAGCTCTGTTAATGAGACCCTGAAGAAAAGGCCGATGGCTTGGAACATTGGTCTAATACACTTCTTTTTTTGTTTGCTTTGTTGTCCCTGAGTGCCGTACTTCTCCAAGGAGAGTGTGCATTGCTTTTAATGTTTGACAACTGGGCCTAGCTGTCGCCCTTGGCTTTACACACGGTGAAATCGCTTCTGCTAACAATTTCTTATTTTGAGGTGCTCTAGTTGTATTGCTTTGCATAGGGGCCCTGTGGCGGGAGTGACCTACACGACCAGCAGCGCTATACAGGCTGGTGGTAGCAGCACCTTCACCCCCCACTAACACCAGTGTCACTGTGGGCAGACTGCTATGTAGCCTCTCCTATTCACCCACCACTCACACCAATGTCACTGTGTGCCCTGTGCACAGGCTGCTATGTAGCCTCTCCTATTCACCCACCTCTCACACCAATGTCACTGTGTGCCCTGTGCACAGGCTGCTATGTAACCTCTCCTATTCACCCACCTCTCACACCAATGTCACTGTGTGCCCTGTGCACAGACTGCTATGTAACCTCTCCTATTCACCCACCTCTCACACCAGTGTCACCGTGTGCCCTGTGCACAGACTGCTATGTAACCTATCCTATTCACCCACCTCTCACACCAATGTCACTGTGTGCCCTGTGCACAGACTGCTATGTAGCCTATCCTATTCACCCACCTCTCACACCAATGTCACTGTGTGCCCTGTGCCCAGACTGCTATGTAGCCTCTCCTATTCACCCACCTCTCACACCAATGTCACTGTGTGCCCTGTTCACAGACTGCTATGTAACCTCCTATTCACCCACCTCTCACACCAATGTTACTGTGTGCCCTGTGCACAGACTGCTATGTAACCTCCTATTCACCCACCTCTCACACCAATGTCACTGTGTGCTCTGTGCACAGAATGCTATGTAACGTCTCCTATTCACCCACCTCTCACACCAATGTCACTGTGTGCCCTGTGCACATACTGCTATGTAACCTCTCCTATTCACCCATCACTCACACCAATGTCACTGTGTGCCCTGTGCACAGAATGCTATGTAACCTCTCCTATTCACCCACCACTCACACCAATGTCACTGTGTGCCCTGGGCACAGACTGCTATGTAACCTCTCCTACTCACCCCCACTAACACCAATGTCACTGTATGCCCTGTGCACAGACTGCTATGTAACCTCTCCTATTCACCCACCACTCACACCAATGTCACTGTGTGCCCTGTGCACAGGCTGCTATGTAACCTCTCCTATTCACCCACCTCTCACACCAATGTCACTGTGTGCCCTGTGCACAGGCTGCTATGTAACCTCTCCTATTCACCCACCTCTCACACCAATGTCATTCTGTGCCCTGTGCACAGACTGCTATGTAACCTCTCCTATTCACCGACCTCTCACACCAATGTCACCGTGTGCCCTGTGCACAGACTGCTATGTAACCTATCCTATTCACCCACCACTCACACCAATGTCACTGTGTGTCCTGTGCACAGACTGCTATGTAACCTCTCCTATTCACCCACCTCTCACACCAATGTCACTGTGTGCCCTGTGTACAGACTGCTATGTAACCTCTCCTATTCACCCACCTCTCACACCAATGTCACTGTGTGCCCTGTGCACAGACTGCTATGTAACCTCTCCTATTCACCCACCTCTCACACCAATGTCACCGTGTGCCCTGTGCACAGACTGCTATGTAACCTCCTATTCACCCACCACTCACACCAATGTCACTGTGTGCCCTGTGCACAGAATTCTATGTAACCTCTCCTATTCAACCCCCACTCACACCAATGTCACTGTGTGCCCTGTGCACAGACTGCTATGTAACCTCCTATTCACCCGCCACTCACACCAATGTCACTGTGTGCCCTGTGCACAGACTGCTATGTACCCTCCTATTCACCCACCACTCACACCAATGTCACTGTGTGCCCTGTGCACAGACTGCTATGTAACCTATCCTATTCACCCACCACTCACACCAATGTCACTGTGTGCCCTGTGCACAGACTGCTATGTAACCTCTCCTATTCACCCACCTCTCACACCAATGTCACTGTGTGCCCTGTGTACAGACTGCTATGTAACCTCTCCTATTCACCCACCTCTCACACCAATGTCACTGTGTGCCCTGTGCACAGACTGCTATGTAACCTCTCCTATTCACCCACCTCTCACACCAATGTCACCGTGTGCCCTGTGCACAGACTGCTATGTAACCTCCTATTCACCCACCACTCACACCAATGTCACTGTGTGCCCTGTGCACAGAATTCTATGTAACCTCTCCTATTCAACCCCCACTCACACCAATGTCACTGTGTGCCCTGTGCACAGACTGCTATGTAACCTCCTATTCACCCGCCACTCACACCAATGTCACTGTGTGCCCTGTGCACAGACTGCTATGTACCCTCCTATTCACCCACCACTCACACCAATGTCACTGTGTGCCCTGTGCACAGACTGCTATGTAACCTATCCTATTCACCCACCACTCACACCAATGTCACTGTGTGCCCTGTGCACAGACTGCTATGTAACCTATCCTATTCACCCGCCACTCACACCAATGTCACTGTGTGCCCTGTGCACAGACTGCTATGTAACCTCTCCTGTTCACCCACCTCTCACACCAATGTCACTGTGTGCCCTGTGCACAGACTGCAATGTAACCTCTCCTATTCACCCGCCACTCAAACCAATGTCACTGTGTGCCCTGTGCACAGACTGCTATGTACCCTCTCCTATTCACCTGCCTCTCACACCAATGTCACCGTGTACCCTGTGCACAGACTGCTATGTAACCTATCCTATTCACCCACCACTCACACCAATGTCACTGTGTGCCCTGTGCACAGACTGCTATGTAACCTCTCCTATTCACCCGCCTCTCACACCAATGTCACTGTGTGCCCTGTGCACAGACTGCTATGTAGCCTATCCTATTCACCCACCACTCACACCTATGTCACTGTGTGCCCTGTGCACAGATTGCTATGTAACCTCTCCTATTCACCCACCACTCACACCAATGTCACTGTGTGCCCTGTGCACAGAGTGCTATGTAACTTCTCCTATTCACTCACCACTCACACCTATGTCACTGTGTGCCCTGTGCACAGAGTGCTATGTAACCTCTCCTATTCACCCACCACTTACACCTATGTCACTGTGTGCCCTGTGCACAGATTCCTATGTAACCTCTCCTATTCACCCACCACTCACACCAATGTCAGTGTGTGCCCTGTGCACAGACAGCTATGTAGCCTCTCCTATTCAAGTGACCGCAGCCCCAGAACACCTCTCCCTTCAACCCTTACTGGCCGCGTTTGAGGTCACACCTATGTCTTGTATTGATGATGTCAATACATTTTTTTTCGTTATTGCTCAGCTTTAAGTTGAAGGATTGAGATAAAACAAAGTGCAGATTATTTCTAGGGGTTTTCACTATAAAAGATGCAGCTTTCATGAAAATCAGTTCAGTATTTTTGCACCAACTTGGAACAAACAGGCAGACACAATGTTCTTATTATATTAGTAAAGATATAGCTGACGATTGGGATAGATATAGGGATGACACTCTAAGGAGCATATTCAATTGGATGCGAGGTTTAGCGAGGAGAAAACCTTGCACCCCACTTTTAATTACCACGGGTATGCGCACTCCCGATACTCGTGGTATCCAATTAAAAAAAAAGTGGTCGCAGAGTTTTCAGAGCTGAAAACCCTGCGCCGCATAAAAAAATTAAATAAATTACACTTATATATTATATACATATTGTCACAAGATCAGGTCAAATGTTAGCACTTCTCTTGCAGCAGTCGATTATTACTACATAATTCCAAATATCCCCAGCTTGTTTTATTTCACAGCACAAAATAAACAAAGCATAGAAAAAAATTCTAGTCTGTCCGGCATTAACTATACATAAGTCTCCATCACTGGGAGGACCTATTGTCCAATGTACACAAAGCAGCATTTACATACAGCACGTACGTGGAGCCATATCGGTGTCTCTCAACAGGTCTGTCAGCCTGCTCCCCAAGTAGAGTGCCTAGAGAAACTGATACACTTTTTATCAGCCTCTCTCAGGTTGTCTGTCAATCAAGGCTGCTCATTATCTGGATAACTACCAAACAGGAGTTAGGAACCTGGGACATATATACCACCCATCAACAATTTCCTCAGTGCTTTTGTCTCTATATATACATCATATATTTACTATTAGGCAAGCAGTACACACGTGTGGTTGTATATTATATAGCTTAAATAAATATACATATATATATTTAACTTTTAAAATATACAACCCCACGTGTTTACTGTTTTGCCTAATAATATATATATACGCAAACTCAGCACTCACCTGCTTATATTCCAAACTGTAATATTATTAAATTCAGGTAATGTTAGTTCCAAAATATTGCAATCATTTGTCACCCTGACCAAACACTTCACGGTCTTCCCATTCTGGTCAGTCCCTACACTGACACTCAAAAATGTGAGCATTGCTCTGCCTCATTTGGCTCCAGCTATCAGAGCCGTAGCTAGACTTTTTGGTGCCCTGTGCCAGAAAGAGCATTGGCGTTCCCTCATTTTTCAAAGGGACACAATGCACCCAAAAAAGGGCCGTGGCCTCATGGGGAAGGGCCAGGGAAGAGATAGGAGAGGCCAGGAGATGCTGGGGATGAATTAAGAGGAAGCTACAAGCAAGAATGATAATAAACAGAAATTTGACAGGCCCAAACAGCGCCCCCTGACCTATGGTGCCCTGTGCGATGGCACCGGCCGCACTACCCTAGCTACGGCCCTGCCAGCTATTACATTAGATTTTAAATACAAATAATGCTTCTTCCAGGCTCAAAGAGACAGAACCACACCCAAGCATTGACCAGAAGGGGAGACCGTGACTTGGTTTTTCCAGCTTGACAAATTATTGCAATATTTTGGAACTAAAATTCCCTGAATTTAAATATATTGTAGTCACCATTATTTCACCTCAATATATGTTAGATTTATTTTGATGACAGTCTCTGAGTGCCCTCTCTCTGTTTGCTATTTTATATATATATATAATGAGGTATGCAGTACATATAAGGGTATATATTTTCATTTTATTCCATTCACCTCTTTCATTCCTATTTAATAGGTGCACTTATGGCATTTATGTTTGCATAAATCTTATTTGATAAAATTGGAATTTAAATAATGTCTAAAATAAAAGCAAACTCTCTGCACCCCTCCTCCTCCACCCCAAATAAAGTAACATCTCAAGTTGCAGCTTGCCACAAAGTTTCCACCAAAAACATTAACACAAGTCTATATAAATCTCGGAAACTTGTGTTAGTAACAAATGAAACTGTTGATTCTACATGTTTATGGGCTGCCTGTCTGTTAGAATTTCTGCTAATTAGTCTGAGTGGAAAAAGAAGTGAAAGGTTCAGTTTTTAGGTCATTTTCATGTTTTATTTGACACCCTTACTGAGTCGGTAAAGCAAACACGATAATATAGTCTACTATACACATCATTCTACAACAAACCATAAAATCCCCATTTCACAGGCGTTATGGCCAGTAAAAGTACAGTACAATAAATTTCATCCACTGTCTTTGATTTGGCAGCTTGATACATTGCTGAAAGTGTTTGCGTCACGGGACTAATTCATCACCGTAAATACTAAACAATAATACTATTTAAAAGCATGACTCATTTTTGACGCATAGCCATATATATTTAAGGGAGTAGAAGGGGTAAGAGAAGTCCCATTTGTTGTGTGCTGAAAAACTCTATATATAGATAATATATAATAGGGATGAGCGGGTTCGGAATATTGAGATCCGAGCCCCCCAATCCGAGCCGGATCCGAGTCAGGTTTGAGTTTTCCCACCTGGCTCGTATCTGAAATCGAGGCAAAATGTCATCATCCCGCTGTCGGATTCTCGCAGGTTTTGGATTCCATAAAAGGTCCCTGCGTCTGCGCCATTTTTCACTCCGGCTGTGGACAGTGAAGAGGGAGGGTGGGGGTTTGCTGTGCTGGTGCTGCTGTTGTCTATAGGGGCTGTGTCCAAACTCCAAAGTCCATAGGGGCTGGCTGGGCTGTGTTGTGCAGTGTCCCATAAAGGCTGTAGTCCTAAAGGGTTGCTGTAGTGTTGTCCAGGGGGTGCTCTGTCCATCAGGGGTGCTCCCTCCAAGTGCAAAATAAACAATAAATTTTTTTCTTTTTGTGTGCATTGTAGCCGCACGTGCATCAACAAAGTAGCAGCGCCAAGCGTGCGCCTGTGTCATAAGTCAAGGGCCGCCTGGCTCATCTGTTGAAGGGTGGTGTAACCCCCAAAGTGCTGGAAAAAAAATAAAATTCTGTGTTTGTGTGGGCCTTAGCTGCACGTATATATCAATATCACATAAATGGAGGACAAAAATTTGTCCGATAAAAATAAAATAGGGAAAGATCAAGAACCACTTCCTCCTAGTGCTGAAGCTGCTGCCACTAGTCAAGACATAGACGATGAAATGCCATCAACGTTGTCTGCTAAGGCCGATGCCCAATGTCATAGTATAGGGCATATAAAATCCCATATGCCAAAGTGCAGAAAAATGACCTTTAAAAATAAATTTAAATCATCTGAGGAGAAACGGAAACTTGCCAATATGCCATTTACGACACAGAGTGGCAAGGAACGGCTAAGGTCCTTCCCTATGTTCATAACTAGTGGTTCAGCTTCACATGACGATGGAAGCCCTCCTCCCGATAGTAAAATGAAACGAGTTAAGCTGGCAAAAGCACAGTGAAGAACTGTGCGTTCTAAGAAGATATCACAAATCCCCATGGAGAGTCCAAGTGTGGCGGCGGTTGCGATGCCTGACCATCCCAACACTGGATGGGAAGAGGTGGCTCCTTCCACCATTTGCACGCCCCCTGCAAGTGCTGGAAGGAGCACCCACAGTCCAGTTGCTGATATTCAAATTGAAGATGTCACTGTTGAAGTACAACAGGATGAGGATATTGGTGTAGCAGGCGCTGAGGAGAAAGTTGATGAGGAGGATTCTGATGGTGATGTGGTTTATTTAAATCAGGCACCGGAAGAGACAGTTGTTGTCCGTGGGATGAAAAAGCCCATCGTCATGCCTGGGCAGAAGACCAAACATTCCACCTCTTTGGTCTGGAAATATTTCAGTCCAAATCCAGACAACTGTCTTGCCATATGTTGCGTGTGTAAAGGTGTAATAAGTAGGGGTAAGGACGTTAACTACCTTGGAACATCCTCCCTTATACGTCACCTGCAGAGCGTTCATAAAGTGTTACTGTAAAGTTCACAAACTGTGGCTAAGACCATAAACAGTTCAGGGACACCTAAATCCCTTTGTCCTGTTGTATCCAAGCGCCTGCAAACCACACCATCAACTCCCTCCTCGTCAATTTCCTCCTCAGTCAGGATCGGAAGTAGTCCTGCAGGCCATGTCACTGGCATGACTGACTCCTCTCCTAACCGGGATTCCTCCGGAGGATCCTGCATTGCTATGCCTACTGCTGCTGCTGTTGCTGCTGGGAGTCGTTCATCATCCCATAGAGGAAGTTGGAACACCACTACTTCTTTTACTAAGCAATTGACCCTCCAACAGTCCTTTGCAAGGAGGATGAAGTATAACAGCAGTCATCCTCTTGCAAAGTGGATAACTGAGGCCTTGACAGCTATGTTGGTGTTAGACATGCGTCCGGTATCCACCATTAGTGCAGTGGGATTTAGACAATTGATGGAGGTAGCGTGTCCCCGGTACCAAATCCCGTCTAGATTCCAGTTCACTAGGCAGGCGATACCGAGAATGTACAGAGACGTCAGAAAAAGTGTCCTCAGTGTCCTAAAAAACGTGGTTGTACCCAATGTCCACTTAACCACGGACATGTGATCAAGTGGAACAGGGCAGAATAAGGACTATATGACTGTGACAGCCCACTGGGTAGATGCATCGCCTTATAAAGCAACAACAGCAGTGTCACCACTAGCAGCATCTCAGAAACGCAAGCTCATTCGAAGACAGGCTACGCTGTGTATCACCGGTTTCAGTAAGAGGCACACCGCCGACAACCTCTTAGAGAAACTGAGGGAAATCATCAGCCAATGGCTTACCCTACTTAGACTCTCCTGGGGATTTGTGATATCTGACAACGTCACCAATATTGTGCGGGCATTACATCTGGGCAAATTCCAGCACGTCCCATATTTTGCTCACACAATAAATTTGGTTGTGCAGAATTTTCTGAAAAATGACAGAGGAGTGCAGGAGGCGCTTTGGGTGGCTCGAAAAATTTCTGGCCACTTTCTCCATTCAGCGAATGCGTGCCGAAGACTGGAGCGCCAGCAAACACTCTTGAACCTGGGGGGTAGGCACCTGACTCAAGTGCAGTGAAGAATGATTTCCGTGTTGTGCATGGTTTTCCAGCCCTTCGAACTTGCCACATGTGAAGTCAGTTCAGACACTGCCAGCTTGAGTCAGGTCAATCCCCTCATCAGGCTTTTGCAGAAGCAGCTGGAGAAAGTGAAGGAGGAGCTAAGATGGAGCGATTCCACTCGGTATGTGGGACTTGTGGATGAGGCCTTTCATTCGCTTTGCCAGGATTCGAGGGTGGTCAATCTGTTGAAATCTGTCCACTACATTTTGGCCACTGTGCTCGATCCAAGGTTTAAAGCCTATGTGGTGTCTCTCTTTCCAGCAGACACAAGCCTGCAGAGGTGCAAATACCTGCTGGTGAAAACATTATCAGCTGAAGCGGAACCTGACACGTCAACAGCTCCTTCTTCATTTTCTCGGGCAACTGGGGCTGTCAGGAAACAACTAAGGTATCCTAAGCAACCTGCTGGCGGTGATGCAGGGCAGACAGGAACAAGTTTGGACATCAGGTCTGGACTGAAGGACATGCCAACAATTTCTGACATGTCTATTGTTACTGCATATGACACTGTCACCATTGACAGAATGGTGGAGGATTACATCGGTTACAGCATCCAAGTAGGCATGTCAGACAGTCCGTACCTGTACTGGCAGGACAAAGAGGTAATTTGGAGGCCCCTGTACAACTGGCTCTATTTTACCTCTATTTTACCTAAGTTGCCCCCCCCCCCAGTGTGTACTCCGAAAGAGTTTTTAGTGCAGCCGGAACCTTGTCAGCGAAAGGCATAGGAGGTTGCTTCCACAAAATGTGGAGAAGATGATGTTCATCAAAATGAATTATCAATTTTTCCAGGAAGACCAGCCTCCAGAAAGTACAGAGGGACCTGTGGTGGTGAATTCCAGCAGGGACAAATTAATACTCTGTGAGGATGAGAACAACACTGAAGAGCGTGAGGAATCGGTGGATGAGGAGGATGAAGACGACATCTTGCCTCTGTAGAGCCAGTTTGTGCAGGGACAGATTAATTGCCAGCTTGTTTTGTGGGGGCCCAAACGAACCAATAATTTCAGCCACAGTCGTTTGGCAGACCCTGGCACTTAAATGATTGGTTTGTTAAAGTGTGCATGTCCTGTTTATTCAACATAAGGGTGGGTGGGAGAGCCCGAGGACAATTCCATCTTGCATCTCTTTTTTATCTTTGCAGTATAAACTCTTTGGGGCCTAGTTTTTCAAACTGCCATCCTGTCTGCCACTGCAGTGCCACTCCTAGATGGGCAACTTGTGTCACTTAGCAAAGTCATCCAGCTACCTCAGTGCAACCTTTTTGCCTAAAAACAATATTGTGAGGTGTGAGGTTTTCAGAATACACTGGAAATGAGTGGAAATTAATGTTATTGAGGTTCTGTGATTTTAGCTGTTTTTATGTTTTTTTCCCCAAAAAAATATAAATCCAAAACACAAAAACCAGAACCCAAAACATGGAAGGGTGGTTTTGGCAAAACCAATCCAGAACAAAACACGAAAAGTGGCCGGTGCACACCCCTAATATATAACCATTTTGTTGATTAATTGTAGTGTACAGTCTGTCATTTGAAATAGATGTGGAAATCCACTTGTGAGTGTGAGGAACAGCAGCTGCTGAACCGGTTTCCTCAGAGCTGCCAGTTGAGCAAGTAGAACACACTCCTAATACCTACTTCTGGAGAACTATAAATTACTTTACATATATATTAGATATGTGCGGTCCAACTCCCCAGAAATCTGTCCACCCGAATTTCGCGGTCCTGATCTCCTGAGGAGATCCAGATAAATCTGGGTCACGGTTCTGATCTTTTTTAATGGTTTGGAATTCGGATTCTAAATTTTAATTTCAGGTTTAGGATTGCATAAATTACATGACAAGACAAGACTGTGACAAGACTGCCCCTATTCCATAAGGTGACTTAATATGTATTGTAGAGATTTAATAGGTATTGTAGAGATGGGTAAGATTTCATGAGGACCTTGTCCAATGTGAACAACTTTTTTGTTTTTTGAAAAGCCTTTTCATAATTAGTGATTTTAAGCCAGTGTGCTCCTCTCTGTATGAAAGCAATCAATGGCTCTAAAACAGTTGATATTTGTAAAACTTTTTGCCAATAATTTTACTAATGAAGATCAACTGGGCCACGGATTGTGGTTGTGGTGCCGGTAGCACTGTCTCATTTTATACGTGGACCTTCTTTGTCAATTACATGTTCAGATTAGGAAATGTAATTTGTCTGGATCGGCTCTCAGCCCATATTCACATAACCTCATGAATACACTTTTTTTCCAATTGTATAAATTATCTTCAGCATATTCCCTTTAATACTTGATGAATGTCTCTTTGCCAAATTAATGGAGCTACAGCTATCCGAAAGACTAGACGGTTGTACAAAAATGAACCTTTGCGCATGAAGAATGTTGAATATTTCTTCAGGTGGCTGCAGCCTCCCTCCCCAGCCCAGCATGCGCTACTGATCTACAAAACACAGAGCAATGAGGCTGGAGAGACACAAGGGGGATGAGGCTGAAGGGAACTGGTTGGGACGTGGCTGTGGATTATCCAAAACTGGCAGGATTACTGGCACATTGCTTCCTCCTTTGCCCCCTCAGCTGTGCTACTGTGCATGCGCATCCACTAACCAGAGCCACCGAGGGGAGAGGGTGGCATGGGCACTATCTATTTCACCTCCAGACACATGGTATGTAATAAACTTATACTGCTTATATATATGCGCTCACAAACTACGACTGGTTATTCAACAGCTATAAAGGCTACACTCTTCACAATGTCAGCAAAATAAAAAGAAATGTGTGTCTCTCCTAGACATGCTTAGATAAATGTGGAAAAATAATAAACATAAAAAAAAGCAACAAAACAAAACCCTAAGAAGAAGCACAACCTGTCTCCCTCCTTTACGCTGCAATAATTATTTAAAAACAGATGTTCGGGGTCAATTTCAGTGATGTTTGTTCTATTAAAATCAGCATCACAGTGCTTCCACGCCAATAGTGAACACTGAAATGGCAATTTTAGTAAGAGCATAATTAATTATTGTGAGTTAATTATCATGGTGTGAAAGCAATGGGGTTTGCAATTAATGAGTGAGAGACCGTGTGGTAGTCGGCAATTGTCAGTTGGGTTAAATGTGGATTGTCTTTCTATCCGCTGCTGTTTACTAGACAATACAATATATCTATCCTCCCCTCCTCCCCAGAGTAATATGTTGATTCCTTGTATTTCATTCAAACTCTTATTTTTATTACAAATGCAATTTTTAATCTTTCTTTAACAAAATACATATAACTAAATACAGTCTAATAATGGCTCCTTGATAACACAACAAATAATTTTGATAATTAATAATTTACATAATTTGAAGTTAAATCTCAACAATTTCACATAATAGTTTTCGATGACTTGAGTAGTTATTATTACAGCTTAAACAAAATAAATAATAATAATAATTAAAAAAAAGAGATATATATATATATACAGTATATATACAGTATATATATCATATACTGTATATATATATATATATATATATATATTATATATATATATATATATACAGTACCAGTCAAAATTTTGTACACACCTTCTCATTCAATGTTTTTTGTTTATTTAAATTATTTTCAACATAGTAGATTAATACTGAAGACATCAAAACTATGAAAGAACACATATGGAATTATGTTGTAAACAAAAAAAGTGTTAAACAAATCAAAATATGTTTTATATTTTAGATTCCTCAAAGTAGCCCCCTTTTGCTTGGATGACAGCTTTGCACACTCTTTGCATTCTCTCAATCAGCTGCATGAGGTAGTCTCCTGGAATGGTTTTGAATTAACAGGTATATATATAGTAATCCAATATCCATAAAAAAGGAACAGGCGGCACTCCCACGGACTTCATAAACAAATATTCTTTATTGACCAACGTTTCAAAGCCCGGGAACGTTATTCAATAAAGGATATCTGCTTATGAAGTCCGTGGGAGTGCCGCCAGTTCTGTTTTTATGGACATTGGATTACTATTACTATAGAAATATAAGGGAGGCACCCCAGTACTTTATCCATTGAACTGAAAGTGCCCCTCTACATGTTCTTTTATATATATATATATAATGTTGTAACTGTGTTATGAAGTTTGATAATATTTTTTAAACCATTTTTATTTTAAAAATATTTTTACAAATTGCCTCTTAAGGTGCATACACACACAACAATTTTTTGAACGATTATCGATAACGATATCGTTTATCGCTCAGTCGTTGAAAAAATAGTTCACTTTCTGAGTTAAAACGATGAACGATTATCGTTCATACGCGTTCACGTTTGTAGACTGACCAACTCAACGATTTTCAGTAAGGGAATATGCAAAAATCGCTTGTAGTTCAAAAAAATCGTTTATTACATTTAGTAAATGAACGATTTTAGTAAACGATTTTCGTTAATTTTTATCTTGAAAAAATTAACGAAAATCGTTTACTAAAATCGTTCATTTAGTAAATCGTTGTGTGTGTATGCAGCTTTATATTTGAATATATTTTTGCCCATAAAACATTTTGCTGAACTGTTTTGCTCATCTTTACTATTGGATACTATTGAAAATAACATGTTATAGTTAGTTTACCACTTTTAAAAACAAGAATTTGTAATGTAATTTTTTTTTTTCATTTCAATACTGCTTTGTCATTCTTTGATACTTAGTAAATTAGTAAGCTAGAATGTACAAATAACATGGGGGCACACTAAAACCGCTTGCTTTCACCTTCCCAAATTTCAACACGTTGAACTACAACTGAACATGCCATTAACTCATAACTTTTTCCTAAAACTCTTTGCTTCCCTCTGCTGGCTTTCCAATATGTTTTGCATTACGTCTACAAACTTTTTGTCCTTATTACATCACTGTATTCACATTCCATTCACTTAATCGTATCTAGATACTACATTTATCTTATTAATTTGAAACGCAGAAAAAGGTATTTCCCATCATGAGATTACCTGAAAAATGGGTCTATTTAACATATATTGTTGTTGTTTATATATCTATCATCTGCTGTCCTCACCTAGCTCTCACCTTGCATTGGTAATTGAGAAATTTGATAGATTCACACCACCTATATGTCAATTAGCCTTCTATTTAATTGAAATAATTAACAACAAGCCAACACAGCTTGTTTACAACCAATCTCTTATCTTTGGAAGTCTGCAAACATTTTTGTATGTGTTACAATTTAGTTGTCTGATCCTTACACACAGTTCCATCATAGTCCCATGCACATTAACAAATAGAATTCAGTATTTAGGTCACAAAAAGATGCTATTAGGATGGCTGCTAATGGGATACATTGGAGACAGTTTTATTTTTTTATTAAATAAAATTGCATGTACACATCATTGTAAATTGTGGTCACTTCACCAGAAATAGCTGTGTTACTGATGTAAGTCTTTTCAGAAAAATATTTGAATGACACCTGGCTTCAATGGCCATTTTTAAATTTTTTGAAAAACTGGAACCAATTAGCTAACCCTGCTGTTAGGAAAGTGACCAAGCAGATGAGCTTCTGGCAGTTCTAGTAGAGTTTGACTCTACTTTGCCCAAGGGCTCAGAGTTTAAAGGGGGACAAGTCTTTACTAGGGACTTTACAAGGAGGTGTGGGCTCTGTTGCTGACCCATAGATCACAGACCCTCCATTTAAGCACTGGAAGTGGCTGGCAGATTTGGCTAGGCCACTGGCAGGCTGAACTAGAGTCAACAAACCCAGTCGCACTATCCTCCTCCAGCACACTATCCTGCTCCAGCACACTATCCTCCTCCAGCACACTATCCTGCTCCAGCACACTATCCTCCTCCAGCACACTATCTTGCTCCAGCACACTATCCTCCTCCAGCACACTATCCTGCTCCAGCACACTATCGTGCTCCAGCACACTATCCTCCTCCAGCACACTATCCTGCTCCAGCACACTATCCTCCTCCAGCATACTATCCTGCTCCAGCACACTCTCCTGCTCCAGCATACTCTCCTGCTCCAGCACATTATCCTCCTCCAGCACACTATCCTCCTGCAGCACACTATCTTGCTCCAACACACTATCCTCCTCCAGCACACTATCCTCCTCCAGCACACTATCCTCCTCCAGCACACTATCCTGCTCCAGCACACTATCCTGCTCCAGCCACATGGAGAACAATCAGGTGACACCGGTCTGTACACAAGCTAGCCTGCCGTCCTCACAATGCAGCCCTCAATCACCGCTCCTATTGTCAGATGACCCTGCCGAACCAAGTGGAATGGATTCATCCATTAATGAAAACCGCTGTAGTGCCACTACAGAACAGGCAGTCGAGTCAAACACCGAGACGGCGCACCCCAAACAGACCCCAGTGCTACGTTATTTTAATAGTAGGTATAAAATAATAAAAAATAAACATTACACACACACACACTACATTCACTAAAATGCAAACGGTATCTTTTGCAGAGTGCCACAGGTGGGAGAAGGCCACAAGCACATGTACATAACCACCACTGCTATTTGTATATACCTTCATTGTAATTTGTCTTTGTGTTTCTTTCCTTTTCCAGTCTACAACGTGCCTGCGAGAAAAAAAAAAGGCAAACAAGTCTGAGCAAGCGGCATAAGTGATGACCTCTGTTACCATTGAGCGTCTCCGTCAGTTGGATTCTGAGACACCGGCTCAGGAGGATGCTCGCATGGAGAGGTTTCTTGAGTCAGAGAGCCAAATGCATGAATCATTTATGTCACGGGTTGCAGTCGGGATGCCGACTGTCTAATCCCGGCAAAGTGTCTAATGACTGGCGTAGAAATCCCGCCGCCTGTCACTACACCTACGCTGGGAGCCCGACACGCGGCTTACCGATCGAAGGTAAGCCAGGCACGGAGAGGGTTAGGTTAGGGGAAGGGGGGTTAGGGTTAGGCACCCCCGGGGGGAGGTTAGGGTTATGCACCCCCCCCCGGGAGACGTAGGGTTAGGCTGCGGGGAAGGGGGGGTTAGGCTTAGGCACTTACAGGGGGGTTAGGGTTAGGCACTCGGGGTGAGGTTAGAGTTAGGCACCCTTAAGGGAGGATTAGGGTTAGGGTGGGGAGGTTAGCTTAGTAAATACAAATAATACTTACCTGTCCGGATCTTCACTGCCGGCTGGCTGTAAATCATACTGATCCCTATGTCACAGCTACTGGCTATGCAGGAGAGGTAAATGTTCTTTTTAGAGCATACGGTTGGTCATGCTTTAGGGCAACACTCCCAACAAACCCAACATGCCCCAGTCTACCCAGAACACACATACAACAGAGGGCCTAATTACTACAACCTAAGCACTCCCACTCACAACCCACCACTAACTAACCAAGAATCACTGGAATATCCAATCCATAGGCAGTAGCCTTAAACATGGCTACTGACAAAATTCTTTGTGCCAACAGGCACCGTTTCTGTTTTACTATTGTATTGTTTTTTGGATGATACTTTTACAATTTAAGAATAGTGTTTACATTTTCAGGTATATTTAAAACCTGGTCTGTTAGGCCGCCTTGTAGACCCAGTTTGGGTAACCCTTCATATATGCCTTAATATAATTTTTTTTTTTTATGTATGTTTGTGTGTGTTTGTATGTATGTGTGTGTGTTTTTATGTGTGTTTGTGTGTGTGTGTGCATGTGCATGTGTGAAATGATACATGTAGCTGATCCACAAGGGATACTACAAAACTAGTTTTAATATTAAACACTTTTAAAATGTTTCTATAGTGTGAAGCCACTTTTCTAATGTATATGTGAAGCCCCATTTTATATTGTGGTCATGGATCTCCTCGGAATCAATATGAATGACCGCCTGCCGCATGGCCGGAAGACCGGCAGCAGTGAGGATCCCGACAGGGGATTTAGGTAAGTAAAACTAACCCTGTCCCCCCCCAACCCTCCCTTAGGAGTGCCTAAACCTAACCCCCCTGTCCGCACAGCCTAAATGTCTCCTGGGGGGTGCCTAACCCTAAATTCTCCCCGGGGGTGACTAAACCCCCTCCCCCTAGCCTAATCCTAGCCCTCCCAGGGGGGTGCCTTACACCCCCATTAGCCCCTAACCTAACCCTTAGGAGCCCCTAACCTAATCCTCCCCCCCCCCCCCCCCCGCGGCTGTTCGCGGCCGCCGCCCGGCTTATCTTCATTTAGTATGCCGGGTGTCGATCTCCTGGAGTAGGGATAATGATAGGCATCGGGATTTCGACGCCTACCGCAAGACCCCTGCCGGGATTAGACAGTCGGGAAGCCGGCGGTCGGCATTTCGACCATCTGCTTCCTGACTGCATCCCATCTCCTCCATGTCTGGCCCAACAATACTTTGCACTTATTTTGTACGTTTACCTTTGTATAGTGTGTATGTGTAATTTGCTGTGTGCAGGAATCTGGGACTTGTAGTGAACTCTACATTATATCTTACAATATGTGCAATACACAACATGATAAGATGTGAAACATTTATTTTCGAACAAAAAAAAGCCAACAGTGTATTTCCTACTCTATTGTCTGGTGTAAGAAATCATTGGGGGAAGGTTAGCTGCAATGGTGGCCTGGATGCACTCAGCGTTGGCGTAATGCTCCCCCTCATAACCTGCTGCATTACTAGGAGTGCCCCCCACCCCAGTGTCCTGCACATCCTACTGCGGAAGGAAGTTGTCCTTTTGGATCTCACACATGTTATGCAGAATGCAGCAGAGGCGGCTACTGCATGGGGCATGAGTTTTAGGTCCACATCATTCCTCTTCATGAGACATTGCCAATGTCCTTTTAAACGGCCAAGGGCATTTTTTACAGCGATCCGGGCAGAACTTGCATGGGTGTAGGTGACATTTTCTGGGGATCGCTCGACATCAGCCAATGCTGTAAAGGGTATGCCGCATCGCCGATGATGGGACCGGTATCTCCACCCCATCTATGGTCACTGATTTCTGTAAAAACAATATAATATTATCACAGTGATGCAATCACATTGCGGGCATGTAGGTAATCAAAAAGTCAAGTGTAAATAGCTGCATAATATATATGCTTGCAATACTAGGGTCTATCGTGCACACATGTTCCGCAGCGCATCAAACATAATATTTTGCTCATTTACAAAAGCTTCTACATGACTTGAGCTAACAATCTATTTGGACACAAACAATATGAATTTTATGGATTTTTGGGTACAGAAACCAATTCTGACAATGCAGGTCATGTTTAACCAGGAAAGTGCAACTAATGTTAATCATTACACTACAGCGCTGACACATCTGGCAACTAGTGGGTGTGGGGGATATTGCAGAGACACACATTACCTACTATAATACATGAATATAGGTTTAGGGGAGATAATGAGAAAAAGGGACAATCTATTCTTACCTCTCTAGGTAACAGCCTTCCACCCCGCTTGTCTTCCGCAATCTGACCTAGATCACACTCTGGCATCATGTGCCCGTCCAGGCCACCCCAGATAAAGACATCTGTGAAGCTAAAGAAGAGGCTTATTAGATTTTATAGCTCAGAAACAAACAAACACTTACTAGTATTTGTGGTCCACTGCAGCGTGAAGTATAATCGAATGCCACCCTTTCCGATTATAATAGTCCACGGGGTTGTCACGGGGGGGTGAAGATGGTGATGTGGGTCTTACTTGCCGACTTTCTGACAAACCCCTCTGGGAGGGGGCTGTCAGGTCATTGCAGCAGGGAGGGTAGGGGTGGCTGAAGTGGGCGGAGCGGGGGCGTGCCCACCTGCGCGATCGCGTCAGCGCGGTTCCCACCCTGCTTTATAATGCCGATATTTCCAGCATTACAAAGCAGGGGGCCGGGCTATGATAATGAAATTCAGTGCAAATCGCGTCTTCATCCTCCAGACTGCCCACTTTCGCGGGTGATGCGGGGGACTTGCCCACTATAGCGGGGTGCCGGGAGCGGCACCTGATTTTCGGGAGGCTCCCAACAGTCTCGGGAGAGTAGGCAAGTATGATGTTGGTCCCACAGATGGCGCCAGCACACTGCGGATACCCATGCCTGAGGATGCCTTGGATGGTGTCAACTAGGCGCTGTCCTTCTGGCAAGTCGATTAAGCACTGGTACAGGGTATCCACAAATGCCTGCGTGACCTGATAGATGATCTTGCAGACTGTGCCAATTCCTACTCCGAATAAACAGGAGAGTGTACGGGGGTAGCATACCACCAGAGCACAATTGTTAATCTACTGCTTGGGGTGATCCAATATATAATAGAACGTAGCACGCAACATCCAGAAGTGGGCCATCCACTGCTCCTCCTGAAAAGCTTCCACAGTCAGCATGAAAGCTTTTCCCTGTCGGCAGTCTCTGGCACACATTCTCTGTTCTGTCACGGTGCTCATTCTCATGATCGATGTGATGCTGGATGATATAATCGTTCTCCTTCTGCGCAAATATATGCGTTGAGATCTGACCCTCTCAGCCAAGAATTGCGCCCTCCTCCTACAACCCTGCACTAGATAGCACAGAGTTAGAAGCTGCATCATGCTCTCTGTTGCTGTATAAAACAACAGAAAACTGCAAACAGTCAGGAACTAAGGGATACACACATGTACGTCGGCCATCATTGCTGCAATGCTGTGACCAGTCCCCAACCCTCCCTTTTATTTCCCTTTGTGACCTCATCTTTGTCAGCCTTAAAAAGGCCATTTTTAATGACATTCATAGGTTTTAACAGGGGTGACCCAGGTCCAGTGTAAACGGTGCCTACTCGGGAATAACTCGGGTCAAAGCACAGTGTAAACAGTGTCTGAAGCTGGGTCGGACCCGGGATTTAGGGGTAAAAGTGGTATTAATAACTCACTGGAAGCAGGTAATATAAACAGTGACTTTCTGCCTTAATTACCTGTTGTCACAAGCCACCGCTGCGTCTTGTCTGATGATAATGCTCCGGGCGGTTCTCTCAGGCCTGTTGCTAAGAGACCGGGACGCCGGGCTGCCACTCTGTGAGGTCCTCCTACCTGGCTGCTCCGTCATCTCCGTCCTGTCCTGATTGGATTCCTCTCCTTTTTTACCTCTGCTGAATCTCTGCTTGGATGCCGGCTATAGCGTTCATTACGTGACTTCTAGTTCCGTATGTGGTATCATCCTCGTGGTGTGTCCCAGTCTCTCCTGCCTAGCGTTTATCGTGCCTGTCGCCACCATACTGTGGCATCTGAGGGGATTTCATATCTATTTGATCACAGCTGTCTCAGCCGCACTGCTGTGTCTGACTGGACTATTTGTTACCAACTTTACTACTGTCTCAGTCACACTGCTGCATCTGAGTGGACTTTAGTTATACATCACGGCTGTCTCAGCCGCATCCCAGCCAAGTACATATCAGCCCTCAAGGCTGCAACTTGGCCACAAGGCCGCATCCCAGCCAAGTACATATCAGCCCGTGAAGGCTGCAACTTGGCCACAAAGCCACATCCCAGCCAAGTACATATCAGCTCTCAAGGCTGCAACTTGGCCACAAGGCCGCATCTCAGCAAAGTACATATTAGCCCACAAGGCCATATGCCAGCCAAGTACACATTAGAGCTCAAGGTTATAACTTGGCCACTAGGCCACATCCCTGCCACTTTCATATCAGTCCTCAAAGCTTCTTTATTAAATGACACCTCATCAATCGATTCCTCAAAGCTTCATTATCAATTGACTCTTCAAGCTTCTTAATCAATAGACTCCTCTAGCTACCCGATCAATCTATTCACATCTCTTATGATGAGATCTATATTCCTGATAAATCATTCTAACTGTGAATTTTCCCACTGAATCATAACACCTGTCTGGCGTCTTTGCATCATATGCGACTATGCCAAGCTGGGCTTTGCCTGACCCGGTTGCATCTGATGGGACCTGTAAGAATTGCCAGTGGTGGCTACTAGATGGTAATCTACCAGCAGCCGCCAGGCTCAGCCCACCTGGGTGGCCCTTCTTCTCCCCTGAATCTTCTGCCGCCTGAGCTCAGGGTCGCAGGGAAGCTACACTAAAGCTTTTTTTTTATTTTAACAATATAAAACAATTTTTACGAAATTATTGTTAATACAATTATACTGAATCTGGTTAAATAGCTATTATTTCCACGATTTGATAATAACGTAATAGTAATTTGTGGTAAAACACCCACAGAACCCTACGATTGCTGTGGCTCAACTGGCAAGAATGCTGGTCTGCAGGTCCCGGGATCAAACCCCTTCAGACACATCAGCATTGGATACAATTGTATTTATAAAACTACTGTTTCTAATGGTATAAAACACAACACCACTACTTTTACGGATTATGCGCCAGCATAATCCATTACGCTGTACAATTGGGATAAAAGTACAAGGCTGAAATGCACAAAAGTCAGTTCTGCAAAAGACTGGTCAGTCGGATGAAAATAAATGTAAAATATTGGCTTTTTATTTTATACTTTGTGTATACTGCTATTGAAAAACATTGCACCAAAAGGAGACATTTCTGAATGACTACGTTCCTGATATAGAGGCCTTTGATCATGCTGTACGTATTGGCACAGCTACACAGTGAGGGTACTGAATGACTTGTTTTTATTAATGGATAAGGCAGTGCAACTCTCCTTTGCCTATATTAAGAACTGTTTACACACTTTCCTCCCCTGGTTATTATTTCATAGAGGACAGTGGAATGCTAATACATGTGACAGGTGCACACACTATTTTAAGAGTCGGTGGTGGTTGTAACTGGGATCACATAAACGCACTGGATAGATCATACGTCTGAGATGTCACAGTGGTAATTTCACACTGCCCTGGAATGAGTGTAACGGAAGTATTATAAAGGTGATAACATGACCCTGGTTTTTTTTTAACTCTCCTTTTCCATCCATGCAGCTCAGCGCTACAATGTTGATGTTCTCATTTATTTAGTGATCAGAATTGCTTAAAGTAGGGATTCGATGTGTCCCATAGGGACTGATTCTGAGTTATACGCCAATGCCAACGCATCTGTGATCACCGTACGCAGCTGCTGTGCGAAAATACGCAAATGTCGCAGACGCTGAGGAATGTATTGAGACGCCCACCTGAGGCTTTGAAAATACAAGTATCTGCGCATGAAGATTCAGCATCTGTCGCAGATGATTAGATTATCGCCGTTCTAAGCAACCCTACAGTATGATCGCGCCGAATGTCCACTGAGAGGCTGGAGGCATTTTTATTGCATACAGGATCGCAGATGCAGGCTGTGACATGACCCGCAAACGGTCACCTGGAGCCTACGTTTTTCCGCCACTTCCCGTTACCTCCCACAGATGCTCCCTGACTGTCAATGGCACTGCGAATACAAACTTGTTGTGAGCGAATATGTCAGTATACCTTAACGCATGCGCAGAGTGATTTGGATGCATGCGCAGTTTACTGATAATCGCTCAACTGCGTAAATATTGGCTTTGCGTACATCTCTGAATCAGGGCCATATTTCCCAGGTCAGGTCACCCATTCCCACCTGAGACCTTTAACTCTTATTTTCAGACTCCTGAGGGTCCAGAACTAACATGATGGGCCTTATGTAATTGCCTGCTGCATGAAAGAGACAATCATTTAAAAGGCAAAAGCAGGTTGGTCTTGCATTTTTAAATTATTACCAATTTAAAAAGACCGGCTAACTCACCGCAACCACACCCAGTGCCTGCATTACATAAGGCCTGATATGTTGGAATGGGTTGGGTATGGGAGCCCGGCACTCGGGATGCCGGCTGTCAGAAGACCAACAGCGGCATCCTGATACTGAGAATCCTGACAGGGAATACGTAAGTATGCTAGCCCTCCCCCCTTCACCCTCTAACCCTAACCCACCTTTTCTGCACCCTAACCCTCCCTTCCCAACACCCTAACCCTCCAGGTTAGTGCTTAAACATAACCCACCCCCCTTAGTGCCTCATCCTAACCCCCCTCCGGTCATGCCTAACCCCCCCTGTCTGCAGCCTCATCTTAACCTCCCCCCTCCCGCAGTCTAACCCTAACCCCCACGGGGTACCTAAACCTAGCCCCCCCCCTCGGCTAACAGCTAAGGACGCCCGCTATACTTACGATTGGGATGCTGGCTGGCGGGATACCGGTGTTGGCATCTCCACTCATGTAGGGATTCCGGTGCCGGTCTTCTGTCTGCGGTTTGGGATTCCGGCACTGGGATTTCTTCAGCCGGCATCCAGATGGTAGGTAATGTAACTACATTCCTCTTACCCAGAGGCTTAGCGTGTTGCCAGGGTCCCCGAAGCATGTGCATGCTATGACGCCCCCCCCCCAAGTGTTTCAGGGAGGAAGTGTGTCCAACATATGGGGTTAAATTAAAGAGATGTCAAAATAAACATTAGGAGAGGTATTGAAATTATATATTCCAAGCCACTAAAGTAATTCTTTTAATAAAATAAAAATAATAATAAAATAATGGGGTTTCTCTGCAGTGGGGAACCTCTAATCGCCCCCCTCCCCCCTTGACTGATTGTAGAAGGCCCCCATTAACTATACTTCTCATTATTACACCCTCACTGATTGTAGCAGGCCCCCATAATACTCATTATACACACCTTACTGACTGTCTGCATTATATATCAGTGTCCCCCTTCCCTCACTGATAGCGCCATATCCCCTCTTATACACATTTTTACACCCCTCACTCACTGAGCACAATATATATCTGTGCCCCGTACTCACCCACCACCCCTAACTGATTGTAGCAGGCTCCATCCCCTATAAAATTCCTCAGCCACTGACTTACTATATGTGTTCCCTCCCCCTCACTGATTGCGGGGACTCCATTCCTGGGCCCAGGGAAAAAGGGGGCCCGGGTAGCGGGGGTGTGGAATGCAGGGATGTGCAGTACTGCACGTCCTGGTGGAATGCACTATTGCACTGGTAGCTATGGAACCGGCCGCGAGCCAATCACAGCTCGCGGAACGGCAGCCAGCCAATCAGTGGTGGCTGCTGCTGATTGGCTGCCATTCCGCGAGCAAATCACAGCTTGTGGAACAGCAGCCAGCCAATCAGCAGCAGCCGCTGCTGATTGGCTACCATTACACAAGCTGTGATTGGCTCATCGCCGGCTTCATGTTTTAAATGCCAGCGAGACTCTTCTTCTCTGGCTGCCGGTGCATTGAATTCCACCAGTGACGTGCGGTACCACACATCACTGCAACCTACACCTCTGCAGCTCTGCTACCTTTCTCTCTCCGGAAATGCAGCTGATGCTTTTTCTCCCTGGTTGCCGGTGTCTAACAACATTTATAAGGTTAGTTAGATAATAGAGTGCTTGAAAGTATTTTTTTTTTTTGCTGCAGATCTCGGAATATGATTAAAAAATAAATAAATTAATGACATAAAAATAATAATAATAATAATAATAATAATAATAATAATATACCAGCCTTCCCTGCACCCCCCCCCCCCAGTCCATCCCAGTACCCCTCCCGCCTTGGCCAGCTTTCCCTGCACTGTGCCCTCCATTAATGTCCAGCCTTCCGTGCCCTGTGCCACCCACCACCATGTCTAGTCATCCCTGTACCCCCAATAGGTCCAGAACCCTCCCTGTCCCTCCCCCCTGAAGTAGCTCCACCCATATCCACTGCTCCACCCACCTCTGCCCTATACCCGGGGGGAGGGGGCCCTGCCTATTTTGTCAGTACTGGGCACCACAATTTCTGATGGCAGCCCTGGTCCTTTGCACAACAATTATACTGTTTAAATACTGTTTAGTGTCAATCTGTCTAAAGAGCAAACAGGTGCAGCCAGCACAATGCTTTCACCTGAGGACGTGTTTAGCACCTCGAAACGTCGTGGTCAATAAAGGAATAATTTACATGAAAATCTGCAGTGCCGTGCTGTGATTAACCCCCGGAGGTGTGGTTCACTACATTTGTTTATATATATATATATATATATATATATAAAATGAGGTCATAATCTCGACCGCGAGGGTTCTGGTGCTCAAAATGCCGGCGCTGGAATCCCGAAACCTGTCAGAGTCCCAGCACCAGCATTCCGACCGCCATAATCCTGAAAGTAAGTAGCGGGTTAGTGGAAGGGTTAGCATTAGTGTTTAGGCACTAGGGGGAGGGTTAGGCACTGAGAGGGAGGGTTAGGTTTAAGGTGCGGGGAGGGGGAGGTGAGGTTTAGGCACCTGGAACGGAGGGTTAGAGTTAGGGGTAGGGAGATGGGGGGGGGGGTTAGGAGTATCCTAATCCTGTTGGTTTGCCTGTGTCAGGATTTTGACCTCTGGCATCCCATACCCAATATATATATATATATCATGGCCGGCTCCAGGGTTAGTCGCGCCCTGTGCCGGCCAGGTGTACTGCGCCGTGCGCGACCGGAAAATGGGGGCATGGCCTAACTAACATAGGCCACGCCCTTAAGTGACATTATTGGAGGCGTGCCCGCATGGCACGCCTCCCGTGTAATGTCAGGCTGGAGGAAGCCCAACACTCGTCACTAGCTGGGCTGCCCCCAGCCCTCTCGCGGCACTGAATGGATGCCGCACGCTTTCGCGCAGCATCCCTTCAGCCTCCAGGGTCCGGCACCGCCGCACAGCTGCAGCAGTGGGGGTACCTGACCTCCCGACCAGACCACCCGCGGGCTACTTCAGCCCATGGGTGGAACAGCGGGAGAGTACTGTCCCGCTGAAATCGGGTTGGTGGGGAGGGGTGCGGCCTATATGGGGTGGCGTCCCTGTTTGACCGCATATATTTAGTGAGGACCAAACATTAGCATTATATTCACTATACATTTTGAAAAAACACAAAAAAGATCAAATAAAATAATTTTCTCTATATGGCACTGTTTTAATATGATGATATTCTGAAGTAAAACAAACAATTTTAATGCAGTGCACAGTAGCAAATTAATGTTCTACATGTAACCAGTATGGAGATCTGCAGACTAAATGCAAAGTGCACACACACACACTCCGTCCTTACTAGATGTATAATAAATCATCCGTATCCTCACTAAATGCAATGCACAGATCCACCAACCCTTACTAAATGCAAAGCACAGATCCACCAACCCTTACTAAATGCAATGCACAGATCCACCAACCCTTACTAAATCCAATGCACAGATCCACCAACCCTTACTAAATGCAATGCACAGATCCACCAACCCTTACTAAATCCAATGCACAGATCCACCAACCCTTACTAAATGCAATGCCCAGATCCACCAACCCTTACTAAATGCAATGCCCAGATCCACCAACCCTTACTAAATGCAATGCCCAGATCCACCAACCCTTACTAAATGCAATGCCCAGATCCACCAACCCTTACTAAATGCAATGCACAGATCCACCAACCCTTACTAAATGCAATGCACAGATCCACCAACCCTTACTAAATGCAATGCACAGATCCACCAACCCTTACTAAATGCAATGCCCAGATCACCCTCACCCTTACTAAATGCAATGCCCAGATCCCCCTTGCCCTTACTAAATGCAATGCCCAGATCCCCCTCACCCTTACTAGCAGCAATGCCCAGATCCCCCTCATCCTTACTAGAAGCAATGCCCAGATCCCCCTCACCCTTACTACATATCCTCCCCCCATACTAAGTGCAATGCAAAGATCCCCTACTCCCCCCTTTTCTGCAGTAGCTACACTTAACAGTCACTAAGATAGACTTACCTTAGGCTGTGTCCCCTCTCATCACTTTCAGGGTCCAGGAGAGGCAGCTGTCACAATGGTTCTCCTCTCGGTCTCCAGCCATGTGTGTATCTCAGAGATCAGGCCACACCTCCTGCTGCTGTGTAAAACATGCAGCATCTCTCCTCGGCGCTTCAATTCACACACAGGGCAAGGCAGGCACCCACTCACAGGGCGCACGTTCAACATGATGTCATAACATCAGGTCACGTGCGCCCGTGTACAGTGCCAGATTAAGGTCTGCATGGGCCTGCAGCTGAACTTCATGAAGGGCCTATTGTGTGCCGCTGCAGGTATGACCAGCATTGGCAACTGTCTTGAACCACTTTATAGTGGAGCTCCTAAATAAATTGATGGAGGTTTTTTTGTAAAATGGTGAAAACTGTATGGTATGCTTTTTCTTAACCCCCTAGAATAGTTTAGATCAGGGCTCAACAAATCCCGGGGGCCAGGTCGCCATGGCTACCAGATTTTGCTGCCTGGCTACTAGATTTTGCAGTGAGGGAGAAAGCAGATCCTCATCAACTCTGGCGGAGATTCGTGCCTATAGTATTGCGGTGTTCATATCATGCACAGGAGTGCATGTGCTGAGTGTCGCCTGCGGTGACTGCTGTGCCTCTGTCCGTCCCGGCCTGCGCTGATGACTCCTCTCCATCTTGGCCTGCTCTGATCCCTGCGGTCTGTCCCAGTCTATGCTGATCTTCCTGTACGTCCCGGCTGTCTACTGTCTCCTATCTCCGGCTGCATAGAGCTCTCCGGTAGTAGGGTCTACGGTGTGACCATGATGGGAAGGGGGTTTTGTTGTACTTTCTGGCACCATTATTTTATGTGAAATGTGGTGTGTTATTACTGGAGGGTGGGGGGGGGGTGGAGCAGGGGAGCTGTGCAGAGCAATGAGGGGGCCTCCATTTTACTGCATCCATTCAACTGTGACCATTTTGTGGACTAGTATAGTGTGTATAACAATTGCATAGCACACAGAGCTGTGCTCCTCACTCCTGTAATTTTTTTTGAGGGGACTGTGGTCTGGCTCCTACACTTTCATCCTGGCTCCTAGATTTTAGAAAAATTTGTCAATCCCTGATTTAGATTAATAAGAAAAGAACAAAAAATTCTTAAAATTGTTCACTGCAAATTACCATATTTATGTACGTTTTCATCCCACATTCGTAACCACTGTAGTAAAATAATTAGTGAACTGCCTTCTTAGGTGTTGCCTTTTAATAAAAAAAAAACAATGGCAATACTGGACCAGGACAGTAAGGGTTAACTTTGACAGAGGACGATTTGGTGCATCCCCACTCTGGCAAGAAACTTAAATCAATTACATCCTTATCTGCAGTAGTAGTTACATGATCTATTTTATTAGCTATCCAAAAGGATTCCTCTACATCGGTGTGTGTAAATATACAGAGAATATATATATATATATAGTTAGATAGATAATGCAAATAACAGTGCAGTGACTGCCATATAATATAGAGAGCATCGCAGTGGTCACAGATAATACTGAGAACATCTCAGTTACTGACATATAATACAGAGAACATCACATTGACCTCCATATAATGCAGAGGACACGACAGTGACTCTCATAGAGTACAGAGAACATCACAGTGACCTCCATATAATGCAGAGAACATCAGTGACTGCCATATAATATAGAAAGCATTGCAGTGACCAACATAATATGTAGAAAACATTGTCGTGACTGCCATATAATACATAGAGCATTGCAGTGACTGACATATAAGATCGTGACTGCCATACAATACAGAGCATCGGTGCCTGCCATAATACACCAAGCATTCAAGTGACCACTACAAAGAACATAGCAGTGACCACAATATAACATAAAGAGCATTGCAGTGAGTGCCATATAATACAGTGAACATTGCAGTGAGTGCCATATAATACAGAGAACATTGCAGTGAGTGCCATATAATACAGAGAACATTGCAGTGAGTGCCATATAATACAGAGAACATTGCAGTGAGTTCCATATAATACAGAGAACATTGCAGTGAGTGCCATATAATACAGAGAACATTGCAATGAGTGCCATATGAAACAGAGAGCGTCTCAGTGACCAACAGATAATACAGAGATCATTACAGTGACGTCATATTATACAGAGAGCACCGCAGTAAGTGCCATATAATACAGGGGGATGTCTCAACCCTAACACTGTAATCCCGGTAAGGGATTTAACATAGGGCGTCAAATTACCAACGCCTATGTTAGTCCCAATGCCGGAACGCCGAGAGGACGCTGGACCGATCGTTCTCTGCCGGGGGTAAGTATACACGTAGCCGGGGATGGGGGGGTTAGGTTTAGGGACTCCCGGGGGAACTTAGGGCTAGGCACCCCCCCCGGGGAAGGCTAGGGGCCAGGGGAAGGGAGGGTCAGGTTTAGGCACTGGGGGAAGGTTAGGGTTAGACACCCCCAAGTGAGGGTTAGGATTAGGGTGCAGGGAGGGGGGCTAGGTTTAGGCACTGGGAGGGAGGTTAGGGTTAGGCACCCCTAAGGGAGGGTTAGGGGAGGGAGAGGGGTAGAGATAGTATACTTACCTGCACTGTTGGGATCTTCACCCATCGGGCTGCCGGTGTCGGGATTTGAACCGCCGGGCTCACGTCCGGCGGTCATACATACTTGTTCCAATACAGGGCATCATGATAGATATACTACACTAAGCATAAGTGACCGCCATACACTTTACAAAAAAAACCATTGCAGTGAGTGCCATATAATACAGAGAACTCCAAAGGCCACCACAAAATACAGAGGACACCACAGCCACAGACTATGGCCCCTGAAATATGGGATAAACCAGATAACAAGTTGTTGGCAGATAGAGGTCTATAATACAGCACAGCCCCACAGCTGCCTAACGCCTCCATCCGTCACTACTGCAGCCCTCTATACTGTGTGCACCGCAGCTAGTGTGTCAACACAGACACACTGAGCCTGCGGCTGTGCTGTAGTAAAGCAGAGCCAAGGCAGGAGGCCGACATAGATACACATACAAACACACATATATATATGTGTGTTTGTATGTGTATCAGAGCCGTAACTAGACATTTTGGAGCCCTGTGCCAAAAGGAGCAGTGCCGCCCACACCCCCTAATTTTTCAAATAGGGACGTAAGATAATGCCCCTGAAAAAGGGCCATGGCCTCATGGGGAAAGGCCAGGGAAGAGATAGGGGAGGCCAGCAGATGCTGGGGGTAAAAGAAGAAGAGGCTAAAAGTAAGAATTATAATAAACAGGAAAATTGACAGGCCCAAACAGCGCCCCCTGCCCTGCAGTGCCCTGTACCCTGTGTTGTACTACCCTAGTTACGGCCCCGAGAGAATATATATATAAATATATGTATCTATATAAACACACACACAAACCACTCGGACCAGCACTCAATACTTCTCAATTGTGACAATGACATGGGTGCTCACACTTTTGTTATCCTGACGAAGGGGCCGCAGGGGCCTTGAAACATTGAAACAGAAATATTACTTTGTACCAAATCCTGGAGTGTTCTGCCACATACCGTGGCTCTGCATACTAACCGAATATATAATATATATATATATATATATATATATACAGAGAGAGAGAGAGGCATATAATTACTCTATATATACACATTATCTCTCTTTCTCTCTCTATACAGAGCAGAGGTGTGGCACTCTTAAGGTGCCCATACACGGTGCGATATAGCAGCCGACCCGAATGATTGGTTTGATATCGCTGCTATATCGTACCATGTGTGGGTATGATATCGGCCAGAGCACGCTCTCGTGGGGTCGTACATTGCACCCCCAGATCTTACTGCAAGTTCAATTGATCTGGAGATGCGATGTACGATCCCACACAGCGCTATGCGGGTGGGGGAGGGGGGTGCCGGCATATGGGGCGGTCAGCAACCCGATCACAGCGTGTGTGGGGACCATCCAATATGTCGGACGTCGGATCCCCCATCGCATCGCAAGGTGCATATTGCACCGTTTATGGGGGCCTTTAGCTTAGCTCAAGGCTGCTATCGTCCCAGAGGCCGCGTCTCATCTTCAGGCCCACAGGCCACAGCCAGCCAAGTCATTGCCAGCCCTCAAGGCTGCTACCGACACAGAGGCCGCCTCTCATCTTCAGGCCCAAAGGCCACAGCCAGCCAAGGCACTTCCAGCCCTCAAGGCTGCTACCAGCCTAGAGGTCGCATCTCATCTTCAGGCCCAAAGGCCACAGCCAGCCAAGGCACTTCCAGCCCTCAAGGCTGCTACCAGCCTAGAGGTTGCATCTCATCTTCAAGCCCACAGGCCACAGCCAGCCAAGGCACTTCCAGCCCTCAAGGATGCTACTGGCCCAGAGGTCGCATGTCATCTTACTGACCTACAGGCCACAGCTAGCCAAGTCACTTCCAGCCCTCAAGGCTGCTGCATGGCCCGAAGGCCACACCACATCCTACAGGCTTCAGCCACTCTAATCTTATCAGCTGTTTAAGCTGCTACATGGCCGCATCTAGCCAAGGTAATACCAGCACTCAAGGCGGTTGCAGCAGGACTATACCCTACTAGTCATACCAGAGGCTTAACATCAAGGGGGCAAGAGTACATCTGGTGAGTGTGATTTGTATTTTGCATGCATGTGTGTGTTGTGCATTATCCCCACCCATATCCCCTTTGGCTATTTTTGTTCAGGTTGCACCCCGGCACTTGACACTAAGGAGGGCAAATCCCTTATTTTCTGTGTTCAGTGTAAACCCCGCCCTTTACAAGCACGTGTGCTATGTCATTAAGCTTATATGAGCGACCACCATACTTTTTGTTTGCAGTCTTGAGAGGCATGAAGGGAGCCAGCATTGGGAGGATGTGCTGGTCCTTATAGTGCCATGTGGAGGTTTCTGGGGTACCTCCAAGGTGAGTCAGCTCTCAGCTTATACATGTGCTGCTATTATGCAGTACTCCAATTTGTAATCATATGACCCAGAGTGGGTGCTACTATTATGTAGCAATAATTATTTTGGGGGAGCGTTTGTGAGTGGGGCCCCCGGAGTTGTTCTGGCTGGACCTTTTTCAGGGCATCACCACTTAATTCACATAGATATTTTTTTATCACTTTTCTAATTGTTTGTTTATTTTTTATGTAATTTTAATTCTCTTATATTTCATTAACACTTATTGATTTTACACATCTATTCTTTACACTTCACTATCACCTTTTTTCCCCTTTTCATGTGATGTCCTGGGGATGGTCCTTGGCTGGAATTTTTTGGGGTACCTTGCTTCTCAGACGTGAACCCCTTAATGTTAGGGACGCCAGTATAGAGGAGCCTTGACGATGGCCTGGTGCTTATTCATATATTTGCAAATATATGTAACTAATACCTCTGAATCTCTATTATCATGTAGAATTTAAGTATTTTTTGTTGATTTTGCTGCAGTGTGCTGGAGGGAAAATCCCTTTTTTTCTGTGTTCAGTGTAAACCCCACCCTTTACAAGCACCTGTGCTATGTCATTAAGTTTATATGAGCAACCACCATACTTTTTGTTTGCAGTCTTGAGAGGCATGAAGGGAGCCAGCATTGGGACGATGTGCTGGCCCTTATAGTGCCATGTGGAGGTTTCTGGGGTACCTCCAAGGTGAGTCAGCTCTCAGCTTATACATGTGCTGTTATTATGCAGTACACCAATTTGTAATTATATGACCCAGAGTGGGTGCTACAATTATGTAGCAATAATTATTTTGGAGTGAGCGTTTGGGAGTGGGGCCCCTGGAGTTGTTCTGGCTGGACCTTTTTCAGGGCATCACCACTTAATTCACATAGATATTTTTTATCACTTTTCTAATTGTTTGTTTATTATTTATGTAATTTTAATTCTCTTATATTTCATTAACACTTATTGATTTATCTTTACACATCTATTCTTTACACTTCACTCACCTTTTTTCCCCTTTTTGTGTGATGCCCTGGGGATGGTCCTTGGCTGGAATTTTTTGGGGTACCTTGCTTTACGGGCGTGAACCCCTTAATGTTAGGGATGCCAGTATAGAGGAGCCTTGATGATGGCCTGGCACTTATTCATATATTTGCAAATGTATGTAACTAATACCTCTGAATCTCTATTATCATGTAGGATTTAAGTATTTTTTGTTGATGTTGCTGCAGTGAGCTGAAGGGCAAATCCCTTTTTTTCTGTGTACCGTCCATGTTTGACCTGGGTCCCAGGACCGTCGACCAGAGAGTCATCGTCGGCTTAAAGGTGAGCGCAAATGGCTTGAGGTAAGTGCCTAACTACACCTGTACCACAGCAGGTTTTTGCACCGCCTCCTAGCCACCCCTTCACATCTTGACCCATTTCCCAGCAAACCCTACTGCCCTAGCTCTCCATTGTTCTAAAACAAACTGTGTCTCATTTGTTTTAAATAAATTCATACACATTTATTTATTTTATTATTTATTACCAGTTATTTATATAGCGCACACATATTCCGCAGCGCTTTACAGAGAATAGTTGGCCATTCACATCACTCCCTGCCCCAGTGGAGCTTACAATCTATGTTCCCTATCTCACACACTTACATACTTGGGTTAATTTTTGTTTGGAGCCAATTAACCTACCAGTATATTTTTGGAGTGTGGTAGGAAACTGGAGAACTCGGAGGAAACCCACGCAAGCACAGGGAGAATATATACAAACTCCGCCCAGGTAGGGCCGTGGTGGGAATCGAACCCGTAACTTCAGTGCTGTGAGGCAGTAATGCTAGCCATTACACCGTATGTGCTGCCACAAACTAAGACCATGTTTAAACATTTTAAATGTTTATAATATGGAAATATTTGATTAGCAAACATGAAAAATAAGTCCAAAATACAAATAATGATATGTCTCCCAGGCCAGCACTTCTGTCACCCTAGACTTCTGGTCTATGGGGTGTTTCTGCACACACGGGTGTTCAGTTCTCTGTGATGTTCTCCAGCTCTAGTGATTTAGTCAGAAACCATTGCTGGCCACATGAGGGCTGTGCACAGCAATCATAGACAGCCCGGTGATGTCACAATGATGGCATAATCAGGGATCTCCTTGGGCGTGAGTAACATACTGCATTTACATTGTTGTATGCAGGACTGGATTTCCTGCTAGGCATCCTAGGCGCTCGCCTAGGGCCCGGCGGGACCCAAGGGGCCCGTGGACAGGCCCCTTTGATGAAGAAATTAGTCTGATCACAGTGCTCCCAGAGGAGCACTGCGCGAGTACCGTGTGATGTCATGATGTCACGCGGTCCCGCCTCCACTCCCAGTGAGTCCGGTGCTGCTGTGTGCAAAGTGACCTCCGGGCAGACTGTGTCACTGTGACACAGCTGCCTGTGCAGGCGTGCTGCAGCGCTCAGGAGGGTTCCCATCGACGTTGCTGAAAGACCTTTCCCCCGTCGCCAGTTCTCTGCTGCCGCTGTTGGAGCCAGCAGGTCAGTGTGAGTAGGGGGCTATGAGGAGGGGCTGTGAAGAGGGAATATGAGGAGCTGGGATGGACGTGACTGAGGAGGGGGAGTGAGAGGGGCTGTGAAGAGGGGATATGAAGAGCTGTGATGGAGGTGACTGTGATGAGTGAGAGGGGCTATGGGGCTATGTTGAGGGGCTGTGAAGAGGGGATATGAGGAGCTGTGATGGAGGTGACTGTGATGAGTGAGAGGGTCTATGTTGAGGGGCTGTGAAGAGGGGATATGAGGAGCTGTGATGGATGGGCTGTGATGGAGGTGACTCATGAGGGGGAGCGAGAGGGGCTATGTTGAGTGGCTGTGAAGAGGGGATATGAGGAGCTGTGATGAGGGGCTGTGATGGAGGGGATATGAGAGGCTGTGATGGAGGGGCTGTGATGGAGGGGATATGAGTAGCTGTGATGGAGGGGCTGTGATGGAGGGGATATGAGGAGCTGTGATGGAGGTGACTGTGATGAGTGAGAGCGGCTATGTTGAGGGGCTGTGAAGAGGGGATATGAGGAGCTGTGATGAATGGGCTGTGATGGAGGTGACTGATGAGGGGGAGTGAGAGGGGCTATGTTGAGGGGCTGTGAAGAGGGGATATGAGGAGCTGTGATGGAGGTGACTGTGATGGAGGGGATATGAGGAGCTTTGGTGGAGGGGCTGTGATGGAGGGGATATGAGGAGCTGTGATGGATGGGCTGTGATGGAGGGGATATGAGGAGCTGTGATGGATGGGCTGTGACGGAGGGGATATGAGGAGCTGTGATGGAGGGGCTGTGATGGAGGGGATAATGAGGAGCTGTGATGGATGGGCTGTGATGGAGGGAATATTAGGAGCTGTGATGGAGGGGCTGTGATGGAGGGGATATGAGGAGGTGTGATGGAGGTGACTGTGATGGAGGGGATATGAGGAGCTGTGACGGAGGGGCTGTGATGGAGGGGATATGAGGAGCTGTGATGGAGGGGCTGTGATGGGGGGATATGAGGAGCTGTGATGGAGGGCATATGAGGAGCTGTGATGGAGGGGATATGAGGAGCTGTGATGGAGGGGATAATGAGGAGCTGTGATGGAGGGGCTGTGATGGAGGGGATATGAGGAGCTGTGATGGAGGGGATATGAGGAGCTGTGATGGAGGGGATATGAGGAGCTGTGATGGAGGTGACTGTGATGGAGGGGATATGAGGAGATGTGATGGAGGTGGCTGTGATGGAGGGGATATGAGGAGCTGTGATGGAGGGGCTGTGATGGAGGGGATATGAGGAGCTGTGATGGAGGTGGCTGTGATGGAGGGGATATGAGGAGCTGTGATGGAGGGGATATGATGAGCTGTGATGGAAGAGCTGTGATGGAGGTGACTGTGATGAGTGAGAGCGGCTATGTTGAGGGGCTGTGAAGAGGGGATATGAGGAGCTGTGATGGATGGGCTGTGATGGAGGTGACTGATGAGGGGGAGTGAGAGGGGCTATGTTGAGGGGCTGTGATGGTGGGGATATGAGGAGCTGTGATGAATGAGCTGTGATGGAGGTGACTGTGATGAGTGAGAGCGGCTATGTTGAGGGGCTGTGAAGAGGGGATATGAGGAGCTGTGATGGATGGGCTGTGATGGAGGTGACTGATGAGGGGGAGTGAGAGGGGCTATGTTGAGGGGCTGTGAAGAGGGGATATGATGAGCTGTGATGGAGGTGACTGTGATGGAGGGGATATGAGGAGCTGTGATGGAGGGGCTGTGATGGAGGGGATATGAGGAGCTGTGATGGAGGGGCTGTGATGGAGGGGATAATGAGGAGCTGTGATGGAGGGGCTGTGATGGAGGGAATATGAGGAGCTGTGATGGAGGGGCTGTGATGGAGGGGATATGAGGAGGTGTGATGGAGGTGACTGTGATGGAGGGGATATGAGGAGCTGTGATGGAGGGGCTGTGATGGAGGGGATATGAGGAGCTGTGAAGGACGGGCTGTGATGGGGGGATATGAGGAGCTGTGATGGAGGGGATATGAGGAGCTGTGATGGAGGGGATATGAGGAGCTGTGATGGAGGGGATAATGAGAAGCTGTGATGGAGGGGCTGTGATGGAGGGGATATGAGGAGCTGTGATGGAGGGGATATGAGGAGCTGTGATGAGGGGATATGAGGAGCTGTGATGGAGGTGACTGTGATGGAGGGGATATGAGGAGATGTGATGGAGGTGGCTGTGATGGAGGGGATATGAGGAGCTGTGATGGAGGGGCTGTGATGGAGGGGATATGAGGAGCTGTGATGGAGGGGATATGAGGAGCTGTGATGGAGGGGATATGATGAGCTGTGATGGAGGTGACTGTGATGAGTGAGAGCAGCTATGTTGAGGGGCTGTGAAGAGGTGATATGAGGAGCTGTGAGGGATTGGCTGTGATGGAGGTGACTGATGAGGGGGAGTGAGAGGGGCTATGTTGAGGGGCTGTGAAGAGGGGATATGAGGAGCTGTGATGGATGGGCTGTGATGGAGGTGACTGATGAGGGGGAGTGAGAGGGGCTATGTTGAGGGGCTGTGAAGAGGGGATATGATGAGCTGTGATGGAGGTGACTGTGATGGAGGGGATATGAGGAGCTGTGATGGAGGGGCTGTGATGGAGGGGATATGAGGAGCTGTGGTGGAGTGGCTGTGATGGAGGGGATAATGAGGAGCTGTGATGGAGGGGATATGAGGAGCTGTGATGGAGGGGATATGAGGAGCTGTGATGGATGGGCTGTGATGGAGGGTATATGAGGAGCTGTGATGGAGGGGCTGTGATGGAGGGGATATGAGGAGCTGTGATGGAGGGGATATGAGGAGCTGTGATGGATGGGCTGTGATGGAGGGGATATGAGGACCTGTGATGGAGGGGCTGTGATGGAGGGGATATGAGGAGCTGTGATGGAGGGGATATGAGGAGCTGTGATGGAGGGGATATGAGGAACTGTGATGGAGGGGATAATGAGGAGCTGTGATGGAGGGGCTGTGATGGAGGGGATATGAGGAGCTGTGATGGAGGGGATATGAGCAGCTGTGATGGAGGGGCTGTGATGGAGGGGATAGGAGGAGCTGTGATGGAGGAGATATGAGGAGCTGTGATGGAGGGGCTGTGAAGGAGGGGATATGAGGAGCTGTGATGGAGGAGATATGAGGAACTGTAATGGAGGGGCTGTGATGGAGGGTATATGAGGAGCAGTGATGGATGGGCTGTGATGGAGTAGATATGAGGAGCTGTGATGGAGGTGGCTGTGATGGAGGGGATATGAGGAGCTGTGATGGAGGGGCTGTGATGGAGGGGATATGAGGAGCTGTGATGAAGGGGCTGTGATGGAGGGGATATGAGGAGCTGTGATGGAGGGGATATGAGGAGCTGTGATGGAGGGGATATGAGGAGCTGTGATGGAGGTGACTGTGATGGAGGGGATATGAGGAGCAGTGATGGAGGGGATATGAGGAGGTGTGATGGAGGTGACTGTGATGGAGGGGATATGAGGAGCTGTGATGGAGGGGCTGTGATGGGGGGATATGAGGAGCTGTGATGGAGGGGATATGAGGAGCTGTGATGGAGGGTATATGAGGAGCTGTGATGGAGGGGATAATGAGGAGCTGTGATGGAGGGGATATGAGGAGCTGTGATGGAGGGGATATGAGGAGCTGTGATGGAGGGAATATGAGGAGCTGTGATGGAGGGGCTGTGATGGAGTTGATATGAGGAGGTGTGATGGAGGTGACTGTGATGGAGGGGATATGAGGAGCTGTGATGGAGGGGATATGAGGAGCTGTGAAGGAGGGGCTGTGATGGGGGGATATGAGGAGCTGTGATGGAGGGGATATGAGGAGCTGTGATGGAGGGGATATGAGGAGCGGTGATGGAGGGAATATGAGGAGCTGTGATGGAGGGGCTGTGATGGAGGGGATATGAGGAGATGTGATGGAGGTGGCTGTGATGGAGGGGATATGAGGAGCTGTGATGGAGGGGCTGTGATGGAGGGGATATGAGGAGCTGTGATGGAGGGGATATGAGGAGCTGTGATGGAGGGGATATGATGAGCTGTGATGGAAGAGCTGTGATGGAGGTGACTGTGATGAGTGAGAGCGGCTATGTTGAGGGGCTGTGAAGAGGGGATATGAGGAGCTGTGATGGATGGGCTGTGATGGAGGTGACTGATGAGGGGGAGTGAGAGGGGCTATGTTGAGGGGCTGTGATGGTGGGGATATGAGGAGCTGTGATGAATGAGCTGTGATGGAGGTGACTGTGATGATTGAGAGCGGCTATGTTGAGGGGCTGTGAAGAGGGGATATGAGGAGCTGTGATGGATGGGCTGTGATGGAGGTGACTGATGAGGGGGAGTGAGAGGGGCTATGTTGAGGGGCTGTGAAGAGGGGATATGATGAGCTGTGATGGAGGTGACTGTGATGGAGGGGATATGAGGAGCTGTGATGGAGGGGCTGTGATGGAGGGGATATGAGGAGCTGTGATGGAGGGGCTGTGATGGAGGGGATAATGAGGAGCTGTGATGGAGGGGCTGTGATGGAGGGAATATGAGGAGCTGTGATGGAGGGGCTGTGATGGAGGGGATATGAGGAGGTGTGATGGATGTGACTGTGATGGAGGGGATATGAGGAGCTGTGATGGAGGGGCTGTGATGGAGGGGATATGAGGAGCTGTGAAGGACGGGCTGTGATGGGGGGATATGAGGAGCTGTGATGGAGGGGATATGAGGAGCTGTGATGGAGGGGATATGAGGAGCTGTGATGGAGGGGATAATGAGAAGCTGTGATGGAGGGGCTGTGATGGAGGGGATATGAGGAGCTGTGATGGAGGGGATATGAGGAGCTGTGATGGAGGGGATATGAGGAGCTGTGATGGAGGTGACTGTGATGGAGGGGATATGAGGAGATGTGATGGAGGTGGCTGTGATGGAGGGGATATGAGGAGCTGTGATGGAGGGGATATGAGGAGCTGTGATGGAGGTGGCTGTGATGGAGGGGATATGAGGAGCTGTGATGGAGGGGATATGATGAGCTGTGATGGAGGTGACTGTGATGAGTTAGAGCGGCTATGTTGAGGGGCTGTGAAGAGGTGATATGAGGAGCTGTGAGGGATTGGCTGTGATGGAGGTGACTGATGAGGGGGAGTGAGAGGGGCTATGTTGAGGGGCTGTGAAGAGGGGATATGATGAGCTGTGATGGAGGTGACTGTGATGGAGGGGATATGAGGAGCTGTGATGGAGGGGCTGTGATGGAGGGGATATGAGGAGCTGTGGTGGAGTGGCTGTGATGGAGGGGATAATGAGGAGCTGTGATGGAGGGGATATGAGGAGCTGTGATGGAGGGGATATGAGGAGCTGTGATGGATGGGCTGTGATGGAGGGTATATGAGGAGCTGTGATGGAGGGGCTGTGATGGAGGGGATATGAGGAGCTGTGATGGAGGCGATATGAGGAGCTGTGATGGATGGGCTGTGATGGAGGGGATATGAGGACCTGTGATGGAGGGGCTGTGATGGAGGGGATATGAGGAGCTGTGATGGAGGGGATATGAGGAGCTGTGATGGAGGGGATATGAGGAGCTGTGATGGAGGGGATATGAGGAACTGTGATGGAGGGGATAATGAGGAGCTGTGATGGAGGGGCTGTGATGGAGGGGATATGAGGAGCTGTGATGGAGGGGATATGAGCAGCTGTGATGGAGGGGCTGTGATGGAGGGGATAGGAGGAGCTGTGATGGAGGAGATATGAGGAGCTGTGATGGAGGGGCTGTGAAGGAGGGGATATGAGGAGCTGTGATGGAGGAGATATGAGGAACTGTAATGGAGGGGCTGTGATGGAGGGTATATGAGGAGCAGTGATGGATGGGCTGTGATGGAGTAGATATGAGGAGCTGTGATGGAGGTGGCTGTGATGGAGGGGATATGAGGAGCTGTGATGGAGGGGATATGAGGAGCTGTGATGAAGGGGCTGTGATGGAGGGGATATGAGGAGCTGTGATGGAGGTGATATGAGGAGCTGTGATGGAGGGGATATGAGGAGCTGTGATGGAGGTGACTGTGATGGAGGGGATATGAGGAGCAGTGATGGAGGGGATATGAGGAGGTGTGATGGAGGTGACTGTGATGGAGGGGATATGAGGAGCTGTGACGGAGGGGCTGTGATGGGGGGATATGAGGAGCTGTGATGGAGGGGATATGAGGAGCTGTGATGGAGGGTATATGAGGAGCTGTGATGGAGGGGATAATGAGGAGCTGTGATGGAGGGGATATGAGGAGCTGTGATGGAGGGGATATGAGGAGCTGTGATGGAGGGAATATGAGGAGCTGTGATGGAGGGGCTGTGATGGAGTTGATATGAGGAGGTGTGATGGAGGTGACTGTGATGGAGGGGATATGAGGAGCTGTGATGGAGGGGATATGAGGAGCTGTGAAGGAGGGGCTGTGATGGGGGGATATGAGGAGCTGTGATGGAGGGGATATGAGGAGCTGTGATGGAGGGGATATGAGGAGCTGTGATGGAGGGAATATGAGGAGCTGTGATGGAGGGGCTGTGATGGAGGGGATATGAGAAGGTGTGATGGAGGTGACTGTGATGGAGGGGATATGAGGAGCTGTGATGGAGGGGATATGAGGAGCTGTGAAGGAGGGGCTGTGATGGGGGGATATGAGGAGCTGTGATGGAGGGGATATGAGGAGCTGTGATTGAGGGGATATGAGGAGCTGTGATGGAGGGGATATGAGGAGCTGTGATGGAGGTGACTGTGATGGAGGGGATATGAGGAGATGTGATGGAGGTGGCTGTGATGGAGGGGATATGAGGAGCTGTGATGGAGGGGCTGTGATGGAGGGGATATGAGGAGCTGTGATGGAGGTGGCTGTGATGGAGGGGATATGAGGAGCTGTGATGGATGGGCTGTGATGGAGGGGATATGAGGAGCTGTGATGGATGGGCTGTGATGGAGGGGATATGAGGAGCTGTGATGGAGGGGCTGTGATGGAGGGGATAATGAGGAGCTGTGATGGATGGGCTGTGATGGAGGGAATATGAGGAGCTGTGATGGAGGGGCTGTGATGGAGGGGATATGAGGAGGTGTGATGGAGGTGGCTGTGATGGAGGGGATATGAGGAGCTGTGACGGAGGGGATATGAGGAGCTGTGATGGAGGGGATATGAGGAGCTGTGACGGAGGGGATATGAGGAGCTGTGATGGAGGGGCTGTGATGGGGGGATATGAGGAGCTGTGATGGAGGGGATATGAGGAGCTGTGATGGAGGGGATATGAGGAGCTGTGATGGAGGGGATAATGAGGAGCTGTGATGGAGGGGCTGTGATGGAGGTGATATGAGGAGCTGTGATGGAGGGGATATGAGGAGCTGTGATGGAGGGGATATGAGGAGCTGTGATGGAGGTGACTGTGATGTAGGGGATATGAGGAGATGTGATGGAGGTGGCTGTGATGGAGGGGATATGAGGAGCTGTGATGGAGGGGCTGTGATGGAGGGGATATGAGGAGCTGTGATGGAGGTGGCTGTGATGGAGGGGATATGAGGAGCTGTGATGGAGGGGATATGATGAGCTGTGATGGAAGAGCTGTGATGGAGGTGACTGTGATGAGTGAGAGCGGCTATGTTGAGGGGCTGTGAAGAGGGGATATGAGGAGCTGTGATGGATGGGCTGTGATGGAGGTGACTGATGAGGGGGAGTGAGAGGGGCTATGTTGAGGGGCTGTGATGGTGGGGATATGAGGAGCTGTGATGAATGAGCTGTGATGGAGGTGACTGTGATGAGTGAGAGCGGCTATGTTGAGGGGCTGTGAAGAGGGGATATGAGGAGCTGTGATGGATGGGCTGTGATGGAGGTGACTGATGAGGGGGAGTGAGAGGGGCTATGTTGAGGGGCTGTGAAGAGGGGATATGATGAGCTGTGATGGAGGTGACTGTGATGGAGGGGATATGAGGAGCTGTGATGGAGGGGATATGAGGAGCTGTGATGGAGGGGCTGTGATGGAGGGGATAATGAGGAGCTGTGATGGAGGGGCTGTGATGGAGGGAATATGAGGAGCTGTGATGGAGGGGCTGTGATGGAGGGGATATGAGGAGGTGTGATGGAGGGGACTGTGATGGAGGGGATATGAGGAGCTGTGATGGAGGGGCTGTGATGGAGGGGATATGAGGAGCTGTGAAGGACGGGCTGTGATGGGGGGATATGAGGAGCTGTGATGGAGGGGATATGAGGAGCTGTGATGGAGGGGATATGAGGAGCTGTGATGGAGGGGATAATGAGAAGCTGTGATGGAGGGGCTGTGATGGAGGGGATATGAGGAGCTGTGATGGAGGGGATATGAGGAGCTGTGATGGAGGGGATATGAGGAGCTGTGATGGAGGTGACTGTGATGGAGGGGATATGAGGAGATGTGATGGAGGTGGCTGTGATGGAGGGGATATGAGGAGCTGTGATGGAGGGGCTGTGATGGAGGGGATATGAGGAGCTGTGATGGAGGTGGCTGTGATGGAGGGGATATGAGGAGCTGTGATGGAGGGGATATGATGAGCTGTGATGGAGGTGACTGTGATGAGTGAGAGCGGCTATGTTGAGGGGCTGTGAAGAGGTGATATGAGGAGCTGTGAGGGATGGGCTGTGATGGAGGTGACTGATGAGGGGGAGTGAGAGGGGCTATGTTGAGGGGCTGTGATGGTGAAAATATGAGGAGCTGTGATGAATGAGCTGTGATGGAGGTGACTGTGATGAGTGAGAGCGGCTATGTTGAGGGGCTGTGAAGAGGGGATATGAGGAGCTGTGATGGATGGGCTGTGATGGAGGTGACTGATGAGGGGGAGTGAGAGGGGCTATGTTGAGGGGCTGTGAAGAGGGGATATGATGAGCTGTGATGGAGGTGACTGTGATGGAGGGGATATGAGGAGCTGTGATGGAGGGGCTGTGATGGAGGGGATATGAGGAGCTGTGGTGGAGTGGCTGTGATGGAGGGGATAATGAGGAGCTGTGATGGAGGGTATATGAGGAGCTGTGATGGAGGGGATATGAGGAGCTGTGATGGATGGGCTGTGATGGAGGGTATATGAGGAGCTGTGATGGAGGGGATATGAGGAGCTGTGATGGAGGGGATATGAGGAGCTGTGATGGATGGGCTGTGATGGAGGGGATATGAGGACCTGTGATGGAGGGGCTGTGATGGAGGGGATATGAGAAGCTGTGATGGAGGGGATATGAGGAGCTGTGATGGAGGGGATAATGAGAAGCTGTGATGGAGGGGATAATGAGAAGCTGTGATGGAGGGGATATGAGGAGCTGTGATGGAGGGGATATGAGGAGCTGTGATGGAGGGGATATGAGGAGCTGTGATGGAGGTGACTGTGATGGAGGGGATATGAGGAGATGTCATGGAGGTGGCTGTGATGGAGGGGATATGAGGAGCTGTGATGGAGGGGCTGTGATGGAGGGGATATGAGGAGCTGTGATGGAGGTGGCTGTGATGGAGGGGATATGAGGAGCTGTGATGGAGGGGATATGAGGAGCTGTGATGGATGGGCTGTGATGGAGGGGATATGAGGACCTGTGATGGAGGGGCTGTGATGGAGGGGATATGAGGAGCTGTGATGGAGGGGATATGAGGAGCTGTGATGGAGGGGATAATGAGAAGCTGTGATGGAGGGGATAATGAGAAGCTGTGATGGAGGGGATATGAGGAGCTGTGATGGAGGGGATATGAGGAGCTGTGATGGAGGGGATATGAGGAGCTGTGATGGAGGTGACTGTGATGGAGGGGATATGAGGAGATGTCATGGAGGTGGCTGTGATGGAGGGGATATGAGGAGCTGTGATGGAGGGGCTGTGATGGAGGGGATATGAGGAGCTGTGATGGAGGTGGCTGTGATGGAGGGGATATGAGGAGCTGTGATGGAGGGGATATGATGAGCTGTGATGGAAGAGCTGTGATGGAGGTGACTGTGATGAGTGAGAGCGGCTATGTTGAGGGGCTGTGAAGAGGGGATATGAGGAGCTGTGATGGATGGGCTGTGATGGAGGTGACTGATGAGGGGGAGTGAGAGGGGCTATGTTGAGGGGCTGTGATGGTGAAAATATGAGGAGCTGTGATGAATGAGCTGTGATGGAGGTGACTGTGATGAGTGAGAGCGGCTATGTTGAGGGGCTGTGAAGAGGGGATATGAGGAGCTGTGATGGATGGGCTGTGATGGAGGTGACTGATGAGGGGGAGTGAGAGGGGCTATGTTGAGGGGCTGTGAAGAGGGGATATGATGATCTGTGATGGAGGTGACTGTGATGGAGGGGATATGAGGAGCTGTAATGGAGGGGCTGTGATGGAGGGGATATGAGGAGCTGTGGTGGAGTGGCTGTGATGGAGGGGATAATGAGGAGCTGTGATGGAGGGGATATGAGGAGCTGTGATGGAGGGGATATGAGGAGCTGTGATGGATGGGCTGTGATGGAGGGTATATGAGGAGCTGTGATGGAGGGGCTGTGATGGAGGGGATATGAGGAGCTGTGATGGAGGTGACTGTGATGGAGGGGATATGAGGAGCTGTGATGGATGGGCTGTGATGGAGGAGATATGAGGACCTGTGATGGAGGGGCTGTGATGGAGGGGATATGAGGAGCTGTGATGGAGGGGATATGAGGAGCTGTGATGGAGGGGATATGAGGAACTGTGATGGAGGGGATAATGAGGAGCTGTGATGGAGGGGCTGTGATGGAGGGGATATGAGGAGCTGTGATGGAGGGGATATGAGCAGCTGTGATGGAGGGGCTGTGATGGAGGGGATAGGAGGAGCTGTGATGGAGGAGATATGAGGAGCTGTGATGGAGGGGATAATGAGAAGCTGTGATGGAGGGGATATGAGGAGCTGTGATGGAGGGGATATGAGGAGCTGTGATGGAGGGGATATGAGGAGCTGTGATGGAGGTGACTGTGATGGAGGGGATATGAGGAGATGTGATGGAGGTGGCTGTGATGGAGGGGATATGAGGAGCTGTGATGGAGGGGTTGTGATGGAGGGGATATGAGGAGCTGTGATGGAGGTGGCTGTGATGGAGGGGATATGAGGAGCTGTGATGGAGGGGATATGATGAGCTGTGATGGAAGAGCTGTGATGGAGGTGACTGTGATGAAAGAGAGCGGCTATGTTGAGGGGCTGTGAAGAGGGGATATGAGGAGCTGTGATGGATGGGCTGTGATGGAGGTGACTGATGAGGGGGAGTGAGAGGGGCTATGTTGAGGGGCTGTGATGGTGAAAATATGAGGAGCTGTGATGAATGAGCTGTGATGGAGGTGTCTGTGATGAGTGAGAGCGGCTATGTTGAGGGGCTGTGAAGAGGGGATATGAGGAGCTGTGATGGATGGGCTGTGATGGAGGTGACTGATGAGGGGGAGTGAGAGGGGCTATGTTGAGGGGCTGTGAAGAGGGGATATGATGAGCTGTGATGGAGGTGACTGTGATGGAGGGGATATGAGGAGCTGTGATGGAGGGGATATGAGGAGCTGTGGTGGAGTGGCTGTGATGGAGGGGATAATGAGGAGCTGTGATGGAGGGGATATGAGGAGCTGTGATGGAGGGGATATGAGGAGCTGTGATGGATGGGCTGTGATGGAGGGTATATGAGGAGCTGTGATGGAGGGGCTGTGATGGAGGGGATATGAGGAGCTGTGATGGAGGTGACTGTGATGGAGGGGATATGAGGAGCTGTGATGGATGGGCTGTGATGGAGGGGATATGAGGACCTGTGATGGAGGGGCTGTGATGGAGGGGATATGAGGAGCTGTGATGGAGGGGATATGAGGAGCTGTGATGGAGGGGATATGAGGAACTGTGATGGAGGGGATAATGAGGAGCTGTGATGGAGGGGCTGTGATGGAGGGGATATGAGGAGCTGTGATGGAGGGGATATGAGCAGCTGTGATGGAGGGGCTGTGATGGAGGGGATAGGAGGAGCTGTGATGGAGGAGATATGAGGAGCTGTGAAGGAGGGGATATGAGGAGCTGTGATGGAGTGGCTGTGATGGAGGAGATATGAGGAACTGTAATGGAGGGGCTGTGATGGAGGGTATATGAGGAGCAGTGATGGATGGGCTGTGATGGAGTAGATATGAGGAGCTGTGATGGAGGTGGCTGTGATGGAGGGGATATGAGGAGCTGTGATGGAGGGGCTGTGATGGAGGGGATATGAGGAGCTGTGATGAAGGGGCTGTGATGGAGGGGATATGAGGAGCTGTGATGGAGGGGATATGAGGAGCTGTGATGGAGGGGATATGAGGAGCTGTGATGGAGGTGACTGTGATGGAGGGGATATGAGGAGCAGTGATGGAGGGGATATGAGGAGGTGTGATGGAGGTGACTGTGATGGAGGGGATATGAGGAGCTGTGACGGAGGGGCTGTGAAGGGGGGATATGAGGAGCTGTGATGGAGGGGATATGAGGAGCTGTGATGGAGGGGATATGAGGAGCTGTGATGGAGGGGATAATGAGGAGCTGTGATGGAGGGGATATGAGGAGCTGTGATGGAGGGGATATGAGGAGCTGTGATGGAGGGGATATGAGGAGCTGTGATGGAGGTGACTGTGATGGAGGGGATATGAGGAGCTGTGATGGAGGTGGCTGTGATGGAGGGGATATGAGGAGCTTTGATGGAGGGGATATGAGGAGCTGTGATGGAGGGGCTGTGATGGAGGGGATATGAGGAGCTGTGATGGAGGTGGCTGTGATGGAGGGGATATGAGGAGCTGTGATGGAAGAGCTGTGATGGACTTGACTGTGATGAGTGAGAGCGGCTATGTTGAGGGGCTGTGAAGAGGGGATATGAGGAGCTGTGATGGAGGGGATATGAGGAGCTGTGATGGAGGGGATATGAGGAGCTGTGATGGAGGGGATAATGAGGAGCTGTGATGGAGGGGCTGTGATGGAGGGGATATGAGGAGCTGTGATGGAGGGGATATGAGGAGCTGTGATGGAGGTGACTGTGATGGAGGGGATATGAGGAGATGTGATGGAGGTGGCTGTGATGGAGGGGATATGAGGAGCTGTGATGGAGGGGATATGAGGAGCTGTGATGGAGGTGGCTGTGATGGAGGGGATATGAGGAGCTGTGATGGAGGGGATATGATGAGCTGTGATGGAAGAGCTGTGATGGAGGTGACTGTGATGAGTGAGAGCGGCTATGTTGAGGGGCTGTGAAGAGGGGATATGAGGAGCTGTGATGGATGGGCTGTGATGGAGGTGACTGATGAGGGGGAGTGAGAGGGGCTATGTTGAGGGGCTGTGATGGTGGGGATATGAGGAGCTGTGATGAATAAGCTGTGATGGACTTGACTGTGATGAGTGAGAGCGGCTATGTTGAGGGACTGTGAAGAGGGGATATGAGGAGCTGTGATGGATGGGCTGTGATGGAGGTGACTGATGGAGGGGAGTGAGAGGGGCTATGTTGAGGGGCTGTGAAGAAGGGATATGATGAGCTGTGATGGAGGTCACTGTGATGGAGGGGATATGAGGAGCTGTGATGGAGGGGCTGTGATGGAGGGGATATGAGGAGCTGTGGTGGAGTGGCTGTGATGGAGGGGATAATGAGGAGCTGTGATGGAGGGGATATGAGGAGCTGTGATGGAGGGGATAGGAGGAGCTGTGATGGATGGGCTGTGATGGAGGGGATATGAGGAGCTGTGATGGAGGGGCTGTGATGGAGGGGATATGAAAAGTTGTGATGGAGGGGATATGAGGAGCTGTGAAGGAAGGGCTGTGATGGAGGGGATATGAGGACCTGTGATGGAAGGGCTGTGATGGAGGGGATATGAGGAGCTGTGATGGAGGGGATATGAGGAGCTGTGATGGAGGGGATAATTAGGAGCTGTGACGGAGGGGCTGTGATGGAGGGGATATGAGGAGCTGTGATGGAGGGGATATGAGGAGCTGTGATGGAGGGGATATGAGGAGCTGTGATGGAGGGGCTGTTATGGTGGGGATAGGAGGAGCTGTGATGGAGGAGATATGAGGAGCTGTGATGGAGGGGCTGTGAAGGACGGGATATGAGGAGCTGTGATGGAGTGGCTGTGATGGAGGAGATATGAGGAGCTGTAATGGAGGTGCTGTGATGGAGAGTATATGAGGAGCAGTGATGGATGGGCTGTGATGGAGGGGATATGAGGAGCTGTGATGAAGGGGCTGTGATGGAGGGGATATGATGAGCTGTGATGGAGGGGATATGAGGAGCTGTGATGGAGGGGATATGAGGAGCTGTGATGGAGGTGACTGTGATGGAGGGGATATGAGGAGCAGTGATGGAGGGGATATGAGAAGGTGTGATGGAGGTGACTGTGATGGAGGGGATATGAGGAGCTGTGACGGAGGGGCTATGATGGAGGGGATACGAGGAGCTGTGATGGGGGGATATGAGGAGCTGTGATGGAGGGGATATGAGGAGCTGTGATGGAGGGGATATGAGGAGCTGTGATGGAGGGGATAATGAGGAGCTGTGATGGAGGGGCTGTGATGGAGGGGATATGAGGAGCTGTAATGGAGGGGATATGAGGAGCTGTGATGGAGGGGATATGAGGAGCTGTGATGGAGGTGACTGTGATGGAGGGGATATGAGGAGCTGTGATGGAGGTGGCTGTGATGGAGGGGATATGAGGAGCTTTGATGGAGGGGATATGAGGAGCTGTGATGGAGGGGATATGAGGAGCTGTGATGGAGGTGGCTGTGATGGAGGGGATATGATGAGCTGTGATAGAAGGGATATGATGAGCTGTGATGGACGAGCTGTGATGGACTTGACTGTGATGAGTGAGAGCGGCTATGTTGAGGGTCTGTGAAGAGGGGATATGAGGAGCTGTGATGGATGGGCTGTGATGGAGGTGACTGATGAGGGGGAGTGAGAGGGGCTATGTTGAGGGGCTGTGATGGTGGGGATATGAGGAGCTGTGATGAAAGAGCTGTGATGGAGGTGACCTGTGATGAGTGAGAGCGGCTATGTTGAGGGGCTGTGAAGAGGGGATATGAGGAGCTGTGATGGATGGGCTGTGATGGAGGTGACTGATGAGGGGGAGTGAGAGGGGCTATGTTGAGGGGCTGTGAAGAGGGGATATGATGAGCTGTGATGGAGGGGATATGAGGAGCTGTGATGGAGGGGCTGTGATGGAGGGGATTTGAGGAGCTGTGGTGGAGTGGCTGTGATGGAGGGGATAATGAGGAGCTGTGATGGAGGGGATATGAGGAGCTGTGATGGAGGGGATATGAGGAGCTGTGATGGATGGGCTGTGATGGAGGGGATATGAGGAGCTGTGATGGAGGGGCTGTGATGGAGGGGATATGAGGAGCTGTGATGGAGGTGACTGTGATGGAGGGGATATGAGGAGCTGTGATGGAAGGGATATGAGGACCTGTAATGGAGGGGCTGTGATGGAGGGGATATGAGGAGCTGTGATGGAGGGGATAATGAGGAGCTGTGATGGAGGGGATTTGAGGAGCTGTGATGGTAGGGATATGAGGAGCTGTGATGGAGGAGATATGAGGAGCTGTGATGGAGGGTCTGTGAAGGAGGGGATATGAGGAGCTGTGATGGAGGAGATATGAGGAGCTGTAATGGAGGGGCTGTGATGGAGGGTATATGAGGAGCAGTGATGGATGGGCTGTGATGTAGGGGATATGAGGAGCTGTGATGGAGGTGGCTGTGATGGAGGGGATATGAGGAGCTGTGATGGAGGGGATATGAGGAGCTGTGATGAAGGGGCTGTGATGGAGGGGATATGAGGAGCTGTGATGGAGGGGATATGAGGAGCTGTAATGGAGGTGACTGTGATGGAGGGGATATGAGGAGCTGTGATGGAGGGGATATGAGGAGCTGTGATGGACGTGACTGTGATGAGTGAGAGGGGCTATGTTGAGGGGCTGTGAAGAGGGGATATGAGGAGCTGTTCATCTAGTGACACATACTGGATATATGCACAATTTTTACAATGTCACTAGATGATTTTATAAATATGTACACACACACAGAATAATGGAGTACTACTCCATCAATGACAATATAAGTACTATGGAGTATGTATGAACTGTTTTCACTTGTCTATGATAGCTGGACGTAATATATGGCATTGGTCTTTTTATTACTGGGTGGCGAAGATTAAGAGAGTATTGCCTTTCTTGGATATATCAAAAGTTGTACTGTGAAGTGGTACATCTATTGGAGAGCACCCCAGGGCTGACAAATTAAGGAGAGTGCAAAGGTTTTATGACATATATATATATATATATATATATATATACTGTATATATATTGTTTGAGGGAGTGGGGCCCCAATCTGGTATCCTGCCCAGGGCGTCATGATGTCTAAATGCGGCTCTGGATTTATGGGTTGGTCACAAATATTTGTTCATCCAGTTCAATATTTTACCATCAAAAATCCCATTTGAGGCCTAGGGACCTGCAGGGGAGAATTGGCCTATGAAGATCTAATAGTGAAAACCTGAGGAAGGCTTGTATGGATAAAGAAAGGTATTTAATTCATATTAAAAGAAGATGTAAAATGAAAAAAACAAAAGTAAAAAATAATATCTACTGTATATTGTTCCTGGTGCCTTATATCATCACACATTACATAAAGTACATATGTACATAGTACTATGGACATGATTCAGGTTGGTTCACAAGGCTTCGGTCAATGTTTGCACTCTTCGCATGCGTGCATGAACAGGACTCTGCGATCGGGAAGTGATTGCAGTGAGCACGCAGTCCCATCACATAATGAGTGACATGAAGTGACCATTTGGGGGTAGAGAGGCGGGGGGGGATTGGCGGAACGCAGGCGTGCCTGTGCGTTTGAATGCCGTTACAGGGGCGTGCATAATTAAGCCCCTGCGATTGTATACTCTGGCAGAGGTCTAGCTGGCGACAGGAAGTTGTGCGAATGGTTCCGATGTTACTCAGTGTTACCGATGTTTTCGCCGTCCTACAGATGCATGTCATGGGAAGTGGGCAGCTTTATACAGTGATGGGCGTCTTGGTATAGTGCTGCGGTTGCTGTGCGATTGCATCCATTAGCATGTTTTCACAGCTACTGGGTGCGTGCGAACTTAGCCGTGCGATCTGTGCTGAATCAGGCCCTACGTTTGTGAGAAGTAGCCATCTCATTGGGTTACTTTCTGGGGTTGCTCTACTTAAGTCAAAGCAAATGAAAAGAATCATCAACCAGTTTATTTTTCTATTTTCGGTTGTAAATTACTTTTGAGATAAAAATATTTTCACTTCAAATACTACTAAAGAAATAATACACATTAGGAGCTAAAAAAAAAATGTCATAGATATATGGCTTGGTTCTCCAGAAATCTGAATACACCCAAATTTTCTGAATCTGGATAGATCCGAGCTGCGGTTCTAATCTCCTGAAGAGATCCGGATAAAGCTGATTCACGGTTTTAATCTTCGGAATTCGGATTTTAAGTCCAAATTTCTGGTTTGGATTGCAAAAATTACATGATTTCAGCTGTTTTTAAAAACTTTTTATCATTTAAAAAAAAAAAATCCAGATCCAAAACCAAAATACTTCAGGGTGGTTTTGCAAAACTAAAACACGAAGATAAATCCAGATCCAAAACCAAAACATGGGGATCAGCGCACATCTCTAAATTTTATCATTTTCTCTTACATCTATTTGACTTTTTTGGAAATGGACTACAGAAATGGCTGGTTACCATCACTGGCAGGATGTAGGGTAGGTACTAAGTATGTAAATTGGCCATCTAACGGTTGTTACATTTCTAGCCAGGAAGAGTCTCTATTGGTAGTATGGTATATAAGTTATAAGCAACATTTAACTCTTGTTTAACTCTTTTAATGTACATATTTTGCCCCTACAAGACCAAAATGGTTTTCATTCAGTCAAAGCCGTAACTAGACTTTTTGGTGCCCTGTGCCAGAAAGAACATTGGTGGCCCTCCCCCCATTTTTTAACTAGGGACACAAGTGAGTGCACCTGAAAAAATGACCATGGCCTCATGGGGAAGGACCAGGGAAAAGATAGGGTAGGCCAGGAGATGTTGGGGATAAAAGAAGAGGAAGCTACAAGTGAGAATGATAATAAACAGGAAAATTGACATGCCCAAAGAGCGTCCCCTGCCCTGCGGTGCCCTGTGCCATGGCACTACCCTAGTTACGGCCCTGCATTCAGTACAGTATCTCAATGCTTCAGTTTCAATGGATAACAAAAAAAATATTTTAGTACTTTGTTTTCCATGTGAATTTTAGATTGATTTTCAGGACACAAAGTGTCTTCTGTTGGTAGCAGATTGGAATCAATATATTTTTATTTTATTCAGTTTACAAATGGAATAGAATGTCAGAATAGGAAATTAATCATAGTACTTATTTTTTCACATATCAGGCCAAATGTAATAGGATGAGAGTTTAGAAACTGTGAGAGTTTAGCAGTAATCTCTCACACTGTCACATTGGTCAAATATTATCTTAAAAATGGGAAAACATCTGGATGAGAGTGTAAATCGTGAGAGTTTTTTGAGCCTGAAAAATATATGAGTTTGCTCTGTTCACAGACTATTACATTGGGCAAGTTTAAAAAGTGTGAGAGATTACTGGTAAACTCTCACATTTTCTAAACTCTCACTCTATTACATTTGGCCCATCATGTGAGATTTGTTCTGCAACTTATATGCGGATATCAAATATGTGAAACCAGGGTTCAACGTCACCTGTATATGTTGCTGTGCTTTTTCCACGGTTACAATTTTTTACACATTATATACTGTATACTTAGTTAATAGAGTTTATGTATTCTGTCAGTGCCTCCACCCAAGTCATTTGGATACCAGGACTCTTTTTAGCAGACTTGGGAATGCTATATAGATATGGGCAGGGGTTAAAGTGGGCAGGAACGGGGTGGAACTGAGTTCCATCGCCTTTAATGGTAGCTGGAACTAGTTCCATCTCCACCAAGTCCCTGCACAGAAGTCCCACAGACAGAGAGCCACTCTCTGTCTACCTAGTAGGGAGTCTCAATTTCTTCAGAGGTCCCTCATTTCAGAGAAACCAGCATATAGGTAAGGAAAGAATCAAGTGAAGGCAATACATAGGGGTTGCAAAAAAACATTAGGCATCAAAGTAACATAGACTAGTTTGTGAGGACCCCATAAAAAAACTCAGAGGCACGGCAGAAAAAAATAACACTGATTATATAGAACTTTTTTTTTCTTTTTAACTTTTAAGTGATCTAACATTGTATTCTCAGCTGATGGCTGGAGTGCTAAAAAAAAGCATCTAAAATGTATTTCACACTGTCATAGCCCCCAAAACTTCTGGGGCCTAGGTGGACCCCAGGCCACCTGCCATTTACTTTAACGTTTTTTATACACAATAGTGTGTGTGTAAAGTACAGTTTTCAAACTTGTTTTGGCCTGTTAGACTAGCGTGGCGGGGGTGGGGAGTAAGCGGAGGGAGAGATGAGTTCCACCACCTCTCCAGGACCACTTTAAGCCCTGGATATGGGTACTCTGTAGTATTGTTTAGTTAACAAACCTTCTCCTTCCAGTTCTCCTTTTAGATAGTTGAGTGCATACAATGAATCACATTTTATTTAGCTGGAACTCTTCTTGCATATTAGACAACATTATGGCCCGTATTCAATTAGTTTTGCGTAGGCGATAAAGTTTTGCTTGCTGGAGTTTTCACCTACATTGTGTCTTTTAGCTGTGGAAACTTATCGGGCACGTACCTGCGATACGCCCTATTCGATTGCAAAAGACGCGAAAATGGAGACACACGAAGTCAGAACAGGCGAAAAGTGGTGTCTGAATTGGGAAAATCAACCTGAACCCCCTAAAAAGATGTGGAAATATTGGTGATCAATGTAGTAGTGCCCGATTAGCCCTAATGAAACAGTTTGGGTGCTGTACTTAAGTTTGCACAATTGCCTCTAATTAGCGTCTTTGAACAAGTGGTGAAGAATGGCATAAAGCAGTATATTTTTGAGAAAATAAGTAGTCCTGGCATATTTGGGGTACCTGAAAATGGGTGCTAGCATATTTAAAAGTTGCTAAAGTGAAGTTATAAGAAATGTAAAAAACGCACCTCCAGCAAGCACCTGCAATCAAAGAAACACCTCACCCATACTTGCAGACGCCCCAAAAGTCTATTTCGCTACTTTTTATGTTTGTACCCCCACTTTGCATTTTTTTGCCCCCTTTTTCAAAGTGTTTTTTTGGGGTGTTCCTCGCTTTTTTTTGTTTTGTTTTTTTACACTGTTTTCCTTTGGGGGGGCTGTCCCAAGAGTGCTGAGTGGTTTCCCCACCTTTGCCCCCTAAATAGCGAATTTGCACTTTTTTTCTCCACCTATTCAGAGGCGAATCTTTTTCGCCTATTACACTGCATTGCGTTTTCACGTACGCGAAAAGTGGATGAAACTGAATACGGAGGTAAGTTTCCGCCTGGCGAAAAGTCGCAATCAGCAATACTTTTTAGCGGATCTTGGCTTTTCGCTTCGAATTGAATACGGGACTAAATAGATGATCCCAATAGCTTATCAAGTAACAGACAGGTTATATTACATCAATAAACTTCCAATTGGACAGCATTATTGTTCTTTACCGCGCTACTCCTAATTAGCTAAATGAGTTGCCACCGCAGATGTAATTAAGATTATGCAGACAACGTATTTATAGTTCGTATAATAGAAAAATCCGTATATGCGCCACGTGGTTGTGGTATCGTTGGTGCACTTATGGGTAATTTTTGAACTGCTGTAAGCAGGATTGTTATTTGCTTTAATTCAGGACCTACTGTAACTTTTGTGAGGTATTAAGTCTAAAATAGGGGAACAGGTAACTCTCCTATGAGACTGTTTCAGCAAGTAATGTAGATGAAATGGTACCAGTCTGTCTGTAATCAGTGTGAGCTTCCTAACTCTGTACACTTTGAGTCATTCCTCTCTGTTACCTTTTATAAACTTTGTTTAAAAGGTTATATGATTCACAGCCTCCTCCAAAGTGACCTGATGTGTAAGTACTCGCCAGGCTGTCCTTGTAAGAGTTGGTTGTTATAAACTGTCTAGGCTTAATAAGTTGGATGACCCTAACTGACCAGCTCAGTAATCACATCTCCCTATCTCTCCTTGTCTGAATGCAGTGTAACCAGCTGGAGACATGTTACATTTATTGTATTTGTATTGATGCAGGCTGAGGGGTTAGTCACTAATTATCTGTGGCCTTAAATTTAGATGTTCAATTTTTAATATTGACTTTTAATGACAGCTGTAAGATGCTTTTTCTTTGCTATGTGAGCGATGGGGGATGTTTCTCATCATAACATATGTCCTTAGATGTCCTGCAGTGATTTCCCCACTATGAGGCATACTTGACAATAGAGCTGACAGGTCTTTGCAGTGCTGTATACACTTAAGCTGGTCTGTGATGTCCGAGGAGTGGGGTACGGCGCCTGTGCTGACCCCTAGGGCCTGATTCAGCGGTTAATACGTCCAAGTTACACTCCACATGCGTCCAGATCGTTAACACTGGGAGGCAGCAGCGGAACTAGAGAGTGGTGGGCCCAGGTGTAAGAATATGCTTTGGGCCCCCCTATGCAGTGCCCCCAGTAGTGGTCCCCCTATACAATGCCCCCAGTAGTGCCCCTTATACAGTGCCCCCAGAAGTGGCCCCACCTATGCAGTGCCCCCAGTAGTACACACCCTATGCATTGCCCTAAGTAGTAGTCCCCCCTATGCAGTGCCCCCAGTAGTAGTCTCCCCCATGCATTGCCCCCAGTAGTAGTCGCCCCCTATACAGTGCCCCTAGTAACGGCCACCCCCTCTATACAGTGCCCCCAGTAGCGCCCCCACCTATGCAGTGCCAGTGTCTGTGCCCCTTTCACACACACAAAATGAAAACACACAACTTACAGTACCTGAATCCCCGCTATTGCCTTGACCGCCGCTCTCCACTCCTCCCGGCCCGCTCTTTTGCACTATGGGAGAGACGTCCGGAAGGCGGAGCTCATGAGTGAGCTCCAGCTGGCTCCCTCTGTGGACTCAGCAGCCAATGAGAGTCTGTCCTACTCTCATTGGATGCTATAACAAACACACAGCCGCCGCTGGGTGCGGTGTATTTTTTACTGTGTAGTGTGGACCGCTTTCACTGTGGTCTGCACTACATTTAAATACTGTGGGGCCCGGGGACACTGGCGTCGGGTGCAGCAGCGCTGTTGGATGCAGGCGGCTATGGGCCCCTGCACAACAGCGGACCTCAGTGCAAGCCACCGGCTGCACCGCCACTAGATTTGCCACTGCCGGCACAAAATGAATTTATACACATGCAATTACAGTGGGCAATTCTGGGTGGTAACAGTAGGGTGGCTAGTCAGAAATGGGCGTGTCGCGGTCAGCGACTGGATCTTTTGCTGCAGTTGCACTGACGCTGACAGCCAAGCGCAGTCGGAGATTCTGCTCCTCCGCAGGGCTGGTGCAATCTCCGATGGTACGACCAATGGCGCGTCTTAGTACGCACAACGGACATATGAGCGCTGCAGCCTGTGGCCGTCTCTGTACAAAGCATTAGTATAAAGTCGCAATCGCGGCTACAATAACGTACACCTCTAAATCAGGCCCTAAACGTGCATTGTTCCAGTCCACTAATCTGCTCTGCGGAGCAATTCCTCGCCGTGAGAGATACACTTCAATATCAAAATAAGCGAATCTTAGGGAACAATTTTAATCATAAAAGAACTATAGGATTTGCTTTCAACAGCCTGAAAACCAATAAAAGATGATACAGTTCTGTTTATAGCTTCCCAGATTCATGGTATGTTTGAAGCCAACTACATCGGCTGGAGTCCAGTTGTTATATGTTTAACTTTATCCTTTGCACACAATTTTAAACACTTACATTTCTAGATTTTTTTTTTTAACAGATGGTTCCTGATTATTTCTGAAGCCACACTTAATTCATCTGCAAACAACGGAGGCTGGTTAGCAATTGTTAGGAGAATTGTAAATGAGTTCCAAGCAAAAGGGAGGCTGCTGATCGTAACTGCTCCCGAAGTTTGCTTTGCTCTGTCATTAGAAGCAAATGGTGTTTACCCAAGTTGAATTATTTGTATGAACCATCTCAGTTGCTTTGCTGTAGTTACATTAAAATGAAATGAAAATGACCTGGCTGAGTTATTAGCACAATTGACCTCCAGCGATAAGCTTGCATACTGGACCAATTTTTCTTATATTATAATTACATTTCGGAGAACATTTTTACAACCGTTCACAGCTGAGACTTGATTTCATGCTTCGCTTTTTACAAGATTTTGTGTCATGCTTAATTACGATTTGCTAAGCTTTAAACAAAAGTCTTTATGTCTATATGCTCACAGTATGGGTTTACCTGTAGTATTACCGCTGTTAAGGATGCTATATTTACATAGTTTGGTGTTTTACTAAAATAACCTCTATAAAAGTTGGCTTTGCTCAAACATACTGTATTTATAATTGGGTTGAGGGGTAGGATTTGGGGAACTCACATGCAAGACTTGTTTTTTTTTATCTATTATTGTTCTTCGTTGGTGACCAAAATACCAAGCATAAGACTCAGACACACATTGGAAACTACAAGGGTCAATAGATGGGAAGGAGTTGTGCTTCTGCGCACTGCAACACAAAGGAGATCCTGACTCTAACAGAAATGTACCCTGCCATCTAATTGTCTGAGTGCCATAAAACGTTCAGTTGTACTGTAATCATAAAGATTGGCTTGAGCCCTGTCTAAGAGGCAAGGTCACTCCTATACTATATAAGGGCATGTTAGTGTGTTTTAAAGATGTCTTCACTCACAGACCGACTTTCAACTGGATTTACATACATACCAGATATTGGGGCAGATGTATGAAACTCTGGGAAGTGAAATAGTGGAGAGTGATAAACGACCAACCAATCAGCTCTCAACTGTAATTTTTCAAACACAGGGCCTGATTCAGACCCGTTCGCTATGCTTCGCTCGCTCGCATTGAGCGATTTTTCTCAATCTGCGCATGCGTATAATTCGCAATGTGCGTGCGCGATCCAGTCAATGCGATGGGAAAGTGCTCGCCCGTAGCCCGCAGTCGGGCCGCTATTTTGAGTGACAGATAGTGCCTTTTGTGGGTGGTAACGGGAATGTGCTTGTGAACGGGGGAGTGGATGTGCGAACGCAGGCGTGCCTGACCATCAGAACGGAGTTTAATGGGTATACATAATTAGCAAAGTAGCGTCATTGAACATGTGAATTGGATGATATTTCCATGAACTGCTTGCAGGAGGCTAGGTCTACCTTAAGTGCTGCGAGCAGCTTCGATGGTCCCGATTAATCCTACATTTCCCGGAGATTATGTTTGTTTCGAGTGGTAATGGGGCGTCTTTAAACACTTGCGAGCGCAATAAGCCCTCGCCCTTTTTGAGAGCGAGCGGCCACAAATAGCGTCCGGGTCTGAATCAGGCCCACAGCCTGTAACATGACAGTTGGGAGCTGATTGGCTGGTCATTTATCACTCTGCACTTTATCACATTCCAGAGCTTTATACATCTGACCCAATGATCCACATGACTGTGATCAGGTGATCAACTCAACTCATGTTGAAATATAGGCCCCTATTTATCAACGAAGGCAATTACCAGTGGAATTTTTCGTTTAGTATCACTGTGATACAAATGAAAAATCCACTGGTATTTACCAATACTTACCCCTCCGACGAGGTCCAGCAAAGTCCTCCTCCTCTGCGAGGTCCTCCGCTAACGCTGCCAGCGTCGGGGCTCCGGTACAATGCGCATGCGCGACGGTCCGTCTGCTCATGTGCATGACGCGGGGAACCCGGCAGTGACTGGAAGGCTTCACTGAAGCCGGAAGGGCAGCACCGGGTCCCCATTGTCGTCAATGCCCCCCTGTTGGCATTGCTCTTACCATCTAAAGATGGCGGGAATGATGCTATGACAAACAGCGGTAATCTTAGATTATTGCTGTTTGTTAAATCCAGAAACAAGGACATAACCCCTTTAGCGAGCGCTAAAGGGGTTATGCTTCATTGATAAATGAGTGCCATAATCTCTGTTCGGTGCCTTATATCATAGGATGGCCTGGATTTGTCAAAGTGATGATGTTTAGGATGTTCTAAAGGGTTAATCCAGGTGTCATTGATACTCAACAACTTGAAGGTAGGGAGCGTGCAGGTATAAGCAAGGATAAAGAATATGTAGTACATACTGACAATATCGATATTTCCTTACATCTTTCCTGAGGATAATGCTGACATTTTTTTTTTTTTTTTATTGAAGCAAAAAACACAGGTGACAAAATAGAAAGACATTTACGTATAGGTCAAACATAACAACCAGCATTCACATTGGGAAATGTTATACAATAAACATTCTGTAGCGCGTTTCCAAAAGCGCATAGTGCATAATCAAAGTAACAAATAAAAATATAAATACAAAAAGAAAGCGGATATCAGAAAACAGTCGAGTATAAAACATACACAGTGTACATACACTCATGTAGCTCAAGGCTTGTGTAATAACCAGGGAAATATACAATGGGAGACCAGCAGTCGGGATGGCAGCTGTCAAAATACCGGCAGTGGAATCCCGATGCTCCGAATCTGGACAGGGGCTAGGTAAGTATCCTAACCCTCCCCCTTCACCCTCTAACCCTCCCTTCCTGCAGCCTAACCCTAGCCCTAACCCTCCCGGTTAGTGCTTAACCCTAACCCCCCCTGGTGGTGCCTATCCCTAACCCCCCCTGTTGGTGCCTAACTCTAACCCACACCCGGGGGTGCCTAACCTCCTACCCCTGCAGCCTAACCCCCTCATGGTGCCTAAACCTAACCTTCATCTCCCTATGGCTAACAGCTGACCCGGGCCGCTATACTCAGGGGTGCCGAGAGGGGGGGGAGCGGGTACAAATTACCCGGGCTCGGGCTTCCTGAGGGGCCCGGTGGGGGCCCGAGTTCGATGCCGCCCCCCCCCTCCCTCACAGCTTGTGCTGAGCTGCAGTGGGAGATTGCTTGTGGCTGGTGAGCAGCAGCCACGGCAGTCTCCTATGCCTGTGGGGGGGGAGCGATCACACTGATCACACCCCCCCTGGCTTTGCGCAGGGCTGAGGGGCTCAGAGCGCCCCCCTCGCCAGCTCACATCAAAGCGGCGCTGAAATTTTTTTTTTCATGAAGGGGGCGTGGCCACACCTCCCGCGATTAGACCACGCCCCCTGTTACCCGGGCCCACCGCAGCTCTTGGCGGGCCTGGCTATACTTACGATCGGGATGCTGGCTGTCGGGATTCCGGCATCGGCATCTCACCAGATGTCGGGATTCCAGCGCCGGTGTTGCGGACGCAGGCCGGGATTCCGGCGCTGGGATTGCGCCGGCAAGCATCCCGATCGTAGTTACTGTAAACTGACTACATCCTCAATGTTCGAATACGAGGATAGATAATTTAGATAAATAAAGATGAGAAAATATAAAAATGGGAAGAAAGGTGTCTGGCACTCACCCCCATGTGATAGGAAGATCACCCAAGAGAATTTGGGATTCATACCATTGGGTTAATTGCATACTGTGATAGATTTGAGATTGTGTTGACTTGAGGTTGGTAAAGTTGTAATATAACTTTCCTATGTATCAGAAAAGGATGAAACCTTTTTCTCCTTGTCGAATAATGTCTCCACCCAATTCATGTGAAATAGGTACGTTTCTCTCTATATAATTGAAAGTTGATGGGGGTTGGGTGTATTCACTCTTGTAAAATGGTCTTTTTTGCTGCAACTTTGGATAATGCTCAATTTTAATAATTATTTGCATATAGATTAGTTCGGTTCCTTAAGCAGACTGTACACTAGGCCACTCTTAATGCTCTCACCCTGCATGGAATGGGCAACCCAATATTGGAATTCCTTGCAATATTCAGAGATGTAAGACATAAGACCTTCTCTTAGGGTTCATTCTGTTCAACATTTGCAGAATAACCTAACACTAAGCTTAATGCTTAAAATGTGTCCATAGAGAAAAAAAGTAGAGTTGTGTGGTTTTTTGATAAAGGCCTAATTTGTTAAGGGTCTCTGAAGTCCTGAGTCTTGTGTTTCATACTTTTGTATATTTACTCAAACCACCAAGATTGCTGCTGCTGTTTGTTTCACCTGTCCAGTTACAGTTACAGTACTTGGCACTTCTACTGATCTCAGCAGGCAGTTACGTAAACCTCTGCTCAGACCTTAGATGCTCACCCCTCCCTGCACTCAACGCAGGTCACGGTGGCTTCCCGACCAGCCCTACTGCTTCTGTGTCCCAGTGACCCCTTTTCCTTGCATCCTTTTTGATTCCTGCTGTGATCATTTGCCTGTAACCCAAATTTATATGCTTCCAACCAGCTGGTGACCAGCAATCTGCAGGGACATTGGACCTCATTCAGAGTCGGTCGAAGCGGCCGCACGGTCGTACGGGAAAAGGGGCCGGATATGCAAATGATTCCCTCGCAAGTTGCCTCCCTAAGTTCGGATCGGTAGCTGGCCGACCAGCTTATGCTTATGCTCAGCAATATCCATCCAGAAAATGGACTACAAATCTAAATCAGCCCTACACGTCACACTTGTAACTATTATTGTGTTCTTGACGTTATCAGTTTTCATCCAGACAGTGACATTCAGTGGAGCTCGTGCTCCAGGCACCTGCACCAGCTAAGGTGCAGGAGGTCAACCATCCGATGGGGGGAGGGGGGGCTGATCACCTGCTGAGCCTGAAGCACTTAGAGATCAGTGCCTCCATGCTGGGGGCGTGGTGTGGGTGGAGTGGCGCTTGCATGAGTGATGAGAGAAGATCCGAGTAAGGGGGGGTAACTGTGTGAGGGGGGAGATATGAGTGAGGTGGGTAGATCTGAGTAAGGGGGGAGAACTGTGAGGGGGGAGAGCTGTGTGTGGAATATGTATATTGTATGTAATTATTTATACACATTAATATGGGGCCTGAGGTGGTATTTTCCCTAGGGCCCTGTGGGGTCAATTTAGCTTTGGGCCAGAGCAGAAGGTAGGAGGGGATGAGGCTACGGGTAATAACAAAGTGGGAGGAGGAGGCGATGTCCTCCCATCATCACCCCCAGTTCCTTCTCTTTACCTCCACTGAGCTAAGTTCCACATCCCACCTTGGCCCTGACGTCAGCCAGTCTGGGTCGCGACACCCGTCACTGAGAGGAGCCTAAGTGGGGAGTCTGGTGAGGTCACGTTTGACTGCTCTACACCACATGCCAATAATCAGCACTACTGTGGCATGTGTATAAGGGGCACTACTATGCATAAGGTGTATAGGGGCACAACTGTGGCATAGTGTGTATAAGGGACACTAATGTTTTATAACTTGAATAAGGGGCACTACTGTGTGGCATAGTGTGAATAAAAGGCACTACTGTGGCACAATGTGAATTATGGGCACTACTGTGGCATAATATGAATTGTGGATGCTGCTGTGTGGCATAATGTGAATATGGGGCACTACTGTGCAGCATAGCATGCATTTTGGGCATTACTGTGTAGCATAATGTGAATTTGAGGCACTATTGTGTGATATAACATAAATATGGGGCACTACTGTGGAGTTACATGAATTGTGGCCACTACTGTGTGGCGTAAAGTGAATAAGGTGCACTACTGTGTGGCATAATGTGAATTGGGGCACTAAAGTGTGACATGCATTTTGGGCACTATATTTGGCTTAATGCGAATTGGGGGCATTGTATTACAGTACATATAATGTAATATTGCCTATATTAATGTTATACTACTGATGTATATATTTGGTTAGTGGAATTACTTTAGTGGGTTGACATATATATATAGCCCTCCATGCCCCAGATTTATACTGCCTCTAATGTTTATTTTTATTTCCCTTTAGTTTGCCCCTACATGCTGGACACGCCCCTTACACATGCTTCGGGGGCCATGGCTACATGCTACACCTCTGGTGACATTACAGAATGGCCTGCTGAAACCTAATTGCAACATATTGGAGAATTCTCCATTTTAGTACTTATTTCATGACACAACAAAATAATTGGACCTGCATTAGATTTCACTGAAAACATGTCTGTTACAATATTGCCCTGTTTGCCACCATTAACAACTAAACTGACACATTTTTAAAACACTGTGGGCCTGATTCAGACCCGCTCGCGAGCGCTCGCAAGCGGGTCGATGTTGGCCCAGTGCGCATGCGCACGATGGAGCCGGCTCCATTGCGCGCATGCGCGAGACCCGGATAGCGACGGGCAACCGTCGCTCCGGGTCTCGTACCAAAGGGGGTGTGCTGTCGTTGTTGAGTGACAGCACGCCCCCTTTGGTTGGCCTGCCAGGGGGGTGGCTGCCCAGACGAAGGCATTCCCATGGGAACGCCTACCGTCTGGGGCCGGCCCCACTGACATCACAAGTGATGTCAATGGGAGTGCTTTCGGCTCTGTTTGAGCCGAAAGCACTCTAGGGCTTGCGGCCACGAGACCCTACCACAAGGGTCTCGTCGCAAGCCCGATGGTCGAGATGGTCTTGACCATCGCGACCATCTTCCTGGCCGCTCGCTATAGCTGTGGGCGGTCACCCACAGCTATATGAGCGGCCAGCAGGCCGAGCCACTGCAGCGTCGGGAGAAGCAGGTGGGGGGGCGGCCGGGGACACAGATCAGCCACCCAGATGAGTGGGATGGCTGGGCTGCCACAGTGCCGGGAGGAGCGGGTTGGGGGGGGCGGACCAGGACACAGATAAGCTGCACGGATAAGACCGGTGGCCGGGCCGCTGCAGCGCTGAGAGGAGTGGGTAGGGGGGACGGCCGAGGACAGAGGATCAGCCACCATGGGTATTTCTGACTGGTTGCATCAGATGCAACCATGTTAGGGAAAGCCCAGTCTGATATCTGATGCGACAGGGCCAGGCAAGTGATTAAAGACCTTTGTAATGTATTATGAGTCCCCTCTGCTCGCAGCTGGCTCAGGTCTCCATGCCGGTGCTGGTCTTTCAGCCTCTGGACCTGATCCAGATATATACGCAGTTGAGCGATTACTGTCCGACTGTGTCTTCGTCTTAGCTGCAATGTGCATGCGCTGTGATGGAATTGCAAACAAATGTGACTACAGTTGTAGTGAGGATTTATTCGCAAGTGATTGACAGACTGAAGCCGTTTTCATGGAGGTAACGGAGTGGCGGCAAAAACGTGGACATGTCGTGACCGTTTTTGGGACATGTATGCCTACATCAGCGATCCCGTATGCAGAAATTATGGCGCCAGCGTTTCACTTCTCCTGGCCATTCTGCATGACCATAGGATTGCTCAGATAGTCGATTATCGAAGGATCTGTGACCACCGCTGCATATGTGAATGCAGTCACTTGGATCTGCAAAGCCGCCGGGGGGGGCGTCTCAATGCATTTCCAGGCAGCTGCGTGCATTAGCGTATTTTCGCACAGCAGCTGCGTATGGGGTCACAGTGTCCACGGCATAAGTGTACACATCTGTATAAGCCCCTCTGTTCCAATAAGTTCCTCTCTATGAGCTGCTGCAAGCTGGACCAATACATTAATTGTTGAAAACTCTTGTTACGCAGATATCACTTTTTATCAATAAGGATCCACTAAAGTCCACTTTTTCCCATCCTGCAAATCTTTTTAATACTTCTGTAAATTTTTTTTATTTTTTTTATTTAGCTGTATGGAGTAAGAATAAAAAAATATTCTTCAAAAACTTCCAACTACTATAACATGTTTGCAGGCAGGAAGAGGAACATGGGGTGAGATGTACACAAGCCTCCTAAAGAGGAGAAGTGGAGAAACTCCCCATGGCAACCAATCAGCTCCTAACTAACATTTGTCAAGTAGATTCTAAAATATGAAAGGTAGAAGCTGATTGGTTGCTATGGGAAACTTCTCCTTTTGTCCTCTGCTCCAATTAACTGGTTCACCTTTACCAGTCCTGCTCTCTCTTCACTCAGAGTTCACCAAGAAGAGGAGCTTAAGGTTTAAAAACTTTTGGATCCGAGACTGGAAGTGCTTTGGTCCAGAGCGAGGGTTGTTGGGTAAAATCCTCTGATAGCCATGCACCTTACCTATTACGTCTGTTAAATTTTTGGAGTGTTTCATGGTCCACCTTCAAGGGGGATCATGCATACTGTATGCTTACTGGGTTTTGGTCCCTATGTCCTGTACTGGAGGGAAGAGATCCATGATGTTTTCCCGCTGGAACTTGCTGTGTGCTGGAGCTCAGGTCCTGATTCAGACCCGGTCGCAAGCGCTGTGCGCTCGCACCTGGGTCGATGGTGGGCCAGTGCGCATGCGCATAATGGAGCCGGCTCCGTCATGCGCATGCGCGAGACCCGGATTGCATCGGGCACTCCGTTGCTCCGGGTCTCGCAACAAAGGGGGCGAGCTGTCGATGTTGAGTGACAGCTCGCCCCCTTTGGTGGGCGGGTTGGGGGAGTGGCTGCCCAAACAAAGGCGTTCCCATGTGAACACCTCCGTTTGGGGGCGGCGCCACTGACATCACGAGTGATGTCAGTGGGAGAGATTTCGGATCTGTTAGAGCCGAAATCTCTCTGGGGCTTGCGGCAACGAGACCCTACCACAAGGGTCTCGTTGCAAGCCCGATGGTCGTGATGGTCTTGACCATCGCGACCATCTTCTTGGCCGCTCGCTATAGCTGTGGGTGGTCACCCACAGCTATACGAGCGGCCAGGAGGCCGTTAAAAATAAAAAAAAAGACCGGCCCTGATTCAGAGTGAGCACTCTGTCAGAGCGTCCGGCTCTGAATCAGGGCCTGACTCAGACCCACTCGCGAGCGCTGTGCGCTCGCAAGCGGGTCGATGGTGGCCCAGTGCGCATGCACACGATGGAGCCGGATCCGTCGTGCGCATGCGCGAGACCCGGATAGCGACGGGCAAGCCGTCTCTCCGGGTCTCGTACCAAATGGGGCGTGCTGTCGATGTTGAGTGACAGCACGCCCCCTTTGGTGGGCTGCCCAGACGGAGGCATTCCCATGGGAACGCCTAACGTCTCGGGCCGGCCCCACTGACATCACAAGTGGTGTCAGTGGGAGTGCTTTCGGCTCTGTTAGAGCCGAAAACACTCTAGGGCTTGCGGCAACGAGACCCTACCACAAGGGTCTCATCGCAAGCCCGATGGTCGTGATGGTCTTGACCATCGCGACCATCTTCCTGGCCGCTTGCTATAGCTGTGGGTGGTCACCCACAGCTATGCGAGCGGCCAGGAGGCCGCTCTAAAAAAACAGAAGGCCGGCCCTGATTCAGAGCGAGCGCTCTGTCAGAGCGTCCGGCTCTGAATCAGGCCCTCAGTGCACTCCTCCTGGTCCCAGTGTTCCTGTCCCACATATTACACATTCAAATGAGCAGCCAGAGTGTTAGACGTTTTCCATGTCCCTGGCACACCATTATTGTCCTGTTGATTATTTCTGTGTCTGATCTGGCTACTCCGTACCACTCTATTGCCTGCTGTTTGTACCTTCTACTTGTGATCATAATCTAACATGGGTATAACTACTGCAACTACATTTTTGGTTACTCCCTCTGTTCTGTGTACCAGAATTCAGCTTACTGTCTTGTGTTCCACATTAGTGACACCAAGCTATCACATTAGGAACCGAAGCAGGAGCCTGTGACCTGCACAGTGGCGTAACTATGGCAGGGCGAGCGGGGTGCGTGCCCTGGGCGCCGCTGGACCGGCGGCACGGGGGGCGCCGCCGGCCACGGTACCGACCCGCCCGCCCTAGTTAGCCAGTGTAGCGCTGACCGCAATGAGTGCGGTCAGTGCTACACATTTACACAGAACCGGCAATAGGCTTCCAGTGCCGGTCCTGTGCTGCACACTTGAGCCAGTTCCCTCCCCCTGAGCGCTTGCCCAATAGCGCTAGGAGGTGGGCTCAGGCTGTGTATAACACACGCATCGCCGCCAGCGCTGGCGGCGATGCGTGTGTTAAACAGCAGCCAAAGAGAGTCAGATAGACTCTCATTGACTGCTGCAGCACCCACTGCAAGAGCCGGGCTTCCATGCGGCTCCTGCAGTGGGTAATGGGACAGACGTCATGACGTCTGTCCCATAATGCTGAGCGCGCCAGCCTGGGAGGACTGGCGGGCGGCGGCGGCGGGAGCGGTGTCGCGGATCGGAGCAGCAGCAGCGTGGATTCAGGTAAATATATTTTTATATATATATATTTTTTTTAACCTATCTGCACTACTGGGGGCACAACGGGGGAGGGGGGTGGCTACTACTGGGGGGACCTCTACTGGGGGTGGGGGCACAATGGGGGAGGGCTGGCTACTACTGGGGGCACCATTATTGGGAGGACCTCTACTGGGGGGGCTACTACTGGGGGCACTTAATCGGGAGGGGGAATCTCTACTGGGGACTACTACTTGGGGGGGGAACTACCACTGGGGGCATTATAAAAGGGGCCTACTACTAGAGGCACTGCACTCGGGGGACCACTACTGGGGGCAATAATAGGAAGGGCCACTACAGGGGGCACTGAATAGGGGGGATCACTACTGGGGGCACCATATAAAAGGCACTACATAAGGGGATACCACTACTGGGCGCACTGCATTGTGGGGACTGCTACTGGGGGCACTGCATAAGGGGGAACACTACATGGGGCACTGCATTTGGGGGGGCCACTACTGGGGGTACTGAGTAAGGGGAACTAATTGTGGACTGTATAAGGGGGACCACTACTGGGGATACTGTAAAAGGGGCACTACTATGGGCCTGCATAAGAGGGACCTCAACTGCATACTGGGGGTACTGTATAAGGGGTACTACTGGGGTTAAGGTGCATATGGATAGGAATGTTCAGTGTGAAAATAAAGGGGTGTGTCATGTTGACACACCCCATTTTTAAGTGACCACGCCCATTTTTTGGCTGCGTGCACATCGGGGGGGCTCCCTTTTCAAATTTGCCCTGGGCTACAAATACCCTAATTACGCCACTGGACCTGCATATTGGATGCAACAATCCCATAATCCCATCGTGGGGGCCTCTGGTGGAGAAACACCAGTATATGAAACTTCGCTCCATAGCCTCAGGTTGCAATAATGTGACACCCTGGTAAATCATGGTACCACGAAGAAGTCTCAGATAATATCGAGGATAGGTTCTTGGTTTTTACACAGAGTTGTAAGGGCTAACGTGAGACAAACAAGTAAATAAGATAAGATCATGCAATGTCAATAGATAATAGTTTTGCAATAAATTTATAAGTGATGCACACGGTGAACAAGATAACACTTTCATAGTAAAAGTTACAAATTTATTTACAATAACAGATACAGTTACAGTTCACACGAGAAAAACAACAATTCAGGTTTTATTATTCAGGAACACAGCTCCCTCGCAATCGGTAGGGATTCCTCTCCTCCTGTTGGTTTTAAGAGGTTAATGCATGCAATACTTTCCCTACCACAGATTAATTTAAACGCTGTAACTAAACAGTAAGACAATAACTAACAGTCCATAAATTAGTCTCTCAGTTTGCAGATTATTTTCCCTAAGCTTTACTGGCCAGAAGCTATTAGTTCACGAATTAATACTGTATTAAATATTCCTGAGTGTACACTGCGTTGCCCGGGTTATTAGCTGGAAGTTCTGACTTTATCCTGCTTAAGCAGAAATAGCTCCACTGTGGGTTAATATAAAGCTGTGTTGCTCCTAAGTGCAATTGTCTCTCTTTTTAATCCTGGCTGACAGACTCTGCAACAATGTTAATGTCAATAGTGCTGCAACCTTGTTGCTACAAATGGACTACTGTGACAGCTTGTTAGATGGCTCTGCCTCTCCTACTGCACACAGAGCTGCTCGGATGGGATTTATTATACCCAACTCCTGCAGCTCCTTACAGGGACTCTCCTGCCCACAAGTCCCAAGGACCAAGTCTAAGGCTCTGGGCCTGATTCAGAGCCGGACGCTCTGAACGAGCGCCCGCTCTGAATCAGGGCGTTTTTTTTTTTTTGGAGCGTCCTCCTGGACGCTCGCATAGCTGTGGGCTACCACCCACAGCTTATGCGAGCGTCCATGATGATGGTCGCGATGGTCAAGACCATCGCGACCATCGGGCTTGCGACGAGACCCTGCAGTAGGTTCTCGGTGACCGCAAGCCCTGGAGTGATTTTGGCTCTATCACTAGTGATGTTAGTGGGGCCGGACCCAGACGGTAGGCGTTCCCATGGGAACACCTCCGTCTGGCAGCCACGCCCCAGGCACGCCCACCAAAGGAGGCGTGCTGTCACTCAACATCGACAGCACGCCCCCTTTGGTGCGAGACCCGGAGCGACAGCTTGGCTGTCGCTATCCGGGTCTCGCGCATGTGCACGACGGAGCTCCCTCCGTTGTGCACATGCGCACTAGGGCACCATCAACGCGCTTGTGAGCGCTCAGCGAGTGGGTCTGAATCAGGCCCTCTGTGCGGCTTATGCAGCTAATAAAGTTTCAGGCTGTAGACACTTATTAATTATAACTCCTTTTCTGCACTGGTGTCTGGGGAGGTTATTGCTGGGCACTATACATAGGGCTGTAGCTGCCAGCTAGCTGCGGGCCACTGTTAGCGGGTAGTTGTAGAAGAGTGTGTGCAGTCCAAGCCTCTTACCCCCCGCGATAACCACGACTCCTTTCTGTGCCTGCAGGGTCCGGTACAGCCTCCAGTCACCGTCATCAAACTGTGGCTCCACCCAGGAACACCTCCGGCTGCTGTTCCTCACTGAGGGAGGCGGCTCAGAAGGCTCTAATGGCTGCCAGCACTCAGTTCCGTGAGCTCCCAGCACTCTCCAGCAGCTCCATCAGCGGCCCTCCGTAGCGCAGCTTCCCCTTCACCGCTCACCTACCAACTGCACACACCAACTGCCACCCAACTGTCAGTACAAGCCCCTCTGGTCACGGGGCGCTGTTTCTCTATTGCATTGGAGGTCCAGTCTCTCCAGTCACATGCCAGCTCCTGAAGCTGGCTTCACTGTCCACTGTCACCAATGAATACATTCAATTGTCCAGCAACACATATATAAGGGTACACAACATGAGGTAATCCCAGGTTCTGGGGTACCACACTAATCCTGGTAGAACAGGATCCAATTATCCTTGTGAAAATGTGTTAAATGGCATAAACTGGTAATAATCCACTAATGACCCACTCACTATGATGCATTCGCTCGTAGCCTGCCGATGTTTGCAATCTGAGCATGCGTGTAAGCCGCAGTGCGCGTGCACAAACTAGTCCAGGCGATCGCGAAGCGATCACCCCTTGTACATAGACGCCTCGCTAGAATGAGTGACAGGATGTGCCGTTTGTGGGTGGTGACGGGATGGTCGATGGAAACGGGGGTGTGGTTCTGCGAACGCAGGCGAGTCTGAGCGTCTTATCGCCATTTCAGAGGCATGCATAATTAAGATGCAGCGTCATAATATATGTCACATGGCCGAATTACACACTGAAGCACTCGCAGTGCTTGCGGTAGGGTATGGTCAGCCACAAGTGCTTTGTATGGGTCCGTTCGTACTCGATGTTACCGATTGTTACACACACTTCCTGGAGATGACATGTGTTACAAAGGGAAAGTGGGCATCTTGTGACAGGCTGGTGGGCATCTAAATACACACCGCAATCGCACGCCAAGACATAGTGGGCGTGCTAATACCTTGCCATGCGATCGCGGGATTTGGCAGCTGACGGCTGCGAGTGAAATCATCTAGCGAGCGGGTCTAACTCAGGCCCACAGTTACTCACACAAACCAGGGGGGTGGATTGGGGGCTTCCAACTCCTGATTCCAGGGGATCTACATTCCTGAAGAACTGATTAGTCCTGGTTATGGTAAATGACTCCTGTAAACTGTGGCTTCTGATCCAATATGGACTCTGGATTCTTTTGCTGGATTCTGGATGCACCAGACACAGGATACGCTCCCGGGACACTGCACACAGATCCTTAAGTAACCGTTGTCCGAGATGGCAACTGTCAGGTGTTCGAGTTGAGTGGTGGGAGGAGGGAGGTGGACGCTACTGGATCAGCCACCAACAAATCCTAACCCCTTTGGTGGCCCATGGAAGGTGCTCTGCTAATCACCCCAGCCTTGCCTTTTGTTCAGAGCTCCCTCGACTCCGCCACGGAGCCTCCATGAAGTTGAGGCCCAGAAGTGTAGAGCATGCAACATCATGGCATCATGATGTTATGATGCAGCTGGGCAAGTCCTTCTCTTTGCCAGGGGATCTGGATTCCTATATATGCTACTGACTGCACACACCCGACATTGGACCCAGGAAGCTATGGACGCTGGGTTGTTTCCTGGTCATTGGACACACCAAATTATGGAAACTCTGAGGCTCATGCTGAGTTGCGTGTACAATGTTTAGTGTAAGAGAACCGAATTTGCAATGAGCATGCTCATAAAACAAAAGCGGAAGTCCTATGCAGATTTGGACACTTCCTCCTTGTGCTTGGAAAGGTAGAACAGGGGAGGGGATGGTGGCAATCTGGTTGTGTAAATGCCATTGAGGCAGACCCACTCGGAGCTGCATGCAGTATATGTCTGTCAGTATCACTTGTGCTGCCTGAGGGCTGATGCAAATACACACTGCTGCTGCTGCTGCTGATAATAATGATGATAATAATGACTGTAGCCAGATCTTCAGGGATCAGTTTCTTGCTATCAAAGTAAATCTTAAAATACTTTTCTTGTGCTTATGACCTGGATGGGAAAAGCGTCTCTGATATACATCTGACCATAGGAGTGCACAGGGCCTTCTCAATGGGTGTACGTGGCAAAGTGATGCCCAACAAGTCCACAGCCCCGTGTAGCCACGACCAAAACCTGGCCAACTGACCTCTTCCTGGGGGCCAGCTGAAGACATGGTGGTGCTGTACTACTATATCGCCCACTGACGTCACTGCCTGTGCTGTCCTGTCCCCAGGTACATGGCCAGGACCAGTGTCTGCTGATACTGGTTCAGTCAGGGATAATTCGGGTTAGTACATTTTAGGGGTGTGAGGGGGGGGAGGTGTGCACACCTTGCAAACTCGATCTGCATGCCAATGTATCTGACACCAACCTGACTCATTTGCTGCCTGTGCAGAGATGGATGCATCTTGTGATGTGTCATTCTCATTATATGGGTGCAAATATTGCAGAGCTATTTTTTATTAAAGCATATGCATCTCACTCCTCATCAGTCCTCTTTACTATGGGCCTCTGTACTCTGGGTTCTACTGGGTATAAAAGCATCTGATATCAGACTCTTAGGACATTCCTTTTCCCAGATGGGACCCAGCTAAACTGCTCTCCTCAGTCTTATTCATGCCAGCTCACCCATACTTACTCTGTTTCTCCTCCATTTTCTCCCACACTCACTGGATCCCAGGGGTTAGGCTTCTCCTGCATCTTCTTACCCCAATGTAAGATATGTTGAGGGATGTAGTCAATGCAGTCCGAGGTCTACCAGTGTTTTCCTGGGAGTCCAGCTCCTACTCCTGCCCACCTTTGCTTGTGTCTCTGTCATACTGCTAGGTGTCGGGGGTTATATATATCATACTTGACTACTCTCCCGGAACAGCTGGGAGACACCCAAAAACCGGGTGGTGCTCTCGGCTGCCCAGAAAGGTGGACAAGTCTCCCGGAGACTGAGGCCACCCAGCAACGACCTCCCGTTTCCCCAGTGAAGTGGTCGGCACAGGCGGGCGATGATGCAATTGGCATTGAGCCGTGTCATTGTAGCAAGCCCCCTGCTTCACAATACTGGTAATTGTGGTATTGAATAGCGAGACGGAAAGGGGGCTACGATGAAGCGATCGTATCATCATGCCCCCAGACTCGCCCGCCTCCACCGATGCGCGCCCCACGCAGTGTCGAATGGCTGCCTCCTCGGCAAGTATATATTACTTTTCACATGCACCCAATGATGTCATGCCCCCACAGTGATGTCACAAATATTGCTTGAGATTGTAATTCACTTGAAAATTATTATAATGTAAGAGATATATTACTTAGCATGTAAATCTCTGGGGTATGTTAATAGGATTGTAATAAAGTCGCCCTGCGCATGCTTCAAGTTTCATTACCGTTTTCACTTGCAGTGATGATTTATTTGCAAAGTGATTGACAGACAGGGACCGTTTGTGGGCGGTAACGGGGGGACACACACAAACGCAGGTGAATCGCGACACTTTTTGGAACGATCCTGTACACACTAAAAATGGCTCCGGCGTCTCTATGCTTACATTGGGTTGCTGAGAAGGCCAATTTTCTACTGCTCTGCGATCGATACTGCGTCTTTGTATGCTTGGATATTTGCTCTGAATTAGGCCCTCTCTGGGTGCGATGCTGCAAATTGGCAGGGAATAGGACATGGCAAGTGTGGGCATAATAACTATATTTTATACAGTCGTTCATTATTCTTTCTACTTTATAAATTCTAAGGAAAATCCAAATGACGCAATTAATTTTCATTTAAAACAATAGAAATGTATGATAGCTGGCTAAGCTCTTTCACTGGCTAAGTCTCGTGTAGCTGTTTGTTTATCAGGTGTTTTCATCCTTGACTTTTCATCTCTAGATATTATATACTGTACAGTACACATCTCACACAAAGTAAGTACATTAATTCTGTCCTCGTCATTCCACCCAACATGAAGAATGAGTGCTGCTTCCATTCACAAAGAGGCAATTATGAGATATTGACGTCTATAATGTAACCAATTAGGTCAGAAATCTGTCTTTTCTCTGCGGAGTGATCTTCTAGATCAGGTTCTTGATGTTTGATTGATGGTCATCCAGATAAACTATTAAACAGTCAGCCAGGAATACATAAAAGTGTTGCCATGACACAGAATATGATAAATAGCATGCGCTATGTGCTTAGAAAACTGTGAAATTAGATATTGGAGAGAGCTGATGCTTGGGGTTGTTTTTTCATGTTCTCAACTTGATGATTTTAAGCTAAATAAAGTTGTCTTAAATGACTTCAAAAAATAGTTGTTGCCATATTGCTTTTTGTTATTGTAACATGACAAATACAAACACTATTAGGGGTAAATTTACTAAAGTGAGAGTTTTTAGAAGTGAGTTTTAAAACTGATGAGATTCTAGCTATTATCTTCTAGAAGGTGCTAGTTAAATGTTAAGTAGAATCTGATTGGATGCTATGGGCAACTTCACTTTAAAAACTCACTTCTAAAAACTCTTTAGTAAATTTACCCCTTAGAGATTAGTGCACGAGTATCCAATATTGTCAGTCAATCATTGTTTTTATAATGTGCAAATTTAAAAATGTAAACTTTATGATAACAGGGCCTTATTCAGACCCGGTCGCAAGTGCTGTGCACTCGCAACTGGGTCGATGGTGGGGCAGTGCGCATGCGCACGATTTAGCCGGCTCCGCCGTGCGCATGCATGAGACCCAGATAGCGACGGGCACTCCGTCGCTCCGGGTCTCGCAAAAAAGGGGGCGTGCTGTCCATGTTGAGTGACAGCACGCCCCCTTTGGTGGGCAGGCTAGGGGAGTGGCTTCCCAAACGGAGGCGTTCCCATATGCAGAGATGATGGGTGTCGTATTTTAGGAATAATTGGAGATCATAGGCAGTTAACGTCTACCCATGAATTTAGAAATCAATTAAGTAGCGTGAAATACCTGGTTATATAGAGATTTAGGCCCTCATTCAGAGTCGGTCTTAAGATGCAAGCGGTCACTCTGAATGAAGGCAGCCGCTTGCATCTTGAAGTGCGGCCTCCTGGTCGCTAGCTAAGCTGTGGGTTACCACCCACAGCTTAGCGACCGACCAGGGCGATGGTCGCACTGGTCAAGACCCATCGCGACCATCGGGGCTTGCGACGAGAGCCTAAGGTTGGGTCTCGGCAAGCGCAAGCCCCAGGGAGCTTCCTACTCTGATTGAGCAGGAAGTTCCCCACTGACATCATTGCTGATGTCAGTGGGGCTGCCCCCAAATGGCAAGCATTCTGTCGGGAACGCCTCAGTTTGGCCGGCCACCCCCCCTGCCGGTCTCCCAAACGGGGCGAGCTGTCATTCAATATCGACAGCTCGCCCCCTTTGGTGCAAGACCCGTAGCGACAGAGCGCCCGTCGCTAGCCGAGTCTCGCGCATGCGCACTACGGAGCCGGCTCCAACGTGCGCATGCCCAGTGGGTCTTCATCGACCCGGTTGCAAGCGCTCAGCGCTTGTGGCGCGATCTGAATGAGACTCTTAGCTCACTAGGGGGAGATGTATCAAACCTGTGAGAGAGATAAAGTGAAGTAGTTGCCCATAGCAACCAATCAGCTTCTAACTGTCATTTTGTAGACCATACTAGAACATGATTCACTGCTATGGGTAACTTCTGCACTTTATAGCTCTCTACAGGGGAGATGTATCAAACCTTGGAGAAATAATTTGGCACAGCACCAACCAATCAACGTCTAACTGTCATATTACAGGATGTATTTGAAAAATGACAGGAGGTGATTGGTTGTTGCTTTATCTCACTCCAAGGTTTGATACATTTCCCCCTAAGATTTGATACATCTCCTCCTAGATAGCCCAGCATATTATTACTGTTCATGGATCGCACAGGAAAGATAACATTCAGATACAACTGTATCTTTATTATAGGTAGCACTACAATGGAATACACTAAATAGTTCCTAAAAACAAATGCCAAGTTAATCATTAGTCTCCTAGTTCAGATGTTACCCACACAGTGGACCTCATTCAGAGTCGGTCGTAATCGGCTGCTCGGTCATACGCCTAACGATCAAGAATCAGAAAAAGAAACAATCGCACGGCCGGGTGATCGCAACCAAAGTGACTCCCATACATGAACATAGCACCTTCTCTAGCTAATGAGTGATAGCAGCTAGCGATCGAGTCAATCGTTGTCAGTCATTGTCAGTCGCTGTATGTTAATTTTCTTCAGCTGGTTGCGGCCGCTTGTGTTGTGTGCAAATTACATCAAAAATTAACAAAAAAACGCATAGAATAAGCCATCCCCGTGAAATATATTTATTCTTATTATTCTCTAATGCAAACGCAACTGAATCAATTACAAGCCAATTAGCAGTGTTATTAGCAACAACCAACGATTATTTGCTGCTTGCATTGTGTGGCACAAAATAGAAACATCAAACATAACATCAGTCACATTCGATAGTATCGATTGTACTCTGGAGCACATACCCAACCTCAAGCTGTACGATCAGCCAGGCCTCTAACCTACTCGCAGAGAAACATGTTACTACTTCCGGCCGTAGCAGGAAATTTATGTACGCCCTGAAAACGGTGGGGAACGCCTGCGTTTTTCGACCACCACCCCCGTCAACACCCACAAACAGCCTTTCATATCAATCAACTCCCGGAAGCCACTTCCTGCTCGCAAGCCGTACAATCAGCAGCATTTTGGATCGCAAGGTCTCGTACGCACATGCGCACAACTAACCGTACACATGCATGGTTTGGAAACATTGGATGCGTACGACCGAGCGTCCGCTTACGACCGACTCTGAATGAGGTCCAGTGTTTCTGGTAGTAGGCAGCTTTCCACAAACCAAGTCTTGATCGATGTCAGACACAGAAACAGTTTCAGGGGTATATTTACCAATGTTCGATTTTAATTTTAGACTTAGTGTGATTTGACATCCGATTTTCATTCGATTTGCATTTGGAGATTTACTAAAGGTAAAATCGAATGCCAAATTGAACATAAAACTGAATTTCACTCAAATCCCACTCAAAATCGAACATGAGAAAAACATTGGTACTTTTACATAGACCAACACACAAATCTCTTATTTACTAATATTCAATAAAAAAGAGGTCTCAAAATCGAACTTAAAATCGAACTTCAAATCCCCAAATGAATCGACCTGCTTCATGCTCTGTCCAGCACCACCAGCAGCTACACTCCCACCGCGCCAGTGGCCAAGGTAAGCTGTCACCTTGCCGAACAGGGCCACTGGCCTGGGTACCTGCAGGGAAATGAGACATTGTGTCTGCACAGGAATGTCGTGGAGGGGCACTCCTGGGTGCTGGGTCTAGAGGGGAGGTCGCTCCTGGGTGCTGGGTGAAGGGTGGAGGTGTCACAAATCGTGATCTTAGCCGCCCATACAGGGTTAAACATTCATTCATTGCTGTGTCTAAAACCTCCCAGTGATTACCGCTCACCTAGCTGCTCACCTGGGCAGTCTGACCAATTACCTGTTACCACCAGAGGCGGATTTAGGCTTCATAGGACCCTAAGCAAGATATCCATCTGGGGCCCCGCTTCATCAAACAATTTCCCTCCCAGTCAGTCTGCAGAATCCAAATCCCCCCTACTCCACCAGTAAATCAGTGTATGCCTAATCCCTGCCCAGACCTGTTCCCCCCCCAGTCCCAGGACTGGAACATTTTTAGATATGTGGATATTACAGAGAAGGACTTATGTCTACAGAAACTGATGTGCCAGGTTTACACATCACAGTGAGGGACATATAATGCAGAGAGCATCACAGTAAGGGCCAAAGAATTCAGAGTGCATCACAGTGAGGGACATATAATGCAGGGAGCGACACAGTAAGGGCCATATAATGCAGAGTGCATCACAGTGAGGGACATAATGCAGAGAGTGTCACAGTGAGGGACATATAATGCAGAGAGCATCACAGTGAGGGGCATATAATGCAGAGAGCATAACAGTGAGGCCATATAATGCAGAGTGTGTCACAGTGAGGGACATATAATGCAGAGAGTGTCACAGTGAGGACATATAATGCAGAGAGTGTCACAGTGAGGGACATATAATGCAGAGTGTGTCACAGTGAGGGACATATAATGCAGAGAGCATCACAGTGAGGACATATAATGCAGAGTGTGTCACAGTGAGGGACATATAATGCAGAGAGCATCACAGTGAGGGACATATAATGCAGAGAGTGTCACAGTGAGGGACATATAATGCAGAGAGCATCACAGTAAGGGACATATAATGCAGAGTGTGTCACAGTGAGGGACATATAATGCAGAGAGCATCACAGTGAAGACATATAATGCAGAGTGTGTCACAGTGAGGGACATATAATGCAGAGAGGATCACAGTGAGGGCATATAATGCAGAGTGTGTCACAGTGAGGGACATATAATGCAGAGAGTGTCACAGTGAGGGATATATATTGCAGAGAGTGTCACAGTGAGGGACATATAATGCAGAGAGTGTCACAATGAGGGATGTATAATGCAGAGTGCGTCACAGTGAGGGACATATAATGCAGAGTGCGTCACAGTGAGGTACATATAATACAGATAATGTTACAGTGAGGACATATAATGCAGAGAGCATCACAGTGAGTGAGATATAATGCAGAGAGCATCACAGTAAGGGACATGTAATGCAGTGTGTGTCACAGTGAGGTACATATAATGAAGAGAATGTTACAGTGAGGACATATAATGCAGAGTGTGTCACAGTGAGGACATATAATGCAGAGAGGATCACAGTGAGGGACATATAATGCAGAGTGTGTCACAATGAGGGACATATAATGCAGAGTGTGTCACAATGAGGGACATGTAATGCAGAGTGTGTCACAATGAGAGACATATAATGCAGAGAGGATTACAGTGAGGACATATAATGCAGAGTGTGTCACAGTAATGGACATATAATGCAGAGAGTGTCACAGTGAGGACATATAATGCAGAGAGTGTCACAGTGAGGGACATATAATGCAGAGTGTGTCACAGAGAGGGACATATAATGCAGAGAGTGTCACAGTGAGGGACATATAATGCAGATAGCATCACAGTGAGGGATATATAATGCAGAAAGCGTCACAGTGAGGGACATATAATTCAGAGTGCATCACAGTGAGGACATAATGCAGAGAATGTTACAGTGAAGGACATATAATGCAGAGTGCGTCACAGTGAGGGACATATAATGCAGAGAGTATCACAGTGAGGGATATATAATGCAGAGAGTGTCACAGAAAGGTCCACATAATGTAGAGTGCATCACAGTGAAGGACATATAATGCAGAGTGTGTCACAGTGAGGGCCATATAATGCAGAGAACGTCACAGTGAGGGACATATAATGCAGAGTGTGTCACAGTGAGGGCCATATAATGCAGAGAGTGTCACAGTAAGGGCCATATGATGCAGAGAGCATCGGACATATAATGCAGAGTGTGTCACAGTGAGTGCCATATAATGCAGAGTGTGTCACAGTGAGGGCCATATAATGCAGAGTGTGTCACAGTGAGGGACATATAATGCAGAGTGTGTCACAGTGAGGGACATATAATGCAGAGTGTGTCACAGTGAGGGACATATAATGCTGAGAGCATCACAGAGAGGCACATATAATGCAGAGAATGTCACAGTGAGGACGTATAATGCAGAGTGTGTCACAGGGAGGACATATAACGCAGAGTGTGCCACAGTGAGGGACATATAATGCAGAGAATGTCACAGTGAGGGACATATAATGCAGAGAGCATAACAGTGAGGGATATATAATGCAGAGTGCGTCACAGTGAGGGACATATAATGCAGAGAGTGTCACAGTGAGGGATATATAATGCAGAGTGCGTCACAGTGAGGACATATAATGCAGAGAATGTTACAGTGAAGGACATATAATGGAGAGTGCGTCACAGTGAGGGACATATAATGCAGAGAGCATCACAGTGATGGACATATAATGCAGAGTGTGTCACAGTAAGGGCCATATAATGCAGAGAGCATCACAGTGAGGGACATATAATGCAGAGTGTGTCACAGTGAAGGCCATATAATGCAGAGAGCGTCACAGTAAGGGCAATATGATGCAGAGAGCATCACAGTAAGGGCCATATAATGCAGAGAGCATCACAGTAAGCACCATATAATGCAGAGAACATCACAGTAAGGGCAATATAATGCAGAGAGCATCACAGTGAGGGATATATAATGCAGAAAGCGTCACAGTGAGGGACATATAATGCAGATTGTGTCACAGTGAGGGACATATAAAGCAGAGTGTGTCACAGTGAGGGCCATATAATGCAGAGTGTGTCACAGTGAGGACATATAATGCATAGTGTGTCACAGTGAGGACATATAATGCAGAGTGCATCACAGTGAGGGTCATATAATGCAGAGAATGTTACAGTGAGGACATATAATGCAGAGTGTGTCACAGTGAGGACATATAATGCAGAGAATATTACAGTGAGGGACATATAACGCAGAGGGCGTCACAGTAATGGACATATAATGCAGAGAGCGTCACAGTGAGGACATATAATGCAGAGAGTGTCACAGTGAGGGACATATAATGCAGAGAGCATTGCAGTGAGGGACATTTAATGCAGAGAATGTTACAGTGAGGATGTATAATGCAGAGTGTGTCACAGTGAGGACATATAATGCAGAGAGCATCACAGTGAGGAAATATAATGCAGAGAGCGTGACAGTGAGGGACATATAATGCAGAGTGCATCACAGTGAGGGACATATAAGGCAGAGTGTGTCACAGTGAGGACATATAATGCATAGTGTGTCACAGTGAGGACATATAGTGCAGATAATGTTACAGTGAGGGACATATAATACAGAGGGCATCACAGTGATGGACATATAATGCAGAGAGTGTCCCAGTGAGGGACATATAATGCAGAGAGCATTGCAGTGAGGGATATTTAATGCAGAGAATGTTACAGTGAGGACGTATAATGCGGAGTGTTTCACAGTGAGGACATATAATGCAGAGAGCATCACAGTGAGGACATATAATGCCGAGAGCGTGACAGTGAGGGACATATAATGCAGAGTGCATCACAGTGAGGGACATATAATGCATAATTTGACACAGTGAGGGACATATAATGCAGAGTGCGTTACAGTGAGGGACATATAATACAGAGAGCATCACAGTGAGGACATATAAAGCACAGTGTGTCACAGTGAGGGCCATATAATGCAGAGTGTGTCACAGTGAGGGACATATAATGCATAGTGTGTCACAGTGAGTGACATATAAGGCATAGTGTGTCACAGTGAGGGACATATAATGCAGAGAGCGTCACAGAGAGGGACATATAATGCAGAGAATGTTACAATGAGGATGTATAATTCAGAGTGCATCACAGTGAGGACATATAACGCAGAGAGCGTCACAGTGAGGGACATGTAATGCAAAGTGCGTCACAGTGAGGGACATATAATGCAGAGAGCATCACAGTGAGGACATATAAAGCAGAGTGTGTCACAGTAAGGGCCAAAGAATTCAGAGTGTGTCACAGTGAGGGACATATATTGCAAAGAGCATCACAGTGAGGGACATAAAATGCAGAGAGCGTCACAGTGAGGGACATATAATGCAGAGTGCATCACAGTGAGGGACATATAATACAGAGAGCATCACAGTGAGGGACATATAATGCAGAGAATGTTACAGTGAGGACGTATAATGCAGAGTGTGTCACAGTGAGGACATATAATGCAGAGAATGTTACAGTGAGGACGTATAATGCAGAGTGTGTCACAGTGAGGACATATAATGCAGAGTGCATCACAGTGAGGGTCATATAATGCAGAGAATGTTACAGTGAGGACATATAATGCAGAGTGTGTCACAATGAGGACATATAATGCAGAGAATATTACAATCAGGGAAATATAATGCAGAGGGCGTCACAGTGATGGACATATAATGCAGAGAGCGTCACAGTGAGGACATATAATGCAGAGAATGGTACAGTGAGGACATATAATGCAGAGTGCGTCACAGTGAGGACATATAATACAGAGAATGTCACAGTGAGGACATATAATGCAGAGAATGTTACAGTGAGGACATATAATGCAGAGCATGTCACAGTGAGGACATATAAGGCAGAGAATGTTACAGTGAGGACATTTAATGCAGAGTGCATCATAGTGAGGACATATAATGCAGAGAATGTTACAGTGAGGACATATAATGCAGAGTATGTCACAGTGAGGATATATAATGCAGATAATGTTACAGTGAGGACATATAATGCAGAGTGCATCACAGTGAGGACATATAATGCAGAGAGCATCACAGTGAGGGACATATAATGCAGAGAATGTTACAGTGAGGGGCATATAATGCAGAGTGCATTACAGTGAGTGACATATAATGCAGAGAATGTTATAGTGAGGGACATATAATGCAGAGAGCATCACAGTGAGGGACATATAATGCAGAGAGCATCACAGCGAGGGAAATTTAATGCAGAGAATGTTACAGTGAGGGACATATAATGCAGAGAGCGTCACAGTGAGGGCATATAATGCAGAGTGCGTCACAGTGAGGGACATATAATGCAAAGTGCGTCACAGTGAGGGACATATAATGCATAGAGCGTCACAGTGAGGACATATAATGCAGAGAGCATCACAGTGAGGGCATATAATGCAGAGTGCATCACAGTGATAACATATAATGCAGAGTGCATCACAGTGAGGGCCATATAATGCAGAGTGCGTCACAGTGAGGACATATAATGCAGAATGCATCACAGTGAGTGACATATAATGCAGGGAGCATCACAGTGAGGGACATATAATGCAGAGTGCGTCACAGTGAGGGACATATAATGCAGAGTGCGTCACAGTGAGGGACATATAATGCAGAGAATGTTACAGTGAGGACATATAATGCTGAGTGCGTCACAATGATGGATATATAATGCAAAGATCGTCACAGTAAGCGCCATATAATGCAGAGAGCGTAACTGTAAGCACCATATAAGCAGAGAGCGTCACAGTAAGCACCATATAATGCAGAGAGCATTGGTGACCCACATACTAGTTATTAAACAGATCATATGAATACACCTCTTACACACACAGAAAACGAATACACCACCCACACCACATACAGAAGTAAAATACATTCCAACCCCCCCACAAAAATACGCCCCTCCCCATTACATACATATTCCCACCCCCCTAGATGACACTGCCATTTACTTACCTCAGGATCTGTCATCTGTGTGACCCCTGCTGGTCTCCAAGGCATAGGAGAGGAAGCACCTCAAGGAGAGAGACAATCGGCTAGACTGAAAAGGAAGGGGCGGGGTCTCGGTGTTAGGGGGCATGGCCTACGTTCAGCGATAGAAGGGTAACTATAGTATAGACAGAGAGGAGGGGCAGGGACTCAGGGGAAAGGGCAGGGTCTTGTTGTTAGGGGACGTGGTCTCGGACATCGTTCTGGGATAAGAGGGTGACTATAGAATAGACAGAGGAGGGGGCAGAGACTCAGGGGAAGGGGCTGGCTCATGGGCAGTCTAGTGACAGGCAGAGTGACAAGAAGGGGTGAGGCCCCCTCCTCCCCTCTACTCGGAACAGCTCCTCCTTCCTTATGGCCAGTGGTCAGCCACAGAATACTATAATAGTGAGTCAGTGTGATTCATTATTATTAGTACTGCCTGGCTGCCGGCCCTTTCATTGCCACGGGCCCCGTTGTAAGGACTGCTGATGATGCGGGCCCCCTGGGACCCGCCGGGCCCTAAGCGCCCGCTTTGGTAGCCTAGCGGTAAGTCCGCTACTGGTTACCACTCCCTATATATTTCCAGGCCTAGGAAAGACTCATTGCCTGAACAACTGTGTTCCTTCCTGGGAATCGGTCCATGTTCAGTATCTCCTTTGTTTTCAGAGCTGTCTCCTGTGAATACTTTCCTTGTTGAAACTCAACCATTACCCACTTGTTCCATCGCTGTTTGCTTCTCAGTGCTGCAGCTTCAATGTTGCATACAGATAACCACCGGGACTGTTTACCGTGGTCACTGTATACCATCTCAGCATTGCAGCTTCCACGCCGCACATAGACTGCTTGTTGCTGTCTGCATTTAATCTACCGCTCTGTATCATCTATCAGCGCTACGGCTTACACGCTGCACACAGACTGATAACCATTGTCTGCTTTCCATCTACCGCTGTGTACCATCTATCTGCGCTGCGGCTCCCAGCTCCAGTTCTGCCAGTGTACCTGCGGCACGTACCAGCAGCTGTTGCCATACATCTTATCACCTGCGTGGATTCCTCTCTGCGTTGTGCGGGCATCATCTGGACTGTGTTGCAAGTATCACTACACTCTGTGGCTATAGTGGGTTACTGCATAATCTAGGTTGACTATTTTGGTTATCCTGTACTGTGTGCCCTTGTCTTGGGCTGACAGTCTGCGTTGGGGTTCCAGGTCTGGAGGGCATGATCAGGTTACAGTCTTTTAGCATCAAGGTGTTCAGTACAAAATGTGTGCCTGAAGTGTCTCTCTATCCTGAGTTCCCCAACCTGATTATGGTCCAAGTCTTGCGTCAGAGATGTACTAGGGATATAGCTTCATTAGTTCTTCCCTGGTTACATAAGACTCCGATTCCTGGCTTGGTTCCCAGGTCCAGACTGTCAGTACTATACTGTTTTGAGTTAAAGTTCTTCTTGTCACTGGAGTAGTTCTCTGGCCTGATTGGTTCTTGGACCATTAGGTGAGAGGCTGCCTGGTGGCTTGGGTTCCTATTCCAATCCTAGTATTAAGGATACTGAATTTAAACCTCTATACACTCCTGCCTATACCTTCTAAAAACCTGCCTATACCTTCTAAAATTGACGCTATTTGCGCACGCAGTCATACAGTAAAATAAAAGCCTTCAGACCTTGAACATGTGTTTCCAAAGCACAAAGTGTTATTCAAGCAAAGTACAGAAAGTTACATGCTGTGATCTAAGTACAATTTAGCGCAAAGAGATTATACAGACCCAAGCTACAGTTATACCGTATGCATGCGCTCTGGGACCAGATTCCGGCATCAACAAGAAACCTCCATCAACAGCATCAGCATGAAGACTGAAGACTGGGGTCAGAATACACATATATATACCCTTACAGAAAAAGACTACACAATAGAGAGGTTTGTTGCGATCCCATTGGTTCTCATTCACGGTGCTTCTGTTACAGGACATTTAACAGGTCGATTCAAATGGACACAGATCAGCCTCCGACAGCCTATTGTCTCCTCTATTCCCCCTGCATGCAAATCTAAGCTGTTAATTTTACAAAGTACATTTTAGTGTTTTAACTCTGTACTGTTCATAAGTTGAGAATGCAGGTTGCGATCTTCTCACTGATGATACCGGAAAGCTGTTGAGAAAAAGTCGATCAGTACAACACCAAACACTGTTTGCTTATCATGTACTAAACCTTAGATACCAAATAATCTTTTATTTCACAGCATTAGTAATAAATGGATAAAACTTGAATCTTATACTTTGAAGCTATGGAACCTGTTATGTGAATGTGCAGTGTGTAAGTATTTGGGGTTTGGGAAAAGATGCTAGTTAACTTGGGGCAGATGCGTACGCACAAAGCTATTAAACAGCGTTCGCATGCGGGGTATTATGCATTCGCTAATGTGCGACATGTTAACAGCGCAACTGTACATAATGTGCGGTGTTTATGCATGTGATTCTATTTATGAATTTATGATGTATTTAATATATATATATATATATATATATACACACTCCTTACTAAAATTTTTAAACTGCAATGCAATGTGTTGTGGGCCGTGAGCTTCACTCTCAAACAGGGTGGAGACCCCCAGCCGATTGCTGGTGCCATCCTGTCTGAGAGTGAGTTTAAAAGCTTTCTTCTGCCTAATTAGGATACCTGTGTCAGTTCTTTTCAAGCAGATTTCTTACCATTGTTCATTCAGTCAAATTTAAGTGTCTGGGTCATATTACAATTGCCACAGTTACACCTGTCCACATGTGGGGTCTCTCCCTTTACATGCAAAAACACCCACAGTTCCTGGTGTATTGTCTTTTCTAATTACTTTTCTCAGGAAGCTGTTTTTCTAGACTGCGTGAATACTGTTTGTTATGGTATTTTTTTATGCAAGGTTGTCCTAAGATACATCAGGGTATGGTTTCTGAAAGGATTATTAAAACATTGCCATATGTACTGAGCTCGTGAATTGTAACATAAAATGGCGCTGGGCGGCCATTTTCAAAATGGCGTCGTGCAGATTATTATTTTTAAGATGGAGTCTGGTTTCCATTCGCAAGATGGCGTTGTTTTGATCTAATTTTAAGCTGATCTTGTCTCAGCCAATTATCCAGCTTCGACAGTCCACCCTTTGAAAGCGAACAACATGCTATCACATTCTGTTTTTAAAAATATTTAGGCTTACATTTCGATATATTATTTAATGTTATTATGGGTTGGAACAAGGTAGTTCTTAATCCATCAATAATGTGTCTCTTCCAATATCCTCGGTGTGCGTATAACTACCATTATACACACACCGAGGTTATTGGAAGATCATGGGAGTGATGTGGGGATGCATCAATCCTATAAAGGCAGTCTTGAGGGGGAATAGGGACTTACATTATTTGAGGTTTTTTTAAAATATCATTTTAATAATACATTTTATGCACATCTAAATATAATACATTATATGATGGTATTTCCTAGTTCAGGGTTGTAATGCAGCTCTATATTCACCCCAGTATTCATATTGTCATTGCTGACCAACATCATAATTTCGTTCTTTCGTTTTACCTAATTTTTACATTTTACACACTTCACCACAGTAGGAACACACCGTACACATATGCCAATTACTATGATGACAACCAGTATGAGGATCAGGAGTTTACCTATGCTTGCGATCATTTCCTGGACCCATTTCCTTAGGCCTGAGAACCATTTTGCTGGGTTCAACGATGAAACCCACTCCTCTACCTTCTCCTCCACTTCAGCCACTGAAGCATTATGGTTCTTCCGAAATTCCCATTTTAGCTGCAGAATTTCATCCATCTTTCGGTTTATCACCTCCTTGGGGTCGCTGGTATCATTGGTGACATAGGTGCAACACTTCACTCCAAATTGGGTGGCCAAAGTTACGCAGTACCCTCCAGTGACAGCGGTTAAATAATTTAACACTAGTCTGTGTTGCACCAGTTCTTTCTTGTACGCTTGCAATTCCCTACCTGTATACCTGAAGGTGTCATCATACATCTCGGTGATATTATCTATCAATTTAGCAAGGTCCTGAATATATCTAAAATTTAATGTACCCCGAGCGATCCAGGTGGGATCCAGTGCTACTAAAACTTGAAAACCAGTTGTCTCACTAATTAACTGAGTGGCTTTATGCACGTCACCAGGTATCATATTCCTTTTGCCTCTGTGTTCATACTGCGTGTGAAGATATGGTGATGGTGTGTTTTTATGAATACCAAGCATTTCAACATGTGTGAGGGTCATAACCTCTGGGACTACTCTTCCCAGGTAACACAAACCTTCAGAACTCGGGGAGAGCCACTTATACGCTTTTCTTCCACATATAAAATATACATTATCAGGGAGAACATAAGGAATAGTATGCATCGTTATCATTAAACACATTTCCCTTGCAAATAATCCTATCTCAGGCTCTTCCATCTGGTACGTGCAAGTTTCTGGTTGTATTATCTTAGCACAATATCCATCTGGTACCTTACCAATAATTTCTTTGGTGGAACTTAATGTATACCGATACCTAAAATGTCTCCCATTAGATCTAATTGAGCATAACAGATCATGATTCATAGACTCATTATCAGCTCTCAGTGAGAAGGTCATTGTCTGATTATTCCCCATCACTTCCCAACTCCCTGGTTTATTGGGGTTGGTTATGTTTAAGCACCAAAGTGATCTATCTACTTGGAATTGATAGAGTTTGAAATAAGGTGGTTTGGATGAGAGGAATTTTCCAGCCAATGTTTTCCCTTTTTGCAATTCTAAAATTTCCGTAATATTCAGCGGAAATGGCACCAACCCTACATTATGCTGACCCTGTGGCATGTGTGAGCACACCCAACAATCAGTCTGGTTTAATACTTTGCCTATCATGCTATGATAATCCTCTAAAGGATACCCACCCCAGTACAGGTTATATTTAGGCTGGCAACAATTTATACAGTTCTCATCAACTAGGGACCCACAAAGCTCACAAATACAGGAAACTTCAGACGATAAACCTCCACACCATCCCCGAGTATCCGGAATAGCAGCTCTCTTAACAATTACAGTACTAAGATTGGTCAGACACTCCCCTGATTGGCATAGCACTCCTCCTTCTGACTCCACTCCATCAGCACTGCCATCAGCTACCATCTCCTCTATCGGTCCCCTGTCACAGAAACTGGACATCCCCGAACCAACCAGAATGGTGAAAACTCTGTAAGAGAATATGAAAATGAACACAGCAAGCCAGTGCATTGCCACAGCAAAGACCTGCAAATTTCTTTTAGTTCAAGTATCTCACTACAACCTTTTAATCCTCCCGGAACAAGCTCGTGATCGACAGGTCCACGTTATCAGCCTTGTCTCCGCCTTGTTTCTCCACTGGTTGGTTGACCTTTTTGCAGTGAGTGGAATGGACCCAGGTATCTCTCTCAGCCACCTTCAAGGATGTGGTACTTGTCAGCAACACCTGGTATGGGCCTTCCCACCGGTCAATCAAACAACCTGAACGAAAGAAATTTCTGATCATAACATATTCTCCAGGTTCAATATCATGACAGTTAGTTTCAGGCATATCATGGGACAATAATTTGGGTTTCTGTTGTTGCTGTTTTAACTGTTTACTCATTGATATAAGATACCTTACAGTTACCTCGTTGTTACCCTTCAAGTCTTCCTGTGGACTTATAATCAAATGAGGTTGTCTACCAAAGTGTTTCAATGGGGGACAGATTTAGAGGGGGTCCAGGAGTGGTCCTTATACTATGTAGGACCAACGGTAATGTTTCTGGCCATCCAAGTCCCGTCTCTGCCATGATTTTACTTAACTTATTTTTAAATGTCCCGTTCATCCTATCTACCTTGGCGCTGGCCTGCGGTCGGTAAGTGGTGTGAAGTCGACTATTAATACCCATCAGTTTACACATATTTTGAAAAACATCACCTGTGAAATGAGTACCCCTGTCACTCTCGATAATTTTAGGGATACCATATCAGCATACAAACTCCTTTACAATTTTCTTGGCAGTAAACGCAGCAGTATTAGTGGCTGCTAGGTAGGCCTCAACCCAATTGGAAAATACATCAGTGCACACTAATACATACTTGAGATTCCTGCAGGGTGGTAATTGGATGAAATCAATTTGTATTGCCTGGAAAGGTCCGTCAGTCGGCGGAATGGTTCAGTAGGGATCGCTTTCCCTATGTTCTTCCTCAAGCAGGTCAGACATGACATTGCTCTCTTTTCTGCTTGTGAAGAAAAACCCGGTGCACACCAGTATGCTCTCACCAATTTGCACATGCCTTGCTTTTCCAGATGAGTCAGACCGTGTGCTGCCTCAGCCAGGCTGGGGTAATATGCCTTGGGGGCTAGTGGCTTACCTTGTCCGTCCCTCCAGAGCCTGGAGGACTCTTGCCCACATCCCTTGGACTTCCAGACTTTTCCTGGATTGAACACAAACTTTGCATCTCAATTAATTTCAGCATATCAATTGTTTGAAAAGACATAATTTGTTCTGTCGGTATGTTAATTTTTAACCCTGCTGCCCATTTTGCAGCTTCATCTGCTCTGTTGTTGCCCAGTGACACCGGATCATCCTCACATGTATGGGCTTTACTCTTAATTACTGCCACCGTTTTGGGCAGTTGGATTGCTTTTAGTAATTGTTTTATATGTCTGGAATATGCAACTGGTGTGCCTGCTGCTGTCATAAAATTTCTCAGATGCCATAGAGCTCCGAAATCGTGTACCACTCCGAACGCATACCTAGAGTCCGTGTAAATGTTAGCAGATTTGCCTGCTGCCAGTTCACACGCTCTTTTTAGTGCTACCAACTCTGCCACCTGTGTCTGTCTGTCTATGACAACTCCCGTCCGTGTAAAATGTCACATCCACATTCTCTAAAGGTGTGTCACGTATGTCAGGTCTAGCAGTATAGGTCTTATTCAGATATTCCACACAATCATGTGTATCATTATGTCCACTGAACTCACTTCCTGCCAGCAACTCGTCTCCTTCCACCCTTTGTACATCATGTTGTACATATGGTAAATATGTTGCTGGATTCAGCACATTGCATCGTTTAACAGTGATGTTTGCAGGTGCAATTAGAGCTAGTTCCCATTTGGTAAACCTAGCTGAAGAAACATGTCTGGTTTTGGCAGAGTTCAGCAGAGCAGATACAGCGTGGGGAGTATAGACAATCATATCATGGCCCAATACTACGTCCTCACTTTTACTCACCAATAGAGCCGTTGCTGCCACACTTCTTAAACACGTTGGGAGTGATCTTGCGACAGTGTCCAATTGGGCATTGTAGTATGCTACAGGCCTACTGGCATCACCATGTTTTTGTGTGAGGACACCTGCAACACAACCATCGGCTTCCGTACAATTCAAATCAAAAGGCTTTTCATAATCAGGTATTGCCAATGCAGGTGCTTTTGTTAGACTATCCTTAAGATTAAGGAAAGCCTGCACTTATTCCTCTGTGTGTATGACACGATCGGGCTTTGAGGAAGAGACTAAGGACCTCATTGAGAGTCGGTCGTAGCGGCCGCACGGTCGTACGGCCAACAACCGCAAAATCCGATCGTATGGCAGGGCGATCGTAAACAAAGTGACGCCCATTCGTTAGCACTGCACCTCCTCTAGCTACCGACTGATCTGAACGAACAAACTAGTCAATCGTAGTCAGGCGCTGTCAGTCGTTGTATGCTAATTATGTTCTGATGTTTGCGGCCGTATGTACTGTTTTGATAGTCATATGTCATGTTTACATGGACTATCGATCGGCTTGTTATTAGCTTGTTGTCAATTATCTAATTAATTGTTTAACACTTGCTGTTGTTTAAAACGAGTTTTTTATCATGTGTCAATAAACTTTATTGTTCATTTCGTGGGTGTTTTTTCCGTTCTCTTTTTTTTCCACACAATTTAAAAAACAAAGTTAGGTTTATTATCTGTGAATGTACATTTGCTAATTGTGTTAACTTTAAAAATGCATGTGCATTTTGTGTTAGGATCATTTGCACTCTTATGTTTGCAATTGCACACTGCGTGTTTTAGCCAATCAAATCTGACCTTATTTTTCAGGGCACATGATTAAAGGATTGGCCAATATTGTTTTTTTTTTTGGAAACTGACTAAATATTTTAGCCAATCATCTTTTTTTAGCCCATGTATATTTCATGTTTTCTGAAAATTCGGCCATTGCCATCATGAGAGCCGCGGCCTTTACCAGGAGAGAATTATTGATTCTCGTCCAGATCATGGACAGGCACCCATTTTCAACCGCTTAAAGCGGTGGCCTATGCGGAGGTGAGGCGAGCCCTAAGAAGTGCGGGATACAGCGCAATATAGCACAATTAGAGAGGCGCTGGTCAGATCTGCACCGCCGGTCGCCTGTCCTTTTGCGGAATTTGCGGGCGCGACTATGAAGACGTAAGTATGCGTTGGTATAAATGTAATAATTATTAGACTGTTAAAAATTTATGTTCCTTTTCCAAATCTTTTAGTTAATGTTAAAAAACCCTCCTGTATGTTGTCCCTATTGTCCTGAATGTGTAAAGTGTACTTGTATTGTGTAGCCGAAATAGAAAACTAAACTTTTTTTTTTTTTAATATCTTTAAATTTTAGAAACACAGTGGAGACAGAGAAGGGCACGCAGAATTAGAGGAAATGCAGGGCCCAACCTGCAGTCCTCACCCTCACCTTCTCCATCCGCTCAACCCAGCCCTCCCTCCCCACCACCATACTCCCCCAGTAACCCTCCCTCCATCTTCCAATCCTCCCCGAGTATTCCTCCCTCCCCTGCCCACTCATCCCAAATATCCACTCCTGTGGCCGAGTCCACATCCCAAATATCCCCTCCCTTTGATCTTTGCCATTCCATTTCCCCTCCCACCATTCCCCCAACTCCAAATTGCTCCCCATCTCCATCAACATCTCCTGCACCATCGACATTGGGGGTTTTGCTTCAACACTCTGATGGTATGTTTTTTTTTTGTCTCTGGTGTTGTTGTTATCCATTTTTTGTAAACATTTTTGGGCGTTGTTTTTTTTTCGTTTAATTTCAGTATGGGTGTCAAAATCATTGGGCAGTAATGCTGTTATTCAAAATTTCGAGCTTATGTTTTGTGCCTGGGCCTTTTTTTGTTTTGGGGAGCCCAAAAATGTATGCCTTTTGTGTTTTCCAATTTTTTTTGTTTTTGTTGTAAAAAATGATTGCATTTGGAAAAGTATTTTATATTTAAAACAAACATGTCACAGAACTTGGCAAGGTGCTAGGAACCAGACTACCCTTGTTAATGTTGTGTACACTGTGTTTAAAATGTACTAAGATGTAACTTCATTAGGAAAAGTGATGTTTGCCATAGCAAACAAACGCATTGTATTTTTGGATTATCAAGAACATTCTAGAAGTGAATACGTGCATTTTGTTTTAAGGATATGGCCGTCATGACTTAAGAATACACCTCCCATTATTTTTTACAGCATCATAGAGGTTTTTGGCTTATGCCACATAGTTAGGGTTTCCAATTGTTTTTACACCATAAAAGTATCAACATATTAATAATGTTGTGTGGATGAAACTTTCAAACACACCCTAACATCATTGTGTTTAACCACTTTTTGGGACATTGACTAATGTGTAATGTTCAAATGTTGGTAATTTTTCATAAGTTTAAAAACTAAAAAAAATTGTTTCTGTCCACAGATCTAACCCACATCCTGGTGCAAATTAGGGAGGAGTTGAGATCAACAAGTGGCCATTTATTGGAGGCCTACTGCTGCCTCCAATGTATTGTGGGGAGTTTGGAACAATTTTAGTTTGTGTTTCTAATCTTTGTCGATTTTCAAAATTATTATCTAACATTAAAGTTTTTGTTGAAAAAACATTTGTCCTCTTTTTTTAACAAATTAAAGGGTGTAATTCAGCATTTAAAATACTTTGTGAACAAAGCTGGGTGCCTTTCCATAGTGTAACAAATTCAAAAATGTTTTGGTAAACCTTAAGAACATTTGCAATAATGTTGTTGAAAAGTTTTGTTTGGGTTTGGCCTACATTATCCACCTCAAAAGGGCTTTCCTAAAAAAAATAACAACAAACATGTTTTTTTTGGAAACAATTTTATTAACTAACAAACATGTTGCCAACATACTCATAAAAAGCATTTAATCACAGAATCACACATAAAAAATGCCCACAGGGTTTTTCCAAATAAAATATCTGGCTTACTCAGACATAAACAATAGTAAAAAATAAACAGACAATTTTGAGGGAAAAATACAACATAATAAAAGAAAAGGCAAATTAACTAAACATGTTGGGGTATATCCGGTCCAAATTTGTTAGTTGTCCCAAAACAGTACAGGGTATTGCCAATGGGTTCCATTAGTTTTGCAGTTTTGGAAAGTGTTTGGATTTGGGTGGAAGAAAAAGAAAACCAAAAATTAGGTACACCTTAAAATACATTTGCTTGATGTGTAAAAAACATACTAAACGTAAAAAATATTACCTAAAAAATCGAGAAACAACAGATTCGCGTCTGGCCCTCCCCAACAGCATCACAGCACCTTCCTCTGGGGGGCCATCCTCGGGCAAGGCATCCTCTGGCTGCATGGGTACTCGACTCCTTATTGCAATGTTGTGTAAAATCCCACACAGGACCACAATGCAAGAAACCATATCCGGCGAGAACATGAGGGCACCATCAGAGTCATGGAGACACCAGAACCGGCCCTTTAAAAGGCTGATACAGCGCTCCACCACCTGCCTGGTGGCAGTAAACATGGCATTATATAGAGTTTGGGGCCCTGGTGTGGGATTCAAATAAGGAGTCAGCAGCCAGGGCGTGCAAGGATATCCACTGTCACCTAATGGAAATGGAACACCAAAAGATACATAAATTGACCATGAAAACATGTTGACACTATTACTATAGCTACATCCTTGATTTATACTTACCAAGAAGCCATGCATCACCAGCTTGCAGTGTGCTTAATTTTGGCCAAATCCCTGAATGCTGGATCATGTACGCATCATGGCTGCAGCCTAGAAATTTGGCATTCAGGGAGAGGATCTGGAGGGAGGCATCACATAGCACCATTACATTGAGTGAATGGAAATGTTTTCAGTTCCTATATATTTGTTCCCTGCATGCAGGGGGCTGAAGTGCTATGTGAGTGCCATCCACTACCCCTATGACATGTGGAAAGCCTGCAATCTCAAAAAACTTCTGCATTACCACATCAAGGGCTTCTGTATCCAAAGGCATACTAATAAAATGTGCTATATGATTAAAGAATGCATCTAGCACATGCCTCAGGATCTGTGAAAATGAGGGCTGGGAGAGTCCACCCACCAGCCCCACAGTGGTTTGGAAGGACCCTGAGGCACAGAAATGTAACACCGCCAACAACTGGTGGTGAGTGGTGAGATTGCTGTTGGAATGTGAATCTGACTTTCTAGATCATTCTTTATTATTGAAAGAGTGTCTAGGATAATATTTGGAGGCAGGCGATAAGTGGTTACAACCACATCATCAGGCATTCCAAAAAGGGTGACATGTGTTCTATATATCTTGGCCCTTGCACGCCTCCTATGCCTATGTCCAGGAGGAGGCTGAGGAAGGTTTGTGGGGGGCAACATGGCCACTATTAGCTGGCACACTTCGCTCTGTAAAATTTAAAAAAAACCCAAAATTTTTTGGCAGACTGATTTTTTTATATTTTCCACAAAATACTTAGCTTGGTAATAATGGTGCATATTCTTACAGGGTCGGGCAGTGCCATCTTCAGGAATCCCTACAGGTGTATTTGGTGTACGCTTTTTCTTGTGGTGGAAGAAAAAGAAAATAATATTATATTTTGTGTAAAATCCACTATTACTACTATTATATTTAAAACAAACCTTAACATTTCAAATGGCAAATTTAAAAAAAAAAAAATTAAATTATTGTTTTTTCTAAATATTTTAAAACTGCATTATTAAATGTTTAAAAAACTGCAAAAAACACTTCATAATTAAACTAACCAAACTTTTAGGCTTGTATAAATAGACACTTACCTGATTCAAGTACAAAATGGACTGGTAAACACCTTAAAAAATAAAAAAAATTAAAAAAAAATTTGGAAAATAATGTATTTTTTTTGGTTTAGATAACACAAAAAATCTAAAATAACTTGCATTAGGCTGGCACACTTACTGGAGGCTTTAAATAATGTTGGATTTTTGATCCACCAAAAGCACGGCCACCCAAACACACCAAGTAACCGGGTTTGGGAAATGTATGCCCCAAACAAAATTAGAAATAAAAAACCAAAACCACAATCCTAAAAAAAAAACCACCACCCAAAATAAAATCTAAAAAAAAAACAACAACCAAAATAAAAACAAAAATAAAAAAAAGCCCCAAAAAAACCACACCAAAAGAAAAAAAAATGAATCCACCACCCAAACCTAAATAACAAAAAAACAACCAAAAAATAATAAAGAAAAAACAACCACCCAAAAAAAATGAAAAAATAAAATGTCACCAAAAAAACAAACAAAAAAAAAACAACACACACAAGCAACACTCCAAAAAAACATAAGCACCACTCAAACAACACACACAAGCACCACTCCAAAAATACACACAAGCACCACTCCAAAAACACACAAGCACCATTCAAACAACACACACAAGCACCACTCAAACAACACACACAAGCACCACTCCAAAACCACACAAGCACCACTCAAACAACACACACAAGCACCACTCAAACAACACACACAAGCACCACTCCAAAAACACACACAAGCACCAGTCAAACAACACACACAAGCACCACTCAAACAACTCCAAACAATGTAACTACTAGCAAACCCTTCCTGCACCACAAATCACTCCAACTACAACCCACAAGTAAGGGAACATTTGACTTTGCCTTAAATAAGGAAAACAAAAATATTGATTCATGCAGGAAAGGTGTGCATTGTATTTAGGCAAATAAGGATGCACGGTTAACCAATCCAGGGATGCGCTCACATCTAGCCCAACCCACGCAGTGATTACGGAATGCAGGAAAGGTGTGCATTGTATTTAGTCAAATAAGGATGCATGGGTAACCAATCCAGGGATGCGCTCACATCTAGCCCAACACACACAGTGATTACGGAATGCAGGAGAGGTGTGCATTGTATTTAGGCAAATAAGATGCACGGGTAACCAATCCAGGGATGTGCTCACATCTATAAAAAAGTCTGCACGAGCAGTATTCTTCATGCTCTCTCACATGTTTGAAAAATGTCAAGCGAGGAGCATGGTGAGCAGAGGCCAACTGAGGCAGGTAAGTGCGAATCACATTTTTTTAAAAACACAAGAACAGTTCATATTTCCCCAAATATACTTTTTTTAGTTTATCTAATTTTAAAAATGTTGTAAGTGCTGGGAATCCAATTCCACCACTAGAGCAGGAGGAGGTGGGCCCAAGCAGGCCAAGGCCAAGAAACCCTCCATTTTCATGGATCGAGCTTGAGACATTGTTGACCATGACAATGGAGAAACTTGTCCATGCCCCCAGAAATATGGGGGCTGGTGCCAAAGACAGGATTTGGGAGGAGATATCAAGGGCTGTTGATGCTGTGGGTACAACCCACAGAACCATGAAAGTCATTAAAAAACGGTAAGAAAATGATATTGAGAGTGTACTGAAGTCAAAAGTGAGATCTTATTTAAAAATACTAACCCTTAAAAAATGCAAAATCACATTGACAGCTGGACTGATTTTAAGTACCGACTGAAGAGGAAGCTACGGAGTAGGGTGGACCATGCTGCGGGGACAGGTGGTGGTCCCATCCCTGAGGAGCTGACCTTGACAAGGTTGGAGATGTTGGCTCAGGGATGTGTGATGGAAGAGGAGATAGTCGGCATGTCCACTATGGACACTGACATGTCCGACTTCAACGCTCCACATGTGCAAGAATGTAAATATTTTGAAGACACCAAAAAGTATAAAGCTAAAACGTGTATGCGTTTTTTTTAAATTAAAAATACTAATGTTTTGTTTATCTTTTTTTCCAGACTCAGAGGAGGTAGTGCCTGCTCCTGAGGTCAGGTCTGGGTCCAGCACAGATGGAGACTTTGCAGGGGAGGATCCAAGTACTCCATCTGGGGACCATGTGGAGTCTACTCCAGGGCAACCAATCAGACCGAGCAGTGCCTCTTCTCACCAGGTTGGTCTCCCAAACTCAGGAGAACAGATGTGTTCTTCTGAGGATGGGGACTACTCTGGTGAGGGTGGCGGTGGCCCTGGAGACCATTGCTGTTGCCCTAGATCGTTTGGCCAATACCCAGGAGCAGGCAAACCCACCTGCCATGATGGAGCGAGACTCCCTTCCTCCCAGGACCACCACCTCTGGCAGCCCAACAGCCACCCCCGCAAGTATGGAGAGCCCTATGCCTAGGCCAGAGGAAATCCCATCTACCTCTAGCCAGGCCAGTCGGTGTGTTACACGCCAGTCGGCTGTCCGTAGCTTACCTCTTCCTCCGAGCCAGCCAAAACAACGAAAGTAGCCCTGGATATCTCCTCCCTCACCTGTTGCCCAGTCCCCATATTTCTTGTCACCAAGCAGATAATTTATGCACTCCCCTAAAGCGCCTGGAAACATTGAAGAACGCCTCCGTTTGCAGACCACCACCCCCGTATCCTCCCACAAACGGTCTTTCCTGTCAATCAACTTTAGCTATCCACTTCCGTGTCGGAAGCCCTACGACCGACAGTATTTTTCATCGGTAGAGCTCGTACGCACATGCGCACAGCTAGCCATGCGCAGGCGCAGAAAGACCGACTCTGAATGAGGTCCTAAGTCCTGTAATGGCAAGGCCAAAATAGAAAACCTAGGATGCACATTCTACAGTATCTACACATTCCCAAGAAGGTACGGATTTGCTGTTGGTTCTGCGGCAGTGTCATGTTATGTATGGCCTGGATTCTGTCATTTGTGAGATGTCGTGACCCCTGAGTTAGGCAGTGTCCCAAATATTTTACTCTGGATTGGCACGGCTGTAGTTTGTCCTTAGCAACCTTGTGTCCTGTGTGCGAGAGGTGAAGTAACAAAAGTTTAGTATCATTTAAACATGACATAGCAATAAATCATCCACATATTGAATTAGAACAGACCCATTGGCAGGTTGAAAAGATTGTAAACAGTCGTGCAAGGCCTGGGAGAAGATACTAGGGCTGTCTATGAAACCTTGGGGCGATCGTGTCCATGTGTATTGTACACCCCTGTATGTGAAAGCGAATAGATACTGACAGTCAGGATGGAGAGGCACAGAGAAGAAGGCAGAACAGAGGTCAATGACAGTGAAATGGGTTGCATTTGGTGGGATCTGCATAAGAATGACAGCTGGAATTGGCACTATGGGAAATTGGCTCTCTACTACCTTATTAAGACCTCTAAGGTCTTGTACCAACCTATAACCCCTCCCACCACTCTTCTTTACCGGAAAGATGGGACTGTTGGCTACACTAGCTGTACGAACTAAAATTCCCTGTTGTAATAATTGCTCAATTACTGGATAAACCCCTAATTCTACCTCCTGTTTTAGTGGGTACTAGAGAATTTTTGGAGCTTGCCTACCACCTTTTAAATTTAACATTACGGGGCTTACGTTTGCCATTAATCCAGTGTCCTGTCCATCCTTGGTCCAAAGTGAATCTGGAATTTGGGATATCATTTGATCTACCTGAGATGGATTTTCATTTAAACTGGTAGAGTGATACATTATCCTTTGGGGAGTGTCCAATATATCCTTCACCTCGAGCGCAACTCTCTCTGGGATATCTAAAAATACACCATCAGGGGTACAATATATGACACATCCCATCTTACACAACAAATCCCTTCCCAGTAGGTTAGTAGGAGCTGCTGCTGCCAGAGGAAAGAATGCCTGGTATGCAACGGCCCAATAGTAACCTCTGTGGATTTTGTTAAAGGATAATGTTGCATTTTACCTGTTACGCCTATTGTTGGTACTGTCTCGTTGGTTACCTGTAAATTAACTGGAGATTTTATCACTGACCTGGTCGCCCCTGTGTCTACAAGAAAAGGGTATTTAGTACCAGCTACATCAACCATCATGACTGGCTCTTCCCTAGTACCCCCGTTAACCTGACTATCTGTAGACTACAGGTATGACCTGACCATTAGCGCTGGCTCCCACTCTCAAATAAAGCATTAACAGCCACAATTGGAGCTGGTGCCTGTGTATATCCTTTATGGGGATATCCAGGTATTCCCTGGTTTGGGGGTCCTACCCTTTTTGCCGTACAGTTCCTACTTACATGTCCTTGCTGGTTGCAATTAAAACACTTTCGTGGGTTAGATGAAGAAAAGGATTGTTGTGTGGGTTGAGCAGGAGAGAAAAATGGTGTGTATGGGTAAGGATATTGAGGAAAAGGATATTGTGGGAGGTATGGAGTTTGTGGGTAGTATGGGGCCTGTGGTTGTGTATGATAATGATAAGTGGGGTAGGGCTGTGTTTGCTGTGGTTTGGACGTGTAACTGTTCAGGTGCAGGTCCAGTTGTGGATGTGGGTGCAGGTGTGTCTGTTAGCTGTGATGTTACCGTCATTCCTTCTAGAGCTTGAATACTGACAGCCATTAGTTTCTCGCTCTGGGTCGCTCTCTATTTAGAGATGTTTTTGTCGTGTTCTATGGCAGATTCTATGAGGGTATCTATTGTGACTCCCCTCCAGCCAGACTGTGAGGTATGAACATGGGTCTTAAGGTCCTCTTTGAGACCATCCATGGGTACAGTGACAATCATTCCCCTGTGGTGAGTACTATCTTTAATATCTTCTAACCCAGTGTACTGGGTGATAGCCTGCAGAGCCCGGTCGCAATAATCTTCTGCAGATTCACTCTCTTTCTGTTTTATGGTGAAAATTTTGTTCCAGTTAACTACTACTGGAAAATATATACCCAATTGAGTTACAATGCGGGAAATGTTATCTTGATTAATTCGGTCTGTTAAGGGAACGTCTCCATCCAATACACAATCTGTGATGAATTTTGTCACGTCGATATTGCGTGGAAGAAAAGCCCTTAACACTACTCGCCAATCTTTGTTAGTTGGCTCATGGGAACTACCCAAATTTCTCAAAAATCTTTGACATTTGGCTAATTCCTTTTTGCGATCGGGGAAATCATTCATGATGGAATTTAGCTCTGCTCTTGTCCAAGGACAGTGCATTACTACTTCCCTTGTGGGCACTACTCCATTCGCATCCGCATTCTCATTCGAACAGTTATTGTCCGGATGGGATGCAGACCGGCCGCACTGCTACCTTTGACCTTATTACCTGGCTGGGGGTTTAGTCTGTTGCTGCAACATATAGTATTAACAACTTCCTCTACGGGTGCAGAGGATGATAACACTTCCCGTGCTTATCGTGGTGCAGCATGTAACATGTGTACAGCATGGGAAATGGCAGACATGACAATAGACTCATTATCCACATCATAAACATTTTCCTTATGGTTACTTAAGAGAGGGTACAAATTGTTTGTTACATTTTTATGGTTTTTTTCAATAACTGTACCTGCACCCCCATCCACATAAGATGGTGGTGGTGCCGTGAACTACTGGCAATACCTTCCGCAACACTACCTTGCCGCACGTGCACACCGTTTTGCGGCTCGCACGCATTGCAATTTAGCGCCGCGGGTGTAATTTCTGGCAGTGCGTTCGCAACGCTAGTTTGCGCCGCTTGCACAATTTTAAGCCACGCATCCCCTTCATGCTGCCACAACTTTAAACATTCGTTATGTTTTACCTTTTTCACTCAAGAACGCATCAGGCTGATGTGATCCCGGACATTATTCAATACATCTTTATCAAAACTACCAATTCTGGGGAACGGCCTAACACTCTTCATCGTTATCTTAAACCATACATCACAATATCTTATTGCATAAGCACCGTACTTAGGGCCTGATTCAGAGCCGTTCGCTATTTGTGGTCGTTCGTTCAAAAACAAGGGGTGGCTATTCAAATGATCCGTTCGCAAATTGCAGTCTGTTCCCACCTCTAAGTCTGAACGAGCGAGCAAAACATACGCTCGTTTATTTGATAAAAACGCCCCCTGGCCGCACGCACCATACGTCATGTCCGCTATTTATTAGATTAATCGAGTACATCGTACAGCGTATGAACTGCTCGCTATTCTTGTGGTTGGTGTTTTCAACCGCTATTTTGCGAGCAGTTCTGAGTTAAAAAAAACCAAGTGACGTGGTCAATGACGCTGCTGTATTAATTATGCACTCCCTTAAAACGCCCGTTTTGACCTTTAAGCACGCCTGCGTTCGGATCTCCACTCCCCGTTTTCAAGCACCTTCCCCTGTTACCACCCACATACGCCTCATTCTGTCACTCAAAATAGCAGGCCCTCGCTATATTGCGTACCAACGATTTTCGGCCGCACTGACTGGTTCGCGTATGCGTACTAAAAACTGTACGCATGCGCAGATGTGCGAACATCGCTCGGAACGAGCGTACTGCCGCTAGCGAGTGGCTCTGAATGAGGGCCTTAGTATGCATAATACAACGGGCCGATCCAAGCGGCGCTTCCATTAGCAGCACATCATTGTCTAACATCTCTATTGTTTGCGTGCCTCCCATTTTGGGACAACTCCTACGTTTTTCAATAAAGATTTAAACTGGTGAAAGACAATCAAGATACTTTCACTTACCTGCGTACGCCTTGGAAAAAGGGTGTATCCACGAACCCTATGGAAGACCTCTAGATGCCTCCACTCACCTATGGAAGAAAGGCAGCTTCCACGCAGTGATCACTTTTTGAGTACTTTCCAACTGCAAGGGGGCAGTTGATTTCGTCCACCCTCTCACCAGTTCACAATCACAGTTTATCCCAAAACTATGCGGTTCAATTATAGTGCTCAAATAAGCCTAACAGATCACACACATTGATTACTGAATACTATAATCACACTGGGAGCCGAACTCTAACAAAAATAACAACCCATACACCTGCCTTGTGTAAAGTAAACGGTAAGCTTCTACCGAGTTACTAGGCCAACTCCTGCGCCTAGCACTTGAGGGTCCTACGATACCCTTAGTATTTAGGTCCCGTGTTACACCCTAAATAAATACTCACAGTTCCACACTTTTTTCCTGCGCAGAAAAATACATGTTAACCCAGTTATTGATGACAGTTGATAATGTAAACTCAACAGCTTTGTTTAAACACGTGGCAGCACAACCGGAAATACGTATACGCTATTGTTCGACTAGTCGCATACACAATAATGCGACTACTACACAACCGTATGAATTACCCTTAGCTGTGTACGCAAAAGTGCGTCTCTGCTGCGCGCGCAAAAATGCGACTCAGCCGCGTGCGCAATACTGCGGCACCCTTTTTAGCGTGAAATTCTATCAACAAAGGAAAACAAACTTTTTCCTTTCTTGTCCCTAGATTCTAGTCAGCGTACCTTGACTCACACGATAACGGATAGCGATCTCTCAGCATCAAGTCGTTGCAGGTAAACCCTGCGTGTGGCCACTCCACCCTTTGGTGAGAGATGGATAACCATATGTTTATCGTGTGAATTGGTAAGTGACCTCAATCGATGAGCCCCCAACTAAGGATACTGAATTTAAACCTCTATACGTTCCTGCCTATACCTTCTAAAAACCTGCCTATACCTTCTAAAATTGACGCTATTTGCGTACGCAGTCATACAGTAAAATAAAAGCCTTCAGACCTTGAACATGTGTTTCCAAAGGACAAAGTGTTATTCAAGCAAAGTACAGATAGTTACACGCTGTGATCTAAGTACAATTCAGCGCAAAGAAATTATACAGATCCAAGGTACAGTTATACATACTCACGCGCTCTGGGACCAAATTCTGGCATCAACAAGAAACCTCCATCAACAGCATCAGCATGAAGACTGGGGTCAGAACACACATATATATACCCTTACAGAAATAGACTATACAGTAGAGAGTTTTGTTGCAATCCCATTGGTTCTCCATCACGGTGCTTCTGTAACAGGACATTTAACAGGTCGATTCAAATGGACACAGATCAGCCTCCGACAGCCTATTGTCTCCTCTATTCCCCCTGCATGCAAATCTAAGCTGTTAATTTTACAAAGTACATTTTAGTGTTTTAACTCTGTACTGTTCATATATTGAGAATGCAGGTTGCGATCTTCTCACTGATGATACCGGAAAGCTGTTGAGAAAAAGTCGATCAGTACAACACCAAACACTGTTTGCTTATCATGTACTAAACCTTAGATACCAAATAATCTTTTATTTCACAGCATTAGTAATAAATGGATAAAACTTGAATCTTATACTTTGAAGCTATGGAACCTGTTATGTGAATGTGCAGTGTGTAAGTATTTGGGGTTTGGGAAAAGATGCTAGTTAACTTGGGGCAGATGCGTATGCACAAAGCTAATAAACAGTGTTCGCATCCGGGGTATTATGCATTCACTAATGTGTGACATGTTAACAGCGCAACTGTACATAATGTGCGGTGTTTATGCATGTGACTCTATTTATGATGGATTTAATATATATATATATATATATATATATACACATATATATATAATTCCCTACTAACATTTTTAAACTGCAATGCAATGTGTTATGGGCAGTGAGCTTCACTCTCAAACAGGGTGGAGACCCCCAGCCGATTGCTGGTGCCATCCTGTCTGAGAGTGAGTTTAAATCTTTCTTCTGCCTAATTAGGATACCTGTGTCAGTTCTTTTCAAGCAGATTTCTTACCATTGTTCATTCAGTCAAATTCAAGTGTCTGGGCCATATTACAATTGCCATAGCTACACCTGTCCACATGTGAGGTCTCTCCCTTTACATGCAAAAACACCCACAGTTCCTGGTGTATTGTCTTTTCTGATTACTTTTCTCAGGAAGCTGTTTTTCTAGACTCTGCGTGAATACTGTTTGTTATGGTATTTTTTTATGCAAGGTTGTCCTAAGATACATCAGGGTACGGTTTCTGAAAGGATAATTAAAACATTGCCATATGTTCCCGAGCTCATGAATTGTAACTTAAAATGGCGCTGGGCGGCCATTCGCAAATTGGCGTTGTGCAGATTCTTATTTATAAGATGGAGTCTGGATTCCATTCGCAAGATGGCGTTGTTTCGATCTAATTTTAAGCTGATCTTGTCTCAGCCAATTATCCAGTTTCGACAGTATCCTTGCATTGCTCTGGTCCGTGATTCCCAGTGTCTCTAGCCTGCCAGTACCTCTATTACCTTTGAGTCGTGGTATTTTGAAGCTTTCCTGTTTCCTGCACTCCTCATTAATACCCTGGGCACCGTGCCAGATCTACAGAATACCAGAACCATGACAGGAGGGCTCTCCTGGGTGCTGGGTCTAGGGAAGGGTACCCTCTTGGGTGCTGGGTCTAGTGGGGCAGGGGTGCTGCCGGGATGACACAAGCCCACTCCTGTTAAGCTGCGACATATGAGGTACCCAGTGACCCTGTTAGTAGGGCCCTTAATGTATGCATAATGGTGTACAGTGCATGTCATGGTCTCTTCGAATATTATAGTACGGACATCCCATGAAACCTTTAACCCTATTACTTTAACTCTAATACCATTGCACTAATACCCAAACAACCTTAACATCCAACTCCCTAGCACTAACCCCTAACTCTAATACCCTAACACTAATACCCAAACAACCCTTAACCACTAACAACCTTCCTTAACCTAACCCATCCTTAACCCAAAAAGGGCAGATTGGCCATGTGGTTATTATATGTTGTCAAATGTTTCTATGTTTCTATGACCCTGGCAGGATGAGTGCATCCACCTACAGCATTTGTTTATTGAATGCCTGCACTAACCAGCCGCAGAATAAGTGTGATAGAGCACACATGAGGATTAGTTCATTGGACTTTTGTCTGTCTTCATATTGCACTATATAATTGCTTTCACACCAAGGAGGATCAGATCTCTGGACGTTATAAGCACATTTATAGTCGCATGCTGCATCAATTTACAGGCTCTATATCCACAGCCTGAACCTATATTGGTTAAGCTGTTTTTTTCATAAAGATATTCTTAGCTGCAGATCAATTTGTACCAATTAGGTACTTAATGACTCAGGAAGGATCAGATCATGGGACTTTTTTATATGTATTCATTACTGGTGTATGTATATTATATGTATATATGCTGTCTAATTTTGTAAGCTAAATCTTTATTTTTGTTATGAATGGAATATAATGCTTTTTTTATCACTAATTTATTATTTGCCATATGAAATGTAAATTATCATCTATACTGAGATGGAGAATCCTGCCATTTACAGTTCATGTATTCTGAGCTCAATATTTTTAATACTATAATCTGGTGAAATAAATATTTACTGATTTAATACAGTATTCTTGTGGCTGCCATTTTTTAGGGATCCATACGCTATCTACCCCATGTTGTCCCGACCCATCCCCCTCCCACCCCCCTCCCTTTTTTCTTCCAAGAGATAGAAGTAAGCGCTGTGAACTCTCGCCTTAATATTTACCCATAATCTAGGAGAAGTACCATGGCAATTCAAAATCTGCAACCTATTTCTTTAATAATCATTGGAATTTGTACACATAGACAACCCAAAACTGTCAATGGATGCGGCTGCCTGCTGGTACACTGGTGACCTGCAACAAATTCACCTGCTGAACGGACACAGGGGGAGGACAGAGACTGCTGGACAAACACAGAGGGAGGACAGAGGCTGCTGGAAGGACATAGGTGGGGTGAGAGGTTACCAGAGGGACATAGGGGGACGTGAGTTGCTGGTGGGGTCTCATAGTGTGTAAGGGGCATTACTATGTGCCACAAGGGGACCCTTACTCATTTTGTCCCCTGTATTTCCAAAACCAGGACCGGCTCGCTTAGCCCAGTGCTGGTTGTGGTAAATAAATGGGACCCCTACTTCTTTTGTCCCCCGTATTTACACAACCAGGACTGGCTCTGAAAAGACTGGGGCTGGTTGTGATTTTAGAAGGGAACCCCACGTAATTTTGTCCCCTGTATTTCCAAAACAAGGGCCGGCTTACTTAGCCAATTGCTGTTTGTGGTAAATACAGGGGACCCCTATATCTTTTGTCCCCCGTATTTACACAACCAGGACTAGCTCTGAAAAGTCCAGGGCTGGTTGCGATTTTAGGGGGGAACCCCACGTAATTTGTTTTATTTTTTCTAATACTTTTTCTAAGATTTTTACAGACAGATGCATGCACGGATCTCACTGATCTGTGCATGCCTCTGTGTCAATCAGACCTGCTCATGCTAAAATTGAAAGCATGAAGTAGATTTATTCATTTGGGGATTTGAAGTTCGATTTGGAGAGGGATTTAGTGTTTGATTTGTACATGGGCGTGCAAAATCGAACATCAAATCACTGTTCAAAATCATACCAAATCGAATTCGATTTAGAAAAGGTTTCTAAAATTGAATTTTAGTAAATGTGGGATTTGATGAGGGATTTGTACATTTGATTTGAGGTGAGCTAAATCGAACAGCATATCGAATGTAAAATCAAACTTTGATAAATATAACCCCCAGTATGTCCATCCAGAGACACAACTCTCAGGCGTAATGTTCTGCAGAGACATGAGGGGGCTCCCTAGTCCAGCAGCCTAAAAACTCCAAGGCTTGATTGTTTTGCTTGTTTTGCTTGCTTGATTATCATCCAACTGACCCTGTTCAGATTCTAAGTTTTGCTTTAGCCTTACGGGTTTATTTACTAAAGGTCGATTTTAATCAATTTTCATAGATTTCAAATTGATAAAAATCGATCAACATCGATTTTGTGTTTCTGGGGCAAAATCACACATTTACTAATAGAAAGTTTTTTTTTTTTTTAAGCATTAGTAAATATGTGATATAGCCCCAGAAACACAATATCAATGTTGATTGACTGTGTCATTATGCTAATTTGACTATCATTGTTGTTTGTATATAGAGCGTGCACTTACATTTTCTTTCTTCTGCATTGTACTACAAGTCTCAGCATGGAAGCATCTCTTATTATGTTTAAAATTAAGGTGTGCAGTCATATTAGTTGGCAATCTTATGATGAAGAATGGGATGGAGGTATAGTCCTTCTGGTTCATATATGTGGAGGCCTGGTTTGAAGAGCCCAACAGCATGTGTCACTGGGGACAGTCCCATGGTCACAAAATTGCTGGCCTTTGGAAAAGCCAGTGCCCCTCTGCCAGGGGTTAAAGTGGGCAAGAACGGGTTGGAACTGAGGCCCTGATTCAGAGACAGACGCTCTGAAAGAGCGCTCGCTCTGAATCTGGGCGTTTTTTTTTTTTGTGCGGCCTCTTGGCCGCTAGCATAGCTGTGGGTGACCACCCACAGCTATTGTGTGCGGCCAGGATGATGGTCGCAATGGTCAAGACCATCGCGACCATCGGATTTGCGACGAGACCCTTGTGGTAGGGTCTCGTGGCCGCAAGCCCCAGAAAGCTTCTGGCTCTAATAAAGCTGGTGATGTCAGTGTGGCCGCCCACAAACGGCAGGCGTTCGCTTGGGAACGCCTCCGTTTGTGAAGCCACCCACTGGCCACGCCTGCAAAACGGGGTGAGCTGTCGATCAACATCGACAGCCACCCCCTTTTTAGTGAGCCACGGAGTGAGAGATTTTCTCTCTCGCTCTGGGGCTTGTGCACGCGCAGTGCGGCCGCTGCGCATGCGCAGAGCACACCATCAACCCGCTCGCGAGCGCTCAAGCGCTTGCGAATGGGTCTGAATCAGGCCCTGAGTTCCATCCCCTCTAATGGTAGGTGGAACTAGTTCCACCTCCACCAAGTCCCTTCGCAGAAGTCCCACAGACAGAGAACCACTCACTGTCTTAGAGAGGCTCAATTTCTTCAGAGAAACCAGCATATACTGTAGGTAAGGAATGAATCGAGCAAAGGCAATACATAGGGGTTGCAAAAAAACGTAGGGCATCCAAGTGACATAGACTAGTTTGTGGGGACCCCATAAAAATACTCAGAGGCACGGCAGAAAAATAACACTGATGATATAGAACTTTTTTTTTCTTTTTAACTGATCTACCATTGTAGTCCCAGCTGATGGCTGGAGTGCTAAATAAGCATCTAAAAAGTAGCCCCCAAAGCAGCCATTCACTTTACCATTTAATATGCACAACAGTGTGTGTAAAGAACAGTTTTCACACTTGTTTTGTCCTGTCAGACACGTGTGGCAGGAAGGGGGGGGGGTAGTAAGCGGCGGGAGAGATGAGTTCCACCACCTCTCCAGGACCACTTTAAGCCCTGCCCTCAGCCTTTCAAAAGAATTTGTTGAGCCGGTTTTATGTGTGTTTCCAGTTGCCTGTTACAGGGTTGACTCCTCTTACAACCTCAGATCAGCTAAGGACCAGCCTACAGACATGTAGTACAAAATGTCAGCAAAGATTTGTATGGAGCCCATGCAGTACTTTTCTGCCACCATATAAAAGCAAATTATCTATCTCCACTTTGGGTGTGTAGCCGAAAAAACTGCCTGGCAAGTATGGGCTCATTCTGTACCCATCTTAATAGCTGGGATATTTGGTTAATGACGCTACTGACAACCGCAACTACTGCATACTGTAGTCTAGGCGTGTTGGCTTTGGCCCATAAAGTAGCAGTAGCAAAAAAATCGCTCCACTGCATCCGAAAGCGCGTCCATCTCTGAATGTGTCTGTGCCGTATTCATACAGGGATAGAGATGTACAATCATTTTAACAATTATTGGAAATGTTATCATGAAGTTCATTCTTTTTCGACTAAACGTCACTGTATATTTGATCTTCGTAATTTTTGCTGCAAAGTGCAATTTTTTTTTAAATTAATTAAAGTTTTATCTATTACTGAAAAAAAAATATATATTTATAATTATTTGCTCCACTGATAAAAATTAATGATCCAAATGGCCATATGAGAGTCCTTCCGCCATTTAAAATATTATGTCTAATTTTTGGTAATTTTGCGTTTTATCTAAATTGTATATTTTTCAGAAAATGAAAAACTTTATGGAAAGAGGACCCATAGCTGGTGAAGTGACCCAGTACTTCTATACTGTGACCTCTGCAAACTCGTAACTTTTCTTAGTGGACTCCATGGCATGGTTTGTGAGTATTGCTGGGATATCTGCTTGCCAATTTAGTAGTAGCAGCTGGTGTGCGGCAACCTCACATGTGAATGTGTCACTAAGGAGCATAAGGTAAGGGTAGGAGGTAGACTGGTTGGTTTTGCTTTACTGTTTACAGTACGCCTCTTCCTTTTAGCTATGTCGTTATATACTGTAAGCATGCAAAGTTATTTATTTCATTTGCCCTGATGTATGACAAAGCATATCATATCATATTCCAGGGCAAAAACTCTCTCAGATTATATAAAGACAAATCTAAAACACAGTTACGATAAAACAATATATCAATATACCTAGAAAAAGTTACAAAAGGAAATGCACAAACCAATAAATCAAAGGTGGACAATCACAAAAAAATAATAATAATAAAAAAAAAATATATATATATATATATATATATATATATATATATATATATAATTTTTTTTTGTAGAATTCAGTTATGTTGTCTGTATTGTACAATTAATGCTAATTATTTTTTATGGGTTTTTTGTGTTTTCATATGCTTTTAATATCACAGCATTTGGTTACATACAAGTCTGGCTTTGGGCTTTATTAAGGGCAAGCATGGTGTTTGCATGCAAATGAAGATTAACATATATGACTGAGCACTAAAAATCATTAACAAAGAAATGCGGTTTGGTTCTCTAGAAATCCGAATCAGCACGAATTTTGTGAATCCGGACAGATCCGATTTGCGATTCTAATCTCCTAAGGAGATCCAGATAAATCTGAGTCGCGGTCCTGATCTTCCAGTGGTTCGGAATTCGTTTTTTTAAATCCAAATTTGGGGTTTGGGATTATAAAATTACATGATTTTAACTATTTTTTAAACTTTTTATCAGTTTTTTGTTTTAAAATCCAGATCCAAAACCAAAACACTTGAGGGTGATTTTGCAAAACCAAAACACGAAGATAAATCCAGATCCAAAACAAAATAGGTATCTGGGAATAATATGGTCTCTATGTAATAACAATCAGTCAGATTTTAATTAATTTTTAACTGATTTTTCTAATACATCTTAAGGTGCATACACACGGTCAGATTTGTCAGATGTGTCAGATGATCGATCTGAACGATTTGAACGATTGATGAACAATTTGACCAACGATTTGAACTATGAATGATTTTTGACTGTATTAAAGTGAATGGAATCGTCCAAATCTGACTGCAAACACATCAGATGTCAGATATCGTTATCTGACAAGCGGGAACGCGCATCGTTCATCGTTCATCTGACAAACATGTCAGATTTTCCTTCAGATATGAACGATTGAACAATTTTTAAAATCGTTATCGTTCAGATCTGAAGAAAAATCTGATCGTGTGTATGCACCATTACTGAATGAAAGCAAATCGGCAGTTACTATTTTATAAAGGACATTTTGACACCATGATCTGGGCACCAGCGCTCATAAATGTCTCCTATTGTGAACTGAGGCAGCAGAAGGGGAATTAAGGTACAAAATACAAACATTTGTATATAGAGATAAACATACGTCTTGCATTTATTATTGTTCTATATAATACAAGCTATTGGAGCATTGTTTATTTTGAACCAATTCTAGTGATCAAAGTGGAGTACCATTTGCTAAAATTCTAAATTTGCTAAACTATGATCTGGAGGGGTAAGACAAATGATGGAGGATCTAGCTAGACTAAAGGAATGGTCAAGAACATGGCAACAACGGTTTAATGTTAAAAAATGCAAATTTATGGACTTGGGTCTCAAGACCCAAACGCTAAATATAGTATTGAGGGAGGAAAGGGATCTAGGAGTCACTATTTCAGCTGACTTAAAGGCAGGTAAGCATTGTAACAAAGCAATAAAGGCTTATCAGATGCTTGATTGCATAGGGAGAGATGCTAGTCAGATGCTTGGTTGCATAGGGAGAGGAATCAGTAGCAGAAAGAAAGAAGTGATAATGCCACTGTATAGGTCATTGGTACATCCTCATCTAGAATACTGTGTTCAGTTCAGGAGGCCACATCTCCAGAAAGATATAAATACATTAGAGGCTGTACAAAGAAGGGCACATAGATTGGTGCATGGCCTACATCACAAAACTTACCAGGAAAGAGATCTCAATATGTATAGTTTGGAGCAGAGAAGGGAAAGGGGGGACATGATAGAAACTTTCAAATATATCATGAGTTTTAACAAGGTGCTTGAGGGAGACATTCTTCAAATGAAGAGAAGTACTAAAACACAAGGACATGCACTGAAACTGGAGGGAGGTAGATTCAAAGGAAATTTGAGATAAAATTACTTCACAGAAAGGGTAACAGATAAGTGCATCAGAGGTGGTAGAGGCTAAGACAGTAGAACAATTTAAACATGCTTGGGATAGGCATAGGAATATCCTTACAATGAACTAATGATCACATAGGGTTGAGGTTACCAAAAGGTAAAAAAAGGGCAGACTAGATGGGTCAAGTGGTTCTTATCTGCCGTCAAATTCTATGTTTCTATGATGTTATGAAATGATTTATCTGTAGACAATCAAAGCCTATAAAAATATAAATAATAGCAAATTGAATTATAGATTATACATTATTTTTTACTCATTGGCAACTTTTTCTTTTCAACAATGAACAATTGACTCAAAATCATGAATATTTCTATTAAACAAATGTTGCCTATTTTTAAAATCTCTACAATAACTGAATGAGTTCTAATATGTATAAAATAATATGTGAATATGACTTTTACAAATGAGAAGTGAGAACATCTGTATCCTGTGTTTATGCTGATTTATATAGAAGCACATTCAAGATCTGTGAAAATTCAGGCTGTATAATAATAGTGTCTGTAAAAAATATAGCAACATTAATATTTAATGGATTCTACATTTTTTTTAAAGGCATGTTTTATGTAGATGTCCACTCGTTATTCCACCCAAATTAAAATCCCAGCATATTGTCACATACAAGCCACAAGAGATATTTCACAACCTTTCCAGACAAACCGCTTCTAATATACATCCAATTGGAGTTATCAATCTTTTTTTTAACTGATTCATCGAATTGGCACAAAAATTAATTTCCTGAAATTTCTCAATTTTTAGATTGATTTAAATATGTTGAATAAAGTTTGAGTAGGTTAAGTCTTGTTTGAGGATGAAGACAAGAAAAATAGCATCTATTTACTGGTGTTTGATCTTATACTTTAAATACTGTCATATTTGCTGTTATTTTAAAATAGTAATTTGTGTTATTTATAAGTAATGTATATTATTATAATAAGAATGTTTTGTCTGTCTGTTTGTTCCAAGTTGTCTCAAAAACTACTGAACCAATGTTCATGAAAGCTATATCATTTTGTAGTGGAAGCTCCTAGAAATAAACTGAAGTTTGTTTCATCTTGATCCATCATGTTAAAGTTGAGCAATAACAAAAACAAAATTTATTGACATCGTCAATGCAAGAGATAGGTGTGGCACTATTCGAGTGGCCGGTAAGGGTGGGGGAGAGGTGCTTTGGGCCCGCGTTCATTGAATAGGAGAGGCTACATAGAAGTCTGTAGTACACAGGGCACACTGACATTGGTGGGTAAAGCTACTGCTGCCATCAGTCAGTATAGCGCTGCAGGTCACATGGGCCACTCCTGCGACAGGACCCTATGTAAAGCAATACAACTAGTACACATAAAAAAAAATGTTGTCAGAAGCGATTTTATCGTATTTAAACAATAGTTATTTAAAAATCTAAAAAAATAAATGTAATTCTAATTTTGTCATTCTGATCATGTCAACTGCAAATGGCAAACCTAAAATGTGAAACGTGAACTACAGCTGCAAATTCAGATCTGCAAATTCACACTGGGCTCTATTGGTGATTGCCATTCAGACAAGCCTGTAGCCTTTGATGAAATTAAATGAAAATGTATAAAATTTCAAACCTGGTTAAAAATGTTGAGCTCTACAGACACCTCCAAATTTAAGGAGACTTCTGGTCATTAGTTGCTCCTCACAACCTAAAACACCATGAGAATCGTTGTGGGTTCAAAATAGATATGACCTACCACACAGAGATGAAACACCAAATTCAAACTCATTGGACAACATTTGCGGCAGTAGCTGTAAATGTGTGCACATCACGTTTGGCCGATGTGACCTCACGCCAACCAGTCTCTGCCTGGAGGCTTCAAGGTGACTAAGTTAGTTATGCATGCATGCAGTAAAGTCATGTTCGACTACAGTTGTTCTATAATTTCTACACTGATTCAGATTACTCTACATGGTGTCTGAAGACTGGAAGTGTTGGCTCAAGGCCTCTGCTGTATAGAACCACTGGTCTTTCTTGACAATGTTTTGGACGCCTGGCCCAAGTTCCACTGGGAGTAACATGCATACTACTATATTGGTTTGGCTGACTAATCTAAAATGGTACAGGCTTACACACTCTTGAATATAACTGGTGTTGAGATTGGACAAGGCTTACCCTTTTTATATGCAGATGGTAAGACAAAGAACATCCTGAAGTCCTCTTTAAAAAGTGTTATGGAATATGCATGTCAATAAAAAAATGTCATCATGGACCAACATACTTTGAATACAGCAGTGCAGGTCGCCACAGAAAATATACAGTCAAATGATGCATGGCCCAAATGACTGGCCAAAAACTGTGATTATGGCAAGCTCACTAAAGATCTTATTAGGGACAGGATAGTCTGTTGAATCTACAATAATACAACACGTATCCACTTCCTTCGTGAATAGGGATTGACATTAGACTAACACATATGCATGCTGTACAAAGTCCAACAAAAGTGGCCAAAAATTGAATAGAGAAGATTATGTATGTGACATCCAGCATCAACCCCAGAAATTACAATGCTGCATGAATTGTGGTGGTCGCCATTGACAGACGCTGCAGTGCTTGTGGCAAGTCAGACCAATTCTTACAGTGGTAGAAATAAAGACCCAGGAATGATGACAGATAGTCCTACACACCACCCCACACCTTAGAGTCTGTTCTAGACACCACACCAGTCACTCGGTTGCATTGTGAAAGTGTGGAATTCAGCTGGTAGGTACAGTATTCAGAGTGATGCTGCCTTGAGGGCCGAGGTGCGGCTTAGACAGCTGGGATGCGGCTTTGAGAGCCGGGGTGTAAATAGGCTGTGATGCGGTTTTGCTGACCGGGATGCGGCTATACAGCTGGGATGTGGCTTTGAGAACCAAAATGTTCACAGGCTGTGATGCGGCCTTGCAGGCCAAGAAGCGGCTATACAGACGGGATGCAGCTTTGAGAGCCAGGGTGTAAATAGACCAAGAGATTGTATTAGATGGCCAGTTGAGCGGCGAGACCGCAGGAACAGCACATCCCAGGGAACTCAGTAGACGGCAGAATATAATAACTCTAGATGGAGGAATGAGAGTGTTAGATAAGAACTCGAGGCAATGGCAGAACAGGCACAGATGCGCAGGACCATGACTGGCAGGAACTGGAAGGATACATACAGACACGCTATAGTCAGCAAGCTGGCGATGAACCGGCAGGCTTAAGAAAGGTGCTGGACCAATGGATCCAAGGCAGGTGATTAATGGAATCCACAGGTGTGTTACGGTCTCTTAGCAACTGGAAATAGCATCCCAGTACGGCGTGTACATTGTACAGGAGCAAAATTCCGAGAGTGTAGCTGGTGACCTGGAGGAGAGACAGGAGTAAGTACCAAGGCGCGCTGGCGACTTGTAACAAATCCACAATGTCTACAGAAATAACGTTGACACTGCTGCCAAGTGAAATGCCAAGTTATAGGCAATCCCCCACCTCACTTACACAGTGAATCGTATTGCTTATGGTGGTCAGGTGATTAAGACCATAGGCATGACCACCATTTCTGTAACTCTACAAGTTTCTGTTGCAATTTCACATAGTGGACAGTGATGGTAAGCCACTTCATGATCTTCCACACAGTGTAAAATTGAGTCTAATCACATTTGGAGCTGATGTGCACGTCATTAAACACAATGTCTCAGAGAGGAGAGAATTTGCTCACCTTTTAGATACCAGTACCATTGGGAAACTACCTGTCACTTATCAATATTCACCTACAGCAGATCAATCTGCTACACGCATAGAATGTTATCTTAGCCGGACAGACCTTGCTATGACAGACAAAGTAAGGGGGGGTTAGGTTTAGGCACTTGGAGGGGGGATTAGGGTTAGGCACTGGTAGGGAAGGTTAGGGTTAGGCACCTCTAAGGGAGTGTTAGGGTTAGGGGGTAGAATTAGGTTAGACAATACTTACCTTGGACGATCGGGATTACTTCCTCTGCCGGGATGCCGCTGTCAGGATTCCAACCGCCGGACATGGGTCCGGCGGTAAATCATACCGATTCCGTACAAGGTACTCATGAGACCACATCACTCTCTCAAAACTGTGGAGCAAGTGAATGCTGACATGCCCAACAACTTTGGATACCAAGGGGCATATTCAATTTGGTGTGAGAATAGCAAAAAACCCGCACCTGCGAGGTTTTTCTTGCAGGTGCGGGTTTTTTGCTATTCAATAAGATGCGTGTTTTTGTTTTTTTCCGCCGGGAGGATTTTATTCTCGCACCTCCAGAGCAAGCGTGATTTTTCCTAAGATCGTTAATATTAGGAAAAATCTGTGGGACTTGCTCAGGCACCCCGGTGGTACCCCCCCCCCCTTAGGACTACTTAAGCAATTGGAAGTTACCAATTAGCTTAATTAGTCCATAATTACTTACCTTCTACAGCGCTGGGAGCCGGCCCTTCTGCAGCAGGGTGAGTATGTCAGTGTGTGTGGTGTTTGTAAGTATGTAGGAGTGAGTGTGTGTGTATGAGTGTTTGTGTGTGTATGAGTGTGACCCCCACTGCCAGTGTGCCCCCCCAGTTGCCGGGTGGCCCCCAGAATGGGTGCTGGGAGAACTACATCTCCCAGCAGCCCTTGCCCCTCCCACCAGCACCTGGAGCCTCCCAGGATCCCCCAGGACTCCCAGCATCCCCCTCTCCAGTAAGTGCAGAATCTTTTTTTTTTTTTTTTTTTTATGTTCATGGCGCAGAGTTTTTCGAACTGAAAACCCTGTGACCACTATTTTATTAATTGAATACAGCGGGTATCGGGAGCATGCATACCCGCGGTATTCCTAAATTGGATGCGAGCGCCACAAAGTTTTTTCCTTGCTAATCCTCGCACCCAATTGTATATGCCCCTAAGTCTGGATTCTGGCAAACCACACCAGACAAAGAATCATCCATCTTAAACACATTCATTACACTGGTGGGCAGATATGCATGCAGGTACTGGCATTGAAGTGTTCCAACCCTGCATAGAACACATTTTTTGAGGGCTATCCTTGTGACCTTATTATGGGTAACATCTTGGTTTGTGGTTCTACCACAAAAAAGCTTGCTCAGTGCGTCCTGAACGTGCTATCAGGGATTCACTCTATAAACAAGTATCTGAACTCTGATTACTGTAATTTCCAGATCACCGAAGGTCCCTGAGTGGGTCACTTCTCACCTCACAGGATGTTAAACTTGATTTTGTGAAGACACTGGCTATCCAGCGGATGCCTATCCCCTAGCACAATCTCAGCCTCCAATGTTTTCTGGATATTACAATTTACCTCTCAAAGTTTTTGTCACATTACAGCAGAGGCTGGCTGGCAACTTTCAGACTGGGGGGCAAACCCAAGTGAGTGGCCCCATGTTTTCTAGAAAACACTCTTCTGTGATTGGATGGGGACTGACACATCTAGATCTTATTGGCTGCAGCACATCATTTAAATATATGCACACAAACACATATGAATATCTATAAAAATATACTTACATATACAGGGGCGTCTTAAGAGAGGAGGGGGCCCATGTGCATTCATCCGTGCAGGGCCTCCCTTCTCTCCCCGACGGCCGGCAGCCAACTGACGCAGCTGGCCGGCCACCGCAGAAACAGTAGACTCTGGACCTGATTCAGACCCGGAAGCAATTTGCGGACGGTCGTTCCAAAAAAGGGGCCGGCTATTTAAATTGACCGCTCGCTCATTGCGGTTTGTTGACGCCTCTATGTTTGAGTGAGCAAACGAAAAATGCGCTCGCTATTTTGTAATGACGCCCCTTTGCCGTTCGCATCACACCTCATCTCCGGTATTTATTAGATTAATCGTGTACATCGAAAGTCATCTGAACTGCTCGCAGTGCTTGTGGTAGGTTTATCCTACCGCTATCACTGTGAGCAGTTCAGGCTAAAAGACAACCAAGTGATGTGGTCGATGATGCTCCTTTACTAATTATGCACTCCCATTAAACGCCCTTTTTACCGTTAGGCACGCCTGCGTTTGGATCTCCACACCCCCATTTTCAAGCACCTTCCCCTGTTACCACCCACAAACGGTACATTCTGTCAATCAAATTAGCAGCCCCTCGCTGTTTTGCGAGCACTCGATTGCCGACCGCAATGACTGGTTTGCGCATGCGCAGTACGACCCATACGCATGCGCAGTTGTGCGAACATCGCTCACAGTGAACGAGCGTCCGCTTACGAGCAGCTATGAATCAGGCCCTCTGGGCACTAGGGTGTGCCCAGAGTCTACTGAGGATGTGCAGAACGCTGGAAAAAAGACAGTGGCGGCCATTTTCCAGTGTTCTGTGCAGTGCTGACACCCGACACAGGACCATGGACAGGTGAGTTTTACATTATATGGGTGCAGGGTGTGCGATGCGGGGCCCCCCCTGGACCCAGGGGCCCATGTGCCCCACACACTCTGCACCCATTATAGATATGCTCCTGTACATATATATATTTATACATACATACACATCATGGCCCTCATTCAGACCCACTCGCGAGCGGCTGTCTGCTCGCAAGTGGGTCGATGGTCCGCACTGCGCATGCGCACGATGGAGGGAGCTCCGTCGTGCGCATGCGCGAGACGCGACGAGCGAAGGACTTTCCTTCGCTCGGAGTGTCTCATCAAAGGGGGCGTGCTGTCGATGTTGACTGACAGCACGCCCCCTTTGGTGGGCGTGCCGGGGGCGTGCCTGCCAGACGGAGGCGTTCCCAAGGGGAACTAGTGATGTCAGTGGGAGTGATTTTGGCTCTGATAGAGCCAAAATCACTCCTGGCCTTGCAGTTGAAAAACTCAACCGCAGGCTTTTGCTCGCAGTTTCGATGGTCGCGATGGTCAAGACCATCGCGACCATCATCCTGCACGCTCGTATATGCTGTGGGTGGTGACCCACAGCTATACGAGCGTCCAGGAGGACGCTCCATATTAATGGAGGTGGGCCCTGATTCAGAGCGAGCGCTCTGGTCAGAGCGTCCGGCTCTGAATCAGGGCCCATGTCTCCTCAGTGTGCAACTCCCAATGGCTCCCACTGCGAGGGAGACAGGACAGTCTAAGGAGAGGAAGACTGGCGCTGGGGTTAGTATGGGAGCGGTGGGGGGTGTTGGGACAGAACATTGATAGGGTTGGGGTCGGGCCATGACTGTGATGGGGAAGAAGTTGGGGGTGGAGGAGGAGGAGGACAGCAGAGAGGGAGTGGGACCATCCAGACAAAAGGTGGAGCAGAGCAAGGCAGGGGATTGGGTTGTCAGATACTGAAGTGACCAGATGGTTAAACCATATAGACAGATAAAGATATATATAATTATATCTACAGATTTATATATATATATATACACACACACCACAGTCCACAAATATATGTAACTGCTTCAAAAATATAATTTGTGTAAATGGTTGCATACCCTGTTGTAGCAGCAGCCACCAGGAAACGACACCCCAATCAGCAGCACTGCAGGACTGACACTGGAGTAAGAACACAGTCACCCAGGTGGTCGAGCAGCCTCCACGGAGCTGATGCTGAGCTCCTGCTTGTGTTTGGCTGGAGGGTTGATGAGCGTGTTGGTGGGGGCGTCACCTAGGTGACATCACACGGAGGCGCCAAGACGCTATGCAGCACAGTGAGGGCTGGGCTAGCGAAGCCTTCCTTCCACCCCACGCCGCTATGTCATGTCTGAACTGCAGGTGGATGGGCGGTTGAGAGGGGGAGTGCTGCCGGTGTTTCAGTGGGCGGGGCCTTGGACGGCCGCTAGTGAGGCATCTCCAGCCACCAGGCATTCATGCAGCGTTTGGCTGCAAGGCAGCTAGCGGCCCCCCAGAGCTTATCTAGTACTGGCCCGAGGGGCAGATGACACCCTGCCCCCCGGCCCAGCCCACCACTGCATTACAGTGATGTTACTGCTGAAGCTGCAGTGCTACCATTTGAATGTAGTGTACAATATTGGTCAAGAGCTCTATGTTGCTGATGCCCTCTCTCATGCATTCCTGCCTAATTCAGATGTTCCAGGTTATGATGATAGACTTGATGTGATGGAGTTAGATTTTTTGTCCTGTGGACATTTGAAAAAACTCCATGATGCCACTGTGAATAATGGCCACTGCTGTACTGTGGGTTATCCCAGGTTGTCCTAGATTGACCTCACGACTTGTGTTCCTATTTTGTTATATGTGCTATGCTCATCTTGTCTGATGGTATCCTTATAAGGGGTCAACATTACATTATCCTCCCTGCCCTCCAGAGTTTCTATTCCAAGGCAACCGAGGTGTAAAGCTACCAAGTGCAGGGTTCTGTTCTGGCCTTCTATGTCATGCGACATTTCAGGGCTGTTTGTGCTCCATGCAATGCTCTCCATGACCATCTTGCCAAGGAAACTCTCACCCTGCATGAAGTTGTGATATTCCATGGTCCATTGTTGTAGCTAAAAAGACACTTCTAAGTGCACAGAAGATTGTTACTACTCTTCGCAGACCACGCCGTGTAGTTCATGATGACTGAGTTAAAATATTTGACATCTCATTGGGATATTACTCACAAGACCAGTAGCCATTGATATCCAGAGTCAAATGGACTTTCTAAAAGGGAGGTTGACTGAAAAATTGTTTTAGATATGGTTCAGATTTGTTCCTGGCACTCTTAAATTTGAGGTACACCACCAAAGGATGGCCTTCCCTATCCTGCCCAGCATCTCCTTTCTAGAAATTCTCGTACTGTTTTACCCATTTCCAGGTGCAAACTACTGACTCAAGCAGAGTGCAACATACCAGATGTTTTGACAAATTCCAGATGACGGCACAAGGCTAGTTATGACAGATCACCCAACCTGTTGAGTCACTTATTCCCAGGGCAAACTGTGCTCATCCAAACTCCTACGGGATTTGACATGTTAGATGTGGTGCAAGGATATTCCAACAGACCCAGCAGGTATGTTGTAGAAGCTAATAGCACTTTATATGAACAGATTGTTAAACAATTTTTAGGAGTGCTTGAACCCACAGTCTCATTTATCACACCACATGCCAAATTTGCAAGAGAGCCAATTATCATGGACAGAGACTATGTTACTGCTCCAAAAAAAAGGAAAAAAGGCCACGTATATGGTGCGCAACACCTGCAGCCCCTATAGGCACAAAACGAGAGTCTCACTAAACTCAGAAAATACAGTACAATATAAATCTTATTGTGCCCTAAGATGGCGCTGGATATAAAGTAAGAAATGGTACAAAATGTTGAAGCAATACTTAATCCTTTTTGAAGGAAGTCTTAATTGTCTTTATCGCCCACAGTCCTTTTGTATTATTTCAAATGGTCACAGAGGGCTCCATATGGTACATATGTAAAAAAAAACATATAACAAACAATTCTTAACAATATAGAAATAAAATATATCAACTTCGTCTATATTTTGCGTACCAGACTCACATAACAAAGTGTGAATCTGTGTATATCTAGGTATCTTTATCTTCCTGCTTTATGTGATAACCATGCGTTCTAGTCAAAATAAGTAATCAACCCAGCATAAAGATGGTACTGCGTACCTTACTCACATTCAGTGTACGCTATCAGTGCCCGTAATGGTTTCTTTTTAGATGTCATTCATTGTCCCTTCATTTTTCCATCATTCAGCCATACACCCTCATCATGTAAAGAAAAGGGATGATCTATGTAACTGAAGAGCAATTTTTATTACAAGAGACAAAACATAAAAAATTTAAGATAAAAGATCACGACCTGATGTGTTGTGATAGTGAAGTCCGGAATCCACTATCGCCTTCAACCAGATTAATATATCTTAATAGTCCAATATAGAAACTCTTTCATAGCCATGGTCCCGTAACCAACGCGTTTCGATCCGTTCATTCGGATCTTTTTCAAGGTATATGGGACACTGTAACAGTGGGTACCTTAAGTACCCCTTCCAATCACGTAGTTAATTACCAATTAAATTCCAGATCTCACCATGTATGTATATACAAACTCCTTTACATATACTATAAAAGTATTAAAGAATCCAGATTCCCGGCTGTATAAGTCCCTCTCCCTTTTGTCCTCCTGCCCGACAGGAACACTTCCGGCAGCCGCATTCTCCGTACACCCACGTGTCTTGCGGCGCGCACTTCTGACGTCTACCCGGAACTTGATCATATCCTTTAATGCGTCCTAGCGGGTAGGTTTCGAGGGTACAGTCTTGACTTCCGGAATCGCCGGAAGTGACATCCCGCGTCTATAGCGTGTCTTTCATATACACGGGAAACGGAACATAAAAATATGTCCAGGAGTGTGGCGTCCATATTGAAGCCCTTTGAATAAAGGGTCTCCTAAGATAATGATAATAATAGAATAACTATAGAGACATACAGTGTAAAATTGCGAATGCATTAATAAAATATATAATGGAACAATATACTTTTCCAAATCATATTAAACATAAAAAGCATACCTGCCTATTCAATAAAATACAATAAAATACAGTATAATATAAAAGGATAAAAAATACTAAATACTACAAAAACCATTTTATCTCAAAATCTAAATTGAGACCTCCAGGGGCCAGTGTTTTATATTTGTAAATGATTCTCATTTCTTCCTTGGCTATAGTGGTTATGTCACTATTGGATCTTATCAGGGGCGCCGAGAGGGGGGGGAGCGGGTACAGATTACCTGGGCCCGGGCTTCCTGAGGGGCCCGGCGGGGGCCCGGGTCCGGCGCCGCTCCCCCTCCCTCACAGCAGTGGAGACTGCTCGTGGTTGCTGAGCAGCAGCCACAGCAGTCTCCTAAGCCTGTGGGGGGAGCGATCACACTGATCGCACCCCCCTGGCTTTGCGCCAGACTGAGGGGGCTCAGAGCGCCCCCTTCCCCAGCGCACAGCGCCGCTTCGCGGCGCTGCATATCTTTTTTTTTTTTTCGGGCAGGGGGCGAGGCCACGCCTCCCGCGATTAGGTCACGCCCCCTATTACCCAGGCCCGCCGCAGCTCTCAGCGGGCCTGGATCTTATAGACCCTTTAATTAATTTTAACCCAAAGAAGTTTTTTATATCATCAGTAGAACACTGATGGGCAGTTTTAAAATGGGCTGACTTCTAAAGTCTGAGAAAATTATTAATAAATCAGTAGGCTTTTATAGATGCGGTCTGTGCATAGGCTGTAGGAACGTTAAAAAAACGGGGGAGGAGAAGAAATTCATGGAAGTTATGATCAATGGACAAAAGTTTGAGGTCCTCGATTTCATTACATGCAATTCAAAAAACCTTATATATGCCGTTGAATGTAAATGTGGCTTGTTCTACATAGGACGGACGACGAGGAATCTAAAAACTCGTATAGGAGAGCATCTCCATAATATCAGAAAGGGACTAGATTCCCATTCCTTGTCAGCCCATTTTAAAACTGCCCATCAGTGTTCTACTGATGATATAAAAAACTTCTTTGGGTTAAAATTAATTAAAGGGTCTATAAGATCCAATAGTGACATAACCACTATAGCCAAGGAAGAAATGAGAATCATTTACAAATATAAAACACTGGCCCCTGGAGGTCTCAATTTAGATTTTGAGATAAAATGGTTTTTGTAGTATTTAGTATTTTTTATCCTTTTATATTATACTGTATTTTATTGTATTTTATTGAATAGGCAGGTATGCTTTTTATGTTTATTATGATTTGGAAAAGTATATTGTTCCATTATATATTTTATTAATGCATTCGCAATTTTACACTGTATGTCTCTATAGTTATTCTATTATTATCATTATCTTAGGAGACCCTTTATTCAAAGGGCTTCAATATGGACGCCACACTCCTGGACATATTTTTAAGTTCCGTTTCCCGTGTATATGAAAGACACGCTATAGACGCGGGATGTCACTTCCAGTGATTCTGGAAGTCAAGACTGTACCCTCGAAACCTACCCGCTAGGACGCATTAAAGGATATGATCAAGTTCCGGGTAGACGTCAGAAGTGCGCGCCGCAAGACACGTGGGTGTACGGAGAATGCGGCTGCCGGAAGTGTTCCTGTCGGGCATGAGGACAAAAGGGAGAGGGACTTATACAGCCGGGAATCTGGATTCTTTAATACTTTTATAGTATATGTAAAGGAGTTTGTATATACATACATGGTGAGATCTGGAATTGAATTGGTAATTAACTACGTGATTGGAAGGGGTACTTAAGGTACCCACTGTTACAGTGTCCCATATACCTTGAAAAAGATCCGAATGAACGGATCGAAACGCGTTGGTTACGGGACCCTGGCTATGAAAGAGTTTCTATATTGGACTATTAAGATATATTAATCTGGTTGAAGGCGATAGTGGATTCCGGACTTCACTATCACAACACATCAGGTCGTGATCTTTTATCTTAAATTTTTTATGTTTTGTCTCTTGTAATAAAAATTGCTCTTCAGTTACATAGATCATCCCTTTTCTTTACATGATGAGGGTGTATGGCTGAATGATGGAAAAATGAAGGGACAATGAATGACATCTAAAAAGAAACCATTACGGGCACTGATAGCGTACACTGAATGTGAGTAAGGTACGCAGTACCATCTTTATGCTGGGTTGATTACTTATTTTGACTAGAACGCATGGTTATCACATAAAGCAGGAAGATAAAGATACCTAGATATACACAGATTCACATTTTGTTATGTGAGTCTGGTACGCAAAATATAGACGAAGTTGATATATTTTATTTCTATATTGTTAAGAATTGTTTGTTATATGTTTTTTTTACATATGTACCATATGGAGCCCTCTGTGACCATTTGAAATAATACAAAAGGACTGTGGGCGATAAAGACAATTAAGACTTCCTTCAAAAAGGATTAAGTATTGCAGCAACATTTTATATCATTTCTTACTTTATATCCAGCGCCATCTTAGGGCACAATAAGATTTATATTATGTTACTGATCCATCTTTAAGAGTTCCAGATGTCTAGAACTAATGCTGACCAGTCCTGAGAAGAGTCCTTCCCACTTGCCCACAGATTGGGCAGATTTTCAATGTCTAATCCCAGATTCCAGGACTTTGGGCCTCATTCAGCAAGGAACATAGTTGCTTATACACACGCAATTGGTAGAATCTTGCGTATTGTGCATGCATTTGCAATGCGTGCGAGCAAACTAGCCACTGCGATCTGGAGTGCGATCGCAGAGGCTATGCAGACCCATGGCAGAGTGGCTGACATGAAGTGCCATTTGTGGGTGGTGACGGGGGTGGTTGGCCGAACGCAGGCATGCCAGTGTGTTCCAACGCCGTTGCAGGGGCGTGCATAAATTATCCAGTGTGACACCATAAGCAGCCAGAGGCCTCATAGCGTGCGCTGAAGTTAGCAATGCCTGAGTAAGGTCTGACCTGCCTTAACTGTGCGTATGGGTCCGATGTTACTCGATGTTACCGATTGTTTCGTTGTGTTGCCAAAGTATACGGATGTGAGTAAGGGGAAGTGGGTGTCCTTATGTTAGGCTGTGATCGCAATGCGAATGCAAACATTTACATATCCCCGCTGATATTAGCAACTGCGTTGCATTCGTATAGGCTGAATAGCGATCCATAGTGAATCAGGCCCTTTGTCCTTTAATGTCATTTCTACTTCCCATCCAATTCATGGTTGCATTTGTTTTGTGTACACAATATTTCCACATTCACTATTGTCACACATCTATTTTGTTTGATTTGCTAATAAACGGGGATGTAGATTTGTTTGTCACCGAGCGTTCAGGGTTTAGATCCTCATGGTCTGTACCTGAGCGGTCCCAAGAAACACAATCTGTAGCTAGCAGAACCTGTGAGGTCACGTGGTAGGCAGCAGGATAGATTCTCAGCAGGACAAGTTTCCTGAAGTGCATTATTGATAATGATAGCCCGGAGCTTGCAGTCAGTAGCTGATCTGATAAATGGGTAGCAGGTAACTCCTTGCAAGGTACAGACAAGGATTGTGGTGAACTTGTGATCAGCAGCAAGGTTTGGTACACAGATATTGGATATCTCCAGGCGAGGTACAGACGACAAAAACTGTGCAGACATGGAGACCAAGGCAAGATGGACTGATAATAATTTAGCCCCGAATGCTGGGTGGTTCTCCCTTAAATAGGAAGTAGACCACCTGGAACATCAGTACACAGGGGTGATATAGGCAAATGGAAATCTCACCTGTGTACAGAGCTCCTATGACCTCACAAAGGAGTGGAGCCATCAATGGCACCTGGGTGCCGCCTTGGTGAGGCACCAAGGAAGCCGGTGAGCCCAGGCCAACTGCTAAAACTGAACAGAACACCATAATCATTGATGGCTACCAGGCACTCTTTCTGTGCCCGAGGCTCTCTGCAATTGCCTGCCTGTCGTGGTGAGTACTGCTAAGGCTGCTTATGACAGTGTGCACAATATGGTGCCATATATTCGTAGAGAACACTGGATATATGGCACCTGCACCGTCACCAGAAATATTGGGCATGCATCAGGTGCTATATTGGATCCTTCCCTGCTGGGCGCCATTTTTTCTCTCAAATGAGTCCCAGAAGGCCTGCCACAGTACTCACTCTACTCACTCTTTCCAGACACTTGTTGGACGGAGTGAAGAGAGCATTGATCATCAGTCCCCAGTGCACATATCATCAAAATAATGCTTAAAGAGGAACATTGGTTCCTTTCTTTACACTTGAAGTTGACATTAGTTATCAGTGCTTGCTCTCTGGAATGGAGTTTGCATGGCATTCTGGGGCACGAAATTGGCATGGACTGTTATACCATAGCCGGTGGGTGGACCAGCAGGAGGACATAAGTCCTGCTCATGTGCAAAACAAATTCCTGTTTAAAATGCTGGGGGATGGAGGAGGAGGGCACAGTTGCATGGAATGAGACCATGTCAGTGAAAGCCCATCTGACCATGGTCATATCTCAATGTGACCATGCCAGCAACGTGGGTTAATGTAGTCACACACACTTTTCCCTGCAGTGGCAATTATTATTCCTCTATGTTATGTATCCATCATTCATAGCATCTCTTAGAATGTAAGCTCATGTGAGCAGGGCCATCTTTAGCCTCTGCTTCACGTATTTCTAAGTAATTTGTGTACAGTGCTGCGTAATGTGTCAGTGCTTTCTAACTGAAGGATAATAATAATAATAATCATCATAATAATTATTATTATTATTATAACAACAACAACTGGACACAATACACTCATCTGGTGAAAAATTTGCCACAATTCCACAATTTCAAGCTCATCCTGGAAAAACATAGGAACAATCTGATCTGCACACACCTTTGCATTGCTGCCAAAATATTAAAATAACTTTCAAGCACATCTTCGTTATTCCAGACTGTGATTCTTCACAGTGATTATTATTTATTTTTTTGTATATAAAATACCAATATATAAAATATATATTAATATTAGAAATGTGCAGGTCCAGTTCTTAGAGAACCAACAACAACCAAATTTAGGGGTTCTAAGTCGAACCGAGTTCGAGTTTGGAATCACTCTGGTGTTTGGATCTTCCTGTGGTTCAGAACTCGCATTTAAACACCGAACTCGGGTTAACAGGACAAAATTACGTAATTTTAGCTGTTTTTTTTTTTTGAAGTACAGATCCAAAACCAAAACATGTGAGGGTGGTTTTGCAAAACCAAAACCAATACACAAAGATGAATCTGGATCAAAAACCAAAACCAAAATACGAGGGTCGGCACACATGTCTAATTAATATATAAAATCCAGAGAATAGTAATAGATAAATGTTAATAGATAATAAAAAAAATAATTTTATGTAAGGAATATAATAAATTATTATATAATTGTAAATATGGAAATGTCCAGGGGTAACAATTTCCAGGAATAAGCCCTTAAACCTGGGAATGTCCTTGGATATTAAGGACACTCGGTAACTATGTAATTATTAACATTCCCAACCAAGAAAGGAAAGTGAAACATGGTTCTGCGGAGTTATCAGACAGTTATTAGTTCATAAATGTAATTAATTGGTAGTGAAATAAATATGAAACTGTCTTATTCTCTTTGAACTGTCCCACTTTGGAACATGCCCTGTCTCCGATTTACACATTAAGCTAAAATACATCGCCCATGTCTTTCCCTCTCTAACTTCAAAGACAATTTCTCACGAGTGACTCAGATGCTCATCCTACATTAGAATTTTTATTAAGCTTTAACATGACACTAATATACAGCAGACGCTTTAACTATAATACATTTTTTTATTTTCATATGCTACACTTATAATATATACTAGTGATTCACATTTTGTCAAATCCTCACCAAGCAAAGACAATGGTTTTTTGGGAGAGGCGACATTTACTGAATTAGTTCAAAACTGTAATTTTTTGTTCCTGCAAACCTCTGAATTTTTTGGTTCTACCCTGTTGGTGCATGAAATAACGGTGAACGTAATACTGTGATTGTTTCAGTAAAGAGGAAAATGTAGGCAAAAAAATTAAAGTTTAAGTTTTTTGCAGGCAATAAAATACTGCTTTATATTCCTTGGCAAAAATCGTCAAAAATCAGCAATTTGGAGAATACACAGTTCTTTTCATTTCCCACAAATGGCAAAAAAGGAGACATTTCCCTTGGTCCAACCAAGACATATGGTCCACCATTGCACCTACACATGCTGGAAGCTGGATAGGTGGGACTCTACAAGAGTCCATGTCTTGCACTCTTGATGTTCTAGAAAACCTTTCAACCTCATTTTACTTATACAGAGGTTTCTCCTCTTTTATTGTGCATACACAAGGTTATCCTACGTTATCAATGATATGAATTAAGAAATGCAAGATAATGTACAGTATAAACCATAAATTAGACAGTACTAACAGCGAACCTGGATCCATAGCAATCTCTGATTTCTCTTCCTCAAATATGTACAAATGCTGGAAACCCTCATCCAGCATAATTTCTTGGAAGTACAGTACAGTCTCCTTACCTGCTTTATAAAGGGTGTGAGGGTCCTCTAATGTGAAATTTACCATGACCTCCGTTATGTCCTTGTGCTTATTAAACTGATCTCTGGGTATTTTTAAGACAATTTAAAACAAAACTGTCTCTGAATTTAAATGTTTATTTATGCAAACATAAGCCGGCACTGTCTGTACAACATTGAGCCCAATATAGCGACCCAGAACATGCTTCTGAAGTGTCATGGTGCAAAACATCTGTTATATAGAGTATATGGGGTCTATTCATCATCTCTTTAATTTCTACAAAAGTGGGTGGAAATTAAAATGTTCCCCTACTTTTGTAAAAATTAAGGGTCAGGGCCATTCATCATTCCTGTAATGCAGTAGCTATCACAGATATCTCCTGGTTACACTTCTCACCCGATAGTTCCACAGTCCCCATACTATAGTATGACAGTGGTGGGGAGAGCAGGGGGCAGTGGCGGGCTGGGCCGGGGGGCATGGTGCCATGTGCCCCCCGGGCCGCAGCGTCATTTGGGCCGCGGGCCTCGGGCAGTCTGTGTGTCTGTGACACAGACTGCACCGCGTGTGTAGCGCTGACCGGACGGAGTTTGACAAACACACAGCCGCCGGCACCAACAGCTGTGTGTTTGTTTTGATCAGCAGTCAATGAGAGTCTGTCAGACTCTCATTAGCTGCTGCTGCTCCCACTGCAGGAGCCGCTCCATCTTCCTGCTCCCGCAGTGGGCAATGTTAGAGGCGTCATAACGTCATATGATGTCTCTCCCATAATGCAGAACGGCCCGGCAAGGACAGACGGAGGAGCGGATGGCGATGGCGGGAGCGGGGATTCAGGTAAGTGTTTTTTTTTTTACTATGTGTGTTTACTGGGGGGGGGGGGGTAACCACTACTGGGGGCACCACAAGGGGGAAACCACTACTGGAGGCACTGCAAGGGGGGGGACTACTACTAATGGGGGCAATACAAGGGGGGGACTACTACTACTGGGGGCACTACAAGGGGGGGACTACTGGGGGCACTACAAAGGGGTGAACCACTACTGGGGGCACTACAAGAGGGAGGGACTACCACTGGGGGCACTACAAATGGGGAACCACTACTGCGGGCACTACAAGAGGGAGGGACTACTACTGGGGGCACTACAAAGGGGGAACCACTACTGGGGGCACCACAAGAGGGAGGGACTACTACTGGGGGCACTACAAGAGGGAGACCTCTACTGGGGGCACTACAGGGGGGCACTACAAGGGGGACCACTACGGGGGATTATAACTGGTGGCACTTCAAGCGGGGGACTACAACTGGGGGGACCACTACTGGGGGCACTACAAGGGGGGGACTACTACTACAAGGGGGGACTACTACTGGGGCACTACAAGGGGGGGACTACTACTACTATGGGCACTACAAGGGGAGGGGACAACTACTAGGGGCACTGCATAGGGGGGAGGGGACTACTACTAGGGGCACTACATAGGGGGAGGGGACACTACCACTGGGGGCACTGCATCGAGGGACCACTGCTGGGGGCTCTATAAAAAGGGCAATACTAGGGTACTGCATAGGGGGGAGACTACAACTGGGGCCACTATTTAAGGGGCACTGCATAAGGGTTACCACTATTGGGGGCACTGCATGGGGTGAGGACTGCTACTGGGGGCACTATATAAGGAGCATTGCATAGGGGGCACCACTACTGGGGGCACTATATAAGGGGCTTACTACTGGGCGCACAAGGGTCACTGCACAGGGGGGACCACTACTGGGGGTACTGTATAAGGGGCACTGCATAGGGGGATCACTACTGGGGGCACTACTGGAGGCCTGCATAAGGGGGTCCTCTCCTGGGGCACAGGGGGGCACTGCATATGGGCACCACGACGGGGCTGTCCCTAAACTTTATTTTTACTTTACATTAATCCCATATGGACCCGCCTCCTCCCTGGAACACTTGAGGGGGGGGGCGCCGTAGCGCGCACGTTCTTCGGGCACCCTGGCTACACGCTACTCCTCTGCCAGGGCCGCCTGCATGCATTTGCCCCCCAGGCTAAAAGTTGCCAGCCAGCCCCTGGCAGGGGGACATACAGCAGGGGGAAGAGGGGTGTCTGGGGTGAATGCAGTGGCTGAAATTAGAGAGGGGGGGGCGGAAATCCTTATGGATACCTCAGTTACAGGGGAAAAGTATTGCTTTTCCGAAAAGTTGACTCCGCAAAAAGAGCAGCTTTTCGGAAGTGATAGTTTTGTTAATTAGTTTTTTAAACTAGTAGCAAGTTTAAAACATAATTATCATTAGTGATAATTATGTAATGATGAATAGGCCTCTAAGTGAGGTAAGAATACCAACTTAAGAAGAGTTGGTCCTGGGTGTGGGGGCCACCCCTATTTGGCCACTCCTTTAAGTCATTCACCCCTGTCTGTCTGTCCCTCCCCCTTAGAAAGTAAGCTCCTATGAGCAGGGCCCTCTACCCTCTTGTGCATCTCCTTACTATACCTTCATCTACTTCTTACTCTCTACCAGGGCACCTAACACTTGATTGCTTTGCATTGTTGCTTATCTGGGTGTTATGGTCGTGAATGTAGCAATGTATATTATCCATGTCCTGTAATGTATTGTACTGTACTGTAAGTCACTGTAAATCAATCTATTTGTTTATGTACTTTATAAGGCGCTGCGGAACACTTGTGGCTCCATATAAATAAACGATTGTAATAATAATAATAATAATAATAATAATTGCAGAGACTTGCACAAATGGTGCCCGGATCTGCACAAACCAAACCCATTACATCAACAACGTTCTCTGGCAGTTCCTTTGACCACCGTATATTAGACTTCTTGGAAAATTGAGATGACAAGTATGTGTTAATCATTTAATTCACATATATAACTTAATCCCCTTACTGGTACAGCATGAGTTGTTTAATATTACTGAGGGGGTCAGACATATAATACTTTTTAAAATGGACAATAATCATAGGCATATTTATGCCCATTTTATATCCATGCATGTATGTAACCGTGTGATTGTGTTTGCTGAAAGCCATCCTATAACTGTTATATGATTTGTTTAATTGGCATAGTCTACTGTTGTTTTGTGGTACACTTAAATTGTTTTGTTGTGTTTAATCGAAATCAAAATAAAGTTATGCACTCACCTGGTCTATTAATAAGCGAGCACCGCTAAATTAGTGCATGGCAACATTCAGTGTGAACAGTGAAAATTCTATAACATAAACATGCTCTATAAGAGCAGTAGACCATATAAAGAACTTGTTTATTATTATTATTATTATTATTATTATTATTAAGAATATTATTATTATTTTATATATTATTTTGTTTTTAACCATCTTCTCGTCAGTATCAGAACTTGTGTATTTCCCTTCCCTATCTTATTTTCTGAAACTTTATTAAATTATACCCAGTGGTTAGTCATTGTCTGAAGGTACTGCCACACAAATGGAACTTCCCTAAATAGAACGTGCTTATTTGCATATTGTTTTCGAGAAAGTAGCAGAAAGGGTAATTCCACCTATCGAATGTCAACACTCTGGTGTCAACAAGTTAAATGTTGACACTGTAAACATGTCGACATTTAACAATGTCAACCTTATTGAATGTTGACCTAAAGCCCACAACGTCTTTCTGACTGTCGAAATTCAGAACCTGTCGACATTCCGATGTCGACCTTCCAAAAGTCGACTTTTCATAGCGCACCAGCAAATAATTATCTGTGTTTATTCTGAATGTATTTAATTAGAGCAACTGAAGGAATATATGGTCCACACTGGTATTTGCACTTATGAATATATGTGAATGTTTTTTAACTGGTAACAATTTTAGATTGTCTGTTAATAAATAGATCAACATATCCGTTCATTTTAATTAATTAATTATTGTTTGCAGCGTGGGTTTATAACAATGCATGTTTAGTTTAAAAATATTTGCCTTTGTCCAGAAACCTGCAGCTTTATTTCTTCTTTCATATTAATACTGAGAATCACTTTTGGGTTAAATTTGCACCAAGGGCAATATTTACTGACTTTTGTTTCTCTGAATACCTTGTAAGTAATGTAATTACCTCACAGTGCTGCAAAGGATTTTATCTGAACACTACTCTCTTAAATAGGAGTAGCTTATTTGCATATGAAACAGAGCGCGGCTGATTTTCAGGACAATTATGCAGGGCTGGCAATTTACAAAAATACCCAACATGTCATGCAAGGCAAGGTTCTTATAGGTAATTATTTGCAGAGTGGCCCTGGCATCTTTTGCAACAGAAATTCACAGAGAAAACACAGAAAGAGATTCCGAAGAAGATAGTGGCATCTGGCACTGGAAATTATGACACAACTTGTGCCAACAAATCATAGTTCGGTTTCAGCTTTGTAAGGTTCTCTGAAATCATTGATTTGTTGCTTTCCAAACATGATTGTATATTATTGTGCAGCTACTGTACTATACATAGAAGCAGATCAAAAGGACTGAAGTTCACACCTTGAAATGTAGTTGACAGAACAGGAGCTGCAATGGCCAAATATATTTAAAATATGCAAATTTTAGTGCTCACTAGATCAGTGTTGACTAACCTTGACACTCCAGCTGTTGTTTAACTATATATCCCAGCATGCCCTGCCACAGTTTTAGCATGCCCTAATAGCAAAACTGTAGCAGTGCATGCTGGGTTATGTAGTTCCATAACAGCTGGAGTGTCAAGGTTAGCCAACACTGCACTAGATAATGCATTGGACTTTTAAAACACTTAAGGGCCCCATACACTGTGCGATATGCACCTTGTGATGCAACTGCCGATCCGACGGCCGACATATCGGGCGATCCCCACACACGGAGCGATCCGGTGGCTGACCGCCTGATATGCCGTTACCCCCCTCCTCCACCTGCATAGCGCTGCATGGCATCATTCGTCAATCTCCCAGATCAATTGAACATGCAGAAAGATCCGGAGGAGCGATGGACGACCCCAGGGGAGCAGGGCGCAGCAGACGATATCATGCCCACACACGGAACAATATAGCGGCAATATTGTTCAAAACCATAGGATCGGCTGCTATATCGCTCCTACACCACGCTAATATGTATACTTGCTGAGTCCAGGGAAGTGGTCCTATCATGAAACGCGTAGCTGTGGATACATTCCCTTGTCCTGATTGATTGGGGATACAATATTACTACTAATACTATTAGAGATGGCTCCTAAACCACACTAATATGAACAGTTGCTGAGTCCACAGAAGAGATCCAATCTCGCGGCACATGGCTATATGTAACATACTTTATTCCTCATCGGTTGGAGTATATGCATGGTTTGGTGAGCCAGCAGCCATGAAAGTAAACATATTCTTCTTAAGGGGTTACTGTAGAGAAATCATTAGTTTCTCATCCAGTCCCTTCTATTCAAAGTTTAGATGGTTACTGGGATTGCCGTGTGTTGCTAATTACCAAACTAATCTTTTCGCAGTATGAGAGAAAAATATACATTATCGCCATCTCAGGATGGCATATTATTAACACCATATGCTTGAATATTTGCAAATAATTATGCTAGGCCAGTGGTTCCCAAACTGTGCGCCGTGGCACCCTGGGATGCCTCAGGACACTTGCAGGGGTGCCTCAGGTTGGTGGTCCAGCACCAAAGAAGATGAAGATGGGCGGTAGAACTGCGCTCTCGTTGACCAGGGGGTGGTGTGTTGTGGTTTCGGGGTGCTGCACCTTTGTGTGGGAGTACCTTTCCCACACTGAACGTATGGGGGTGGGGGGGTAAGGTGTGCTCTCCCTGCTAGTAGTGGTGATGACTTGTGTGTGTGTTTGTGAGTGGTATTAATTGAAATGTTTCTTCTGGTGGTGGTGGTGTTTTGGGAGTGAGAAGGAGGGTGTGATTGGTATGGAGTGTAGTTTGGAGTAATGTGAAAAGGGGAATAAGATAGGATCAAAATGAGGCCAGCGAGACACAGTACTTTGGGGCAAAATCTTTTATTGAGTACTCACAATGCTGCTCTGTTGAGATCCCGGGCAGGTGGGTGGGGTTCAATGATGAGTGGTGATGAGACTGGGGAGGTAGGTGGACCCTTTCAGGGGGCTCCTTCCCGTGCGGTTCAGTGACCTTGCACGTCACCCTTCCTGGACCTATGGTTGACAACCTAGGAAGTCTCAGGGGGTGGGGGGATGTGCAGAGTGGGTTTGAGAACACCTGTGTGGCATCCCGCGTGTTGTTGCGAGTCCTGGCAGTACTTACCTACCGGTAGGTTTTTTTGTTATGGTGATGTAGGTCGACGTTGCGGGCCGTTGCAGATAGGTTGGAAGCTGCAGGTTTGCTGGTGAGCTGGATCAGCGTGTTGCTGGTGTGCTGTAGGTGCACGGCTGTTCTGATTTGTCTGAGGAGGTCAGCGACTGGAGTGTGCAGCTGAGGTTGGCTCTTGGTCATGCCGCTGGTGGTGCGGAGCCAGAGGTGTGGATGGGTGAGGCACTGGGAGGCTAGGTTGCAGTGTGTGTGCTAGGACCACCCCTGGGAGGGGGGGTGGTCTGCCAGGGATGCTGATAGTAAAAAAGCCGGGGAGGAGAGGGGAATGTGGAAGGTGTGACCGGGATGGAGCTGGTCACTGGCGATGTTGGCAGTGCGGACTTGCGGCCGGATGTGCGGGGTGCTCTTTTCACTGACGGTACCACGTGGAAATGGGGATCGACGGCGGAGACAACCCTGGCCAGGAGTCCGTTGTTGAGCACGCCTGTAAGGGGGAGGGAGAGAGGCTGGTCCGGGGTGGAGCCGGTCACTGGAAGTGTGAGCGGTGCGGGCTGGTGGACTGTGAGCTTTCTGCACTGGTGGTCCGTGGTGGGGATAGGGATCTTTAGTGGAGGTCAGCCTGGATTGGTGTCAGGTTTGATGTGAGGGTCTCCAACGCGTTTTGGCACAGGTGCCTTCTTCAAGGAGGTGTAAGAGGATCAATGCTTCTGAGGTTCTTATGTACTGCACTTCCGGGGGTCGTGGTGTGGTCAGGTGACTCACGGGGCCAATGGTGTGTTTGAAAGGTAATGCGGTGCAGGTGTATGCAGGGACTTGCTGAATGGTGATGCGGTGCAGGGACTAGCTGGAGTGATAAATGTAATCAGATTAGGCCAATGGTGTGTTTGAAAAGTGATGCAGTACAGGTGTGTGCAAGGACATGCTGAATGGTGATGTGGTGTAGGTGTGTGCAGGGACTAGCAGGAGTGATAAATGTAATCAGATTAGGCCACAGTGGCGTAACTAGGGCAGGGCGAGCGGGGTGCTTGCCCTGGGCGCCGTGGGACCGGCGGCGCGGGGGGGGGCGCCGCCGGCCACGGTACCGGCCCGCCCGCCCTAGTTAGCCAGTGCAGCGCCGACCGCAGTGAGTGCGATCAGCGCTACACGTTTACACAGGACCGGCACTAGGCTTCCAGCGCCGGTCCTGTGCAGCACACGCCTGAGCCCGTTCCCTCCCCCTGAGCGCTTGCCCAATAGCGCCAGGAGGCGGGCTCAGGCTGTGCATAACACACGCATCGCCGCCAGCGCTGGCAGCGATACGTGTGTTAAACAGCAGCCAATGAGAGTCAGATAGACTCTCATTGACTGCTGCAGCACCCACTGCAAGAGCCGGATTTCCGTCCGGTTCCTGCAGTGGGTAATGGGACTGATGTCATGACATCATGACGTTTGTTCCATTATGCTGAGCGCGCCAGCCCGGGAGGGCTGGAGGGCGGGAGCAGCGTCGCAGACTGGAGGAGCAGCAGCGTGGATTCAGGTAAGTACGTTTTTATATATGTATTTTTAAAAACCTGTCAGCACTACTGGGGGCACAACGGGGGTGGCTACCAGTGGGGGACCTCTACTGGGGTGGGGGCACAACGGGGGGGGGTGGCTACTACTGGGGGCACCATTATTAGGAAGACCTCTACTGGGGGCACCATTATTAGGAGGACCTCTGGGGGGGGCTATTACAGGGGGCACTTAATCAGGAGGGGGAACCTCTGCTGGGTACCACTACTTGGGTGGGGGGACTACTACTGGGGGCATTATAAAAGGGGCCTACTGCTAGGGGCACTGCACTGGGGGGACCACAACTGGGGGCAATAAGAGGAAGGACCACTACAGGGACCACTGGATAGGGGGGGTCACTACTGGGAGCCTGCATTAGGGGGACCACTACTGGGGGCACTGCATGGGAGGGGGGGACTACTGCTGGGGGCACTATATAAGGGGCTTACTGCTAGGGGTACTGCGGGGACCACTACAGGGGGCACTAGATAGGGGGGATCACTACTGGGTGCCTGCATAAGGGGGACCACTACTGGGAAACCTGCATGGGGGGGACTACTGCTGGGGGTACTATATAAAGGGCACTGCATAGGGGGTGGGGACTACTACTGGAGGCATATATAAAGGGCACTGCATAAGGGGATACCACTACTGGGTGCACTGCTACTGGGGGCACTGCATAAGGGGGAACACTACATAGGGCACTGCATTTGGGGGGACCACTACTGGGGGCACTGAGTAAGGGGGACCACTACTGGGGATAATGTATAAGGGGCACTACTATGGGCCTGCATAAGAGGGACCACAACTGCATACTGGGGTACTGTATAAGGGTACTACTGGGGTTAAGGTGCATATGGATGGGAATGTTCAGCGTGAAAATAAAGGGGTGTGCCTTCGGCGCGCGCACATATCAGGATTTGGGGGGGGCGCTCCGTTTTAAAATAGCCCTGGGCTCCAAATACCCTAGTTATGCCACTGTTAGGCCAATGGCGTGTTTGAAAGGTGATGCGGTGCAGGTGTGTGCAGAGACTTGCTGAAAGGTGATGCGGTGCAGGTGTGTGCAGGGACTTGCTGAATGGTGATGCGGTGCAGGTGTGTGCAGGGACTTGCTGAATGGCGATGCGGTGCAGGTGTGTGCAGGGACTTGCTGAAAGGTGATGCGGTGCAGGTGTGTGCAGGGACTTGCTGAAAGGTGATGCGGTGCAGGTGTGTGCAGGGACTTGCTGAAAGGTAATGCGGTGCAGGTGTGTGCAGGGACTTGCTGAATGGTGATGCGGTGCAGGTGTGTGCAGGGACTTGCTGAATGGTGATGCGGTGCAGGTGTGTGCAGGGACTTGCTGAATGGCGACGCGGTGCAGGTGTGTGCAGGGACTTGCTGAATGGTGATGCGGTGCAGGTGTGTGCAGGGACTTGCTGAAAGGTAATGCGGTGCAGGTGTGTGCAGGGACTTGCTGAATGGTGATGCGGTGCAGGTAGGGAAAGGCTGGCTGGACAAGAGAGAGGGGGGGGACAGGGTAGGGTGGAAGGACTGGAGGGGACAGGGAAGGCTCGCTGAACTAGGGAAGAGGCACAGGGTGGAAAAGGCTGTCTGGAGTAGGGGGGGACTGGGCAAGGTAGGCTGACTGGCAGTGGCGTAACTAGGGTATTTGGAGCCCAGGGCAAATTTGAAAAGAGAGCCCCCCCTACGATATGTGCGCGCGCCAAAGGTGTGCATGGCAAAAAAATGGGCATGGTCACTTAAAAATGGGGTGTGTCAACATGACACACCCCTTTATTTTCACGCTGAACATTCCTATCCACATGCACCTTAACCCCAGTAGTGCCCCTTATACAGTACCCCCAGTATGCAGTTGTGGTCCCTCTCATGCAGGCCCATAGTAGTGCCCCTTATACAGTATCCCCAGTAGTGGTCCCCCTTATACAGCCCCCAATTAGTTCCCCTTATTCAGTGCCCCCAGTAATGGTCCCCCCAAATGCAGTGCCCCATGTAGTGTTCCCCCTTATGGAGTGCCCCCAGTAGCAGTCCCCACAATGCAGTGCGCCCAGTAGTGGTATCCCCTTATGCAGTGCCCTTTATATAGTGCCCCCATCAGTAGTCCCCCCATGCAGTTTTCCCAGTAGTGGTCCCCCTTATGCAGGCACCCAGTAGTGATCCCCCCCTATCTAGTGCCCCCTGTAGTGGTACCCCCAGTGCAGTGTCCCTAGCAGTAAGCCCCTCATATAGTGCACCCAGCAGTAGACCCCCCATGCAGTGCCCCCAGTAGTGGTCCCCCTGATGCAGGCCCCCAGTAGTGATCCCCCCTATCCAGTTCCCCCTGTAGTGGTCCTTCCTATTATTGCCCCCAGTAGTGGTCCCCCCAGTGCAGTGCCCCTAGTAGTAGGCCCCTTTTATAATGCCCCCAGTAGTAGTTCCCCCCCCAAGTAGTAGTCCCAAGTAGAGGTTCCCCCTCCTGATTAAGTGCCCCCAGTAGTAGCCCCCCCAGTAGAGGTCCTCCCAGTAATGGTGACCCCAGTAGTAGCCACCCCACGCCCTGCTCGACCCCCCCTAATTACGCCACTGACCCCCCCTAGTTACGCCACTGCTGGCTGGACTGGGGGGGACTGGGAAGGCTGGCTGAACTATAGGGGGGAGGTACAGGGCAGAGAATGCTGTAACGGGGGGGCAGTGCAGAGAAGGCTGTCTGGAACAGGGGGTGGACAGGGAAGGTTGGCAGAATTATGGGCGGGAGGTACAGGGCAGGGAAGGCTGTAAGACGGGGGGGGCAGTGCAGAGAAGGCTGTCTGGAACAGGGAGGTGGACAGGGAAGGCTCCTGATTGGCTGCCATTCCGCGACCTCAGGCTGGCTTGCGGCTGCCCTGCTTCTATCTTCCTCCCTGCATCATTTGCTGCTGCTGCAGCGGCGCTGCTACCCGGGCCCCCCACACTTTCCCCTCCCTCCGGGCCCGGCGGTCCCCCTGATGGCGGCCCTGATTGGGTACAAGCTTCAGAATGCTTAGCTTTCCAGAGCTATATACATATGAGGATTGCAGCAAACTCCAGATAGCTGCAGTTTCCAGAGGTTTGACTGTAGTTTTAGCCCTTAGTACATCCCGACATCAATATTTTGGATTGCCGATGCAGCTCTTATAAACTAGTTGAATAAATATAAAGAAACGTTACATTTGTTTCATAGACAAGTAATGATGTGTTTTTGCCTATGGTCATTCTACTACATAATATTCACAGGATATGAAATCATTGGGTGTGTCCTGTTTCTGAACATAAGGGCCTGAGTTGGATGCATCTTCTGCCGCTTACCCATCGCGGAAGCCTGCTCGCTACCTTATGCTAGTGCGAGGATTCGCCCATGTATGCCAAATATCCGCGCATCTGCATTAGAGATGTGCGTTGACCCCCATGTTTTTGTTTTGGATCTGGATTCATCTTCATGTTTTGGTTTTGCAAAACCACCCTGAAGTGTTTTGGTTTTGGATCTGGATTTTTTTTTTTTAATGTGATAAAAAAGTTTTTTTAAACAGCTAAAATCATGTAATTTTTGAAACCCAAAACCTGAAATTCAGATTTAAAATCTGAATTCCGAACCGCTGGAAGATCAGAACCGTGACTCGTATTTATCCGGATCTCCTCAGGAGATTAGAACCGCGACTCGGATCTGTCCGGATTCACCAATGATGGGTGGATTCGGATTTCTGGAGAACCGAATCGCACATCTCTAGTCTGCAAGCAGTCGGGCGGCCCGTCTTCAGCCGTCATCATTAGTATTGAAACTTGCACCCACTCCATGTGACACGGAAGTCGTCTCACACGCTCACGACACAATCATGACACTCCTATGAGAAGGATCAGTTCCGTGCGATTGCATATTCGCCACCCAGGAATGCGCATTTCACACTAAGAAGTGGTAAATCGATGGGCAAATCAATCCCTTCGCACCACCTCATGCGCAGCTGGCGATCGCCTTCTATGGCGTCTGTACAGTATGCAGATACCTGTGAGGTCCATCCATCCACGTTTCCACTTGTGCCACACAAGCACATCAGGAAGGCCCAATAGGAACTGGAGTCCTTTTCCAATGTCTAGAAAATAAAGTAAATAAAATCTGAATGCCAGCTCGGCGTCAGGCTCCATGAACTCTCACCATGGTTTCCTGAACTACTAATATAGACCAATTATTATTTTTTGTTACTCACAACTTTTCATTTATATTTTAATACATCAGCTGAATATAGTTCACCGCCAGAGTATAAAACAAGTTTGAAACATTAAGGAACAACACTTAAAGTTTCACCATCTCAAGCAGTCGTTATTATGTTGCTTGCTCAGATCTTGATGGTTTATATTTAAGTAATGGTGAAAAGGAACAAAATGTAAAAAAAAAAAAAAATGCACTAAATGGATAGATTATTCCAAATCTTGCAGTAGTTAGCAAAGTCATTTAACTGGAAAAAATGTCTTTTCAGAATACTAAAATGCTTATTTTTCTGCTCTTTATGAAGATACCTTTCATCATATGAACAATTTGTCTTCCCATGACGTTAATCAGCATATATGAGCGTGGAGCTTTAAAAACAATCATTGCATTTTGAAGCCATACAATGCTCCTGCATTCGCTAACAATTTGCACCATGCTAGCTAAGATGCTTTTTAACAATTTTCTTTTTTTTAGGCTCTCTTCTAGAGCAGCAGGTAGCTAGTGATTGACCAGCATCTTGCAAGTTCCCAAATTATGATTTGCAAAGTAGTTTTTTCCATCTGTAATTTGAATAACAATTTTTAAAGCGGTACAGCTCAATGGAGGGGTTTTTCTTCTGTGCTATTTAATTTCTATATGGACAGGGAAAATAAAATAACTTGTGCATTAAGTACAGTATTTCTTTCCGCAGGTCAGTGGGGAGAATTTAGAATAACCTGTGCTGTTAAAAGTAACTGTAAGTTTTCCACTTTTATTGATGCAGACATATTAGGCAGAACTAATAATACACAAAGAGGCCGTCTTAACCTTTAATCAGGTGACACAATTTTATGGTTTTAAATTCATAATTGGTTTTGTTCTTAATGTGATACCCCATTGGTAAGGAAACAGATATTGTGGTGCAGGTGTAAGCTGGCGGTAATTCCTAACTCTTCACACTTAGCCGAGAGGCAAGGGTTAACTAACCATACACAGATAATGGGAGACAACATTTATGTAAAAGCAATCTGGATTTATTTCTAGTAACACAAAATTACTGGAACAGGTCACTGTTACAGAATAATAGGTTAGGTACAATAAACACAATAAATCACATGAATTACAATAACAAACTGTTGCAGTTTTTCTAATTGACTATTCCTATACTAAATTAGCAACGGCCTTTATAAATTAGTAGAATGTCCCATTAACTTAATACAGATGACCTATCATTTATAACCCGGATTACGGGTAACTCCTTATACACACTGTGGGGCCCTTAAAGCAGTGTTGGCTAACCTTGACACTCCAGCTGTTGTGGAACTATGGGCCTGATTCAGAGCCGCTCGTAAGCGGCCGCTCGTTCGTTCCGAGTGATGTTTGCCCAACTGCGCATGCGTACGGATCGTAATACGCATGCGCGAACCAGTCAGTGTGGCCGAAAATCTTTTGTTCGCTAAATAGCGAATGCCTGCTATTTTGAGTGACAGGAGGAGGCGTATGTGGGTGGTAACAGGGGAAGGTGCTTGAAAACGGGGAGTGGAGATCCGAACACAGGCATGCTTAAAGGTCAAAACGGGCGTTTTATGGGTGTGCATAATTAATACAGCAGCGTCATCAGCAACGTCACTGGGTTAGTTTATAGTCAGAACTGCTCGCAAGATTGCGGTAGGAAAAACCAACCACAAGAATAGCGAGCAGTTCATACGCTGGTCGATGTACTTGATTAATCTAATAAATAGCGGACATGACGTAGGATGCGAGCGGCCAGGGGGCGTAGTTTCCAAAAAAACGACCGAAAGTTTTGTTCGCTCGTTCAGACATAGAGGCGTGAACAGACCGCAAAGAGTGAATGGTTCATTTGAATAGCTACCCCTTTTTTCAGAACGAACCACCGCAAATAGCGTCCTGCTCTGAATCAGGCCCTATATATCCCAGCATGCCCTGCCACAGTTTTAGCATGTCCTAATAGCAAAACTGTAGCAGTGCATGCTGGGTTATGTATTCCGTAATAGCTGGATTGTCAAGGTTAGCCAACACTGCCTTAAAGCTTATTTACAACTGTAGGTCAAACAGCAATGTTGCAGCGTTAATATATAAAGTAGGAGCAGTGTATATCAACCATAGAAGTTGTGTGTAATAATGGGTTCCTCTCGCCAGATTCCCGATTATTGGGAATCTGCGCATGTGCAGGACCCATTCTATGAGTGTGCAGAATGTTTCCTGCGTAGTCGCATGCAGACCCTTGAATGCCTCTGCCTGATTGACAGGCAGAGGCATTTAAGGAGTGGTGTGAGGGCGGCTGGCATTCCCAGCAATGGGGAATGTCCACCTCATTTTCCGGGAGTGAACGCAGTGTCCTGGTCTCGCAAGCTGGCCAGTCTGAGTAAGCTGGCCGGAGGCCCGGCACTGTTCACGATCATGACCATCGATCACAAAATGGTCATGATGGTGATCCCAGCATGCGACCTCCATTGCAGAGTGCTGGAATCGCAAATGCAGCAGGGGGTGTCATACACCTCCTGCTGCATTTGCATAATAGCAATAATAGCAAGCGTCACAATTGCAAAGCTGCCTGCGTGCAGCTTTGTAATTGTGATCATTGCTGAATCAAGCCCTAAATCAGGATGCGACTTCCTCTCCAAAAGGTAGCCACAGCAAACTAGCTGATGTACCTGGTTTCACCTGGGTAGACCTTAGATATATACTGTTTCCATTTCCATCTCACCACTCCAGGAACACATTAATCCTTCACCTCTATAGGAATACATCACTGTTATAGTAAGACATTTTCCTCTCACTGCTGATGTAACATATTTTCCTTTTAAGGTGTGTTTGACATGAGATTAATCCAGAGGTTCCCAAACACGGCCCTCAAGGCTCCCCAACAGTTCAGGTTTTAGAGATATCCATGGTTGAGCACAGGTGGCTTAATTAGTACCTCAGTCAATTTGATTTAATCACCTGTGGTGCTCAACCATGGATATCTGTAAAACCTGAACTGTTGGGGAGCTTTGACGACTGCGTTTGGGGACCTCTGGTTAAGCATTGTTTTGTTATCTGCAGTGTGTGTCCTCAGTTACGAAATGTGCGGGGAATGAAAAAACTGTAGACCATAAGGCAATTAGAATGCTCACAGCAGCACAGTCTTTTTCAGAGAATGAGTCTACTGCCTTCGTTGGTGTACTGCTGTTGCTGTGTGCTGGGTTGTGGCGGGACCAGTGAGGTTGCTGCAATTGATCAGCCGCAGCAGGCACCTCTGGCTGTGCAGGGGGGGGGGAGAGAAATGATCGTGCTCCCCCATGCCCCGATTTGCCCCTGGCTGAGGGACACACGGCGCAAGCACCACTGTGGAGCAAGCGGCCGCTCACTCGTAGGCGGCCGATATTCTGCTATCGCGCATGCTTATGCATCGTTTTGCGTGTACACGAACTAGTACGAGCGATCGGGAAGCCCTCGCTCGCTCAGCATAGACAGGCCAGCATAATGAGTGACAGGTCAAGCCATTTGTGGGTGGTAACAGGGGCAGGCCACTGAAATGGGGGAGTGGAGGTGTGAGCGCAGGCGTGCCTGAGAATATTAACGCCATTTCAGAGGCGTGTATAATAACCAGCCAGCGTCATAGGACACGTCACTTGGTTGAAATATACACTGAACTGCTCGCAGTGCTTGCGGGTGGGTAGAGTCTACCACAAGTGCTGCGATCGCTTCCGATGGTGCTCGATGTACCAATGGTTTCAAGCACTTCCTGGAGATGATGTATTCAAGTGGGCGGCTAAATACTGGCCGGTGGGCATTTACAAACAAAAAGTGATCACTCGCCAAGACATAGTGGGCATGCTTATACCTTAGCGAGCGAGCACCTGTCTTGACGTCACTTAGCTGAATTTACATACGCTGAGAGCTGGATGAACAATATTGTTCATCCAGCACACTGGAAATTTCAAGGGAGATCGTTCACTGAACAGATCGTCCTGTGTGTACCCAGCATTAAATATCAAAACCCTGGATAATTTCTCATTATCTCTGACTGAGACCAAAAACTTGGCAGAACAGCTCCACCTCCCAGTGCTCTGCTCGGCCGGCCTACAGAGAAGGCAGGGCCGCACTGTGAGGTCACTCCCTGTGACTTGTGACACGCCCTTGTGAGTTGTGGCCATGCCCCTTATTGTGCGCGCGTACCTATTCTGCGAGCACACAGTGGTACGGTGTGGTTGACTACCAACCAATGATAGGTTGGCACTTTATCTCTCTCCACATTATCGTTTGTCAAGTCTTAGTACATCTACTCCCTCCTGTGTCTTGTCTCTGGTAACCACCTCTAACTCCCACATACAGGTTATGGATTTTTAGTTTTTTACCCACTTACAGATTGCTCTACCGCACCCAATCAGTTTCCCCGAAAGTCTACAAATTTATAAATACCCTCTGACAACATATTCTCTCGCTCCTCTTGTTTCAACAGTGTCCTCTTCCAAATAGAATGTCATCCCTCTCATGAGCAGGACCCTCCGTACCCTGTGTTTTCATGTCTGCATTTATTTGGTCTACCTTGTACCTCCCTGTTTTATGTATGTCCTGTTTTCACGACTGTGCAGAGCTGCAATACTCTGTGGAACCTTAAAAATAAATGCCAATAATACTACTGCAGGGTAATTATGAATGATTGTGTTACATAGCCTGTGTCAGCACAGAATGATATAATAAGAGTGTCTGTCTAAACACAATTGTTCTTTCTCATGATAACAAAGCACAAATATTATTATGATTTATATCTGTATTATCAGGATTTTGACAAGGTTCAAGAAGTTACTTTTAATTTCAAAGTAGCTTGTCACATTCTTGACCAAAAGCAAGAAGCAAGTTTTAGTTGTGAAATAACAGTATTTTTTCGAATGGAACGGACAGCCAATATCAACAACAGAAGACAGCGCTAGAACTTGGCTGAGGGCCTGATTCAGCAAGGATCGTAATTGCAAAGCTGCACGCAGGCTATAGATATATGATGTATGCACACAGGCTATAGATATGTATGCACGCAGGCTATAGATATGATGTATGCACGCAGGCTATAGATATATGATGTATGCACGCAGGCTATAGATATATGATGTATGCACACAGGCAGCTTTACAATTTAATTATACTTACCTCTCCGCCGATCCCAAAGTGCTGCACCGTAGCACCGGATCAACGCTGCAGAGCAGCAAACACTAACTGGGAAAATGGCGGCGGACATTTTCCCAGTGATCCGCGCATGTGCAGAAAAGATGTCCCCGGGGAAGTAGGCGCGGGCGCCATTTTCCCGGAGACCCGCGCATACACAGTAGATTCTGGCATGAAGCCAGAATCTACAGTGCTGTGCGCTGAGGCAAGCCGCTGACAGAGAGAAGGGGGCCCAAACGGAGGCGGCACACGGGCTCCCTCCTCTCTTAAAATGCCCCTGCGCGTATGAGTGTTTAAGGATGTAGAATCACTGACAATAGAATAGGTGGCTGGGAACACATCACAACATACAGTTGTCACTGCCTATATATAAAATATTATGGGGCCTATTCTAAACCAACTGTGATAATGATGATTTGTTTTTTGTATCTCAACAATTTTATTCGAAAAATCTCATGAGTGATATTCAGCACTCTCTGCGATACTGGCCTGGAACCAGAAAGAGTTAACTTACCGCTTGGCCAGCCCCCTGGTTGGCCTGCACATGCACAGCGGAACTGAAAGCCTGAACTTGAGCTTTTAGTATAAAAATAAAAAGTAAAATAAATGCTTCATAAGAGATTACAAATATGTATGAAAACATGTAAACGGTTGACTATTGACAACATTTATCAAATAATAAAGTCTTTTTTTTTCATTCTATTTCTTCTGTTCCCGTCATCCTGAGATGTATCGCTGTGAAGCAAATTAAATTGGTTGCAATTTTGTTACTTTAGGGGAAATGTACTATAGCGGAACTTATTGTGCCTCTATAGTTCTTCCTGCTTCGTCCCTTATCAAGGTAAAATCAGGAACCAAATAACACCTCGGCCACTGGAGTGGGGAAGAGAAAACCCCACCCTGGTGATTCAAGACCCACAGTGCACTAGCCTAACGCTCATGCGTTGTATTTTACCTCCTGGCCGTCCCCACTGCGCATATGCAAAATCTCGCAAAAATCTTGTGCGCAGTCACACAGGTTTGTACACATACCGGCAGGTAAATCCTTTCGATACGCAAATAAACGATAAGCCATAAAAGTGCCCCTACCAGTTTTTAATAAGTATGGATGATTTTCCGTCAGCTAGACCACATCATTTTACATGGTCACACCGCCTAATGGCGCAGTCATTTGCCCATTTGGTAAACTGAAATGCTGGGAGCAATGGCTTTGTAATATGTGGTGGGAAGACTGGACTGTATATATCAGAAATTAGTGTCTGTAGGTAATGCCGTAGTTCCACATACAGAACTAATTAGAACACACTTTCCAAGCCTGAGGAATTTAATCAAAGTTACAGGGCAACACATGCTGTTTCAACTTCCATAGGTTTTAACTAGGGGTGAGTGGGGTCGGATTTCTGAAATCCGAACCCCCCCGATCCGAGGCCGATCCGAGTCAGGCTCGACTTTTCCCGCCTGACTCGGATCTGAAATCGAGGCAAAACGTCATCATCCCGCCTTCCGGGTCTCGCGGGTTTTGGATTCTATATAAGGTACCCACGTCGGCGCCATTTTCTCACTCGGCTGTGGATAGTGAAGAGTGAGGGTGGGAGTTAGGGCTGGCTGGGCTGTGTAGTGTAGTGTTGTGCTGTGCTGTGCTGCGCTGTGCTACTGTTAGGGGCTGTGTCCACTCCTCCAAAGTCCATAGGGGCTGGCTGTGTTGTGCTGTGCTGCTGTTGTCCATAGGGGCTGTGTCCACTCCTCCAAAGTCCATAGGGGCTGGCTGTGTTGTGCTGCTGTTGTCCATAGGGGCTGTGTCCACTCCTCCAAAGTCCATAGGGGGTGGCTGGACTGTGTTGTGCAGTCAGTTGTCCATAGGGGCTGTGTCTACTCCAAAGTCCTGTGCAGTGTCCCAGTCCTAAATGGGGTGCTATAGTGTTGTCCAGGGGGTGCTCTGTCCATCAGGGGTGCTCCCCCCAAGTGCAAAAAAATAAATATTTTTTCTGTGTTTGTGAATTGTGTGCACTGTGGCTGCAAGTGCATCAACAAAGGAGCAGTGCCAAGCGTGCGCCTGTTTCCCATAAGTAAAGGGCCGGCTGACTTGACCATTAAAGGGTGCTGTAACCCCCAAAGTGCACTCCAAAAAAAATTTAAAAATATTTTTTTTTGTGTTTGTGAATTGTGTGCACAGTAGCAGCACGTGCATCAACAAAGTAGTGCCAAGCGTGAGCCTGTGTCATAGGTAAAGGGCCAGCTGGCTTGACCATTAAAGGGTGCTGTAACCCCCAAAGTGCACTCCAAACCAAATAAAAAAATATTTTCTGTGTTTGTGAATTGTGTGCACTGTGGCTGCACGTGCATCAACAAAGGAGCAGCGCCAAGCGTGCGCCTGTGTCCCATAAGTAAAGGGCCAGCTGGCTTCTCCATTAACGGGTGCTGTAACCCCCAAAGGGCACTCCAAACAAAATAAAAAAATATATTTTTTTGTGTTTGTGAAGTGTGTGCGCAGTAGCCGTACGTGCATCAACAAAGTAGCGCCAAGTGTGCGCCTGTGTCATAGGTAAAGGGCCAGCTGGCTTGACCGTTAAAGGGTGCTGTAACCCCCAAAGTGCACTCCAAACAAAATAAAAATATATTTTCTGTGTTTGTGAATTGTGTGCACTGTGGCTGCATGTGCATCAACAAAGGAGCAGCGCCAAGCGTGCACCTGTGTCCCATAAGTAAAGGGCCGGCTGGCTTGTCCGTTAAAGGGTGCTGTAACCCTCAAAGGGCACTCCAAACAAAATAAAAAAATATATTTTTTTGTGTTTGTGAATTGTGTGCGCATTTACGTACGTGCATCAACAAAGTAGCGCCAAGTGTGCGCCTGTGTCATAAGTAGAGGGCCGGCTGGCTTGACCATTAAAGGGTGCTGTAACCCCCAAAGTGCACTCAAAAAAAATATATATATTTTTTGTGTTTGTGAATTGTGTGTGCAGTAGCCGTATGTGCATCAACAAAGTAGTGCCAAGTGTGAGCCTGTGTCATAGGTAAAGGGCCGGCTGGCTTGACCGTTAAAGGGTGCTGTAACCCCCAAAGTGCACTCCAAACAAAATAAAAAAATATTTTCTGTGTTTGTGAATTGTGTGCACTGTGGCTGCACGTGCATCAACAAAGGAGCAGCGCCAAGCGTGTGCCTGTGTCCCATAAGTAAAGGGCCGGCTGGCTTGTCCATTAAAGGGTGCTATAACCCCCAAAGGGCACTCCAAACAAAATAAAAAAATATTTTCTGTGTTTGTGAATAGTGTGCACTGTGGCTGCACGTGCATCAACAAAGGAGCAGCGCCAAGCGTGTGCCTGTGTCCCATAAGTAAAGGGCCGGCTGGCTCATTTCTTAAATGGTGGTGTAACCCACAAAGTGCACTAGTCTCCAACAAAAATAAAAAATTATTTTCTGTGTCTGTGTGCGCCTTAGCCGCACGTATATATCAATATAACATAAATGGAGGACCAAGCTTTCTCCAATAAAAATAAAATAGGGAAAGATCAAGAACCATTTCCTCCTAGTGCTGTTGCTGCTGCTGGGAGTTGTTCATCATCCCAGAGAGGAAGTAGGAACACCACTACTTATACTAAACAATTGACCCTCCAACAGTCCTTAACGAGTAGGATGAAGTACGACAGCAGTCATCCTGAAGCAAAACGTATAACTGAGGCCTTGACTGCTATGTTGGTGTTAGACGTGCGTCCGGTATCCGCCATTAGTGCAGTAGGATTTAGACAATTGATGGAGGTAGTGTGTCCCCGGTTCCAAATCCCTTCTAGATTCCACCTGAATCCTCAAAGCAGCAGCAACAAGTGTGCGTCTGTCTGTTAAAGGGTGGTGTAACCCCCAGAGTGTGCTCCACAAAAAATAAAAAATTCTTCTTTTTTTTTCTGTCTTTGTGAAATGTGTGGGCTGTAGCCGCACCTGCATCCTCAAAGCAGCAGCGACAAGCGTGCGTCTGTCTGTTAAAGGGTGGTGTAACCCCCAAAGTGTGCTCCACAAAAAATTTAAAATTCTTCTTTTTTTTCTCTGTCTTTGTGAAATGTGTGGGCTGTAGCCGCACCTGCATCCTCAAAGCAGCAGCGACAAGCGTGCGTCTGTCTGTTAAAGGGTGGTGCAACCCCCAAAGTGCGCTCCAACCAAAATAAAATAATCTTCTTTTTTTCTGTGTATGTGTGTGAAATGTATGCGCAGTAGCCGCACCTGCATCCTCAAAGCAGCAGCGACAAGCGTGCGTCTGTCTGTTAAAGGGTGGTGTAACCCTCAAAGTGCGCTCCACAAAAAATAAAAAATTCTTCTTTTTTTTTCTGTCTTTGTGAATTGTGTGGGCTGTAGCCGCACCTGCATCCTCAAAGCAGCAGCGACAAGCGTGCATCTGTCTGTTAAAGGATTACATCGGTGACAGCATCCAAGTAGGCATGTCAGACAGACCATACATGTACTGGCAGGAAAAAGAGGCAATTTGGAGGCCCCTGTACAAGCTGGCTCTATTTTACCTGAGTTGCCCCCCTCCAGTGTGTACTCCGAAAGAGTGTTTAGTGCAGCCGGGAACCTTGTCAGAGAAAGGCGTAGGAGGTTGCTTTCACAAAATGTGGAGAAGATGATGTTCATAAAAATGACTTATCAACTCTTCCAGGGAGACCAGCCTCCAGAACGTACAGAGGGACCTGTGGTGGATTCCAGCGGGGACGAATTAATACTCTGTGAGGATGAGGATGTACACAACACTGAAGAAGGTGAGGAATCGGTGAATGAGGACGACATCTTGCCTCCGTAGAGCCAGTTTGTGCAGGGACAGATTAATTGCCAGCTTGTTTTGTGGGGCCCAAACGAACCAATCATTTCAGCCACAGTCATGTGGCAGACCCTGGCGCTGAAATGATTGGTTTGTTAAACTGTGCATGTCCTGTTTATACAACATAAGGGTGGGTGGGAGGGCCCAAGGACAATTCCATCTTGCACCTCTTTTTTTCTTTGCATTATGTTCTTTTTGCGGCCTAGTTTTTCAAACTGCCATCCTGTCTGCCACTGCAGTGTCACTCCTAGATGGGCCACGTGTTTGTGCCGCCCACTCGTGTTGCTTAGCATAGTCATCCAGCTACCTCGGTGCAACCTTTTGGACATAAAAACACTATTGTGAGGTGTGAGGTGTTAGACTGGAAATGAGTGGAAATTAAGGTTATTGAGGTTAATAATAGCATAGGAGCAGAAAAACCTACAAATTCTGTGATTTTAGCTGTTTTTATGCTTTTTTTCAAAAAAATACAGATCCAAAACACAAAACCCAGAACCCAAAACACGGAAGGGTGGTTTTGGCAAAACCAATCCAGATCCAAAACACTAAGAAAGATCCAGATCCAAAACCAAAACACAAAACATGAAAAGTGGCCGGTGCACACCCCTAGTTTTAACCTGGCTTTCCATAGAAGCAAAAATCTCCATACCTGTTCGATGAACTCTGGTAAGATGGAGTACATTTTTCTGCCATACTTACTGGTAACACCGTAGTGAATTCCAGTGTAACTACCCCAATATTAACTTGATTTCTCTATTTTGCACAGTACGCTGTCACCTGATACAGGGGCATGTCTAGAGAGGAGGGGGCTCATGTGCAGTCTCCAACATGGGCCCCCTCCTCTCTGTCCGGCAGACGGCAGCGCACTGAGAGCTGTGGGCGGCCAGCGCCGGAGGTAAAGACTCTGGACACTAGAGTGCGCCCAGAGTCTATAAAGGATGTGCTGGTCGACGGTAAAATGGCCGCGGCGGCCATTTTCCCTGTACTGCGCAAGCGCGGCAGCCATTTTCCAGTCGTTTTAACAAAGCTGGACCCCACACCAATGTGGGACTCCGGAGAGGTAAGTAATTCTATGGGTGCAGGGTCTGCGGTGTGGGGACCCAGGGGCCAATGTTCCCTGCACACCCTGCACCCACTATAGATACGTCCCTGACCTGATACCTTTGCTGCGCTATACTCACCTTTCCATCTCCAGCACAATGTCACCCCATCAAAGCTCTCTTTCTATCTATCTATACAGTGATCACACTAACACAAAAATTACAGTACAGTACTGTATGTGAGTCCCAGGTACCCATAATGTATAGAATTTGAGGTCCTACCTCATAGTTTCAGGGTCCCATTATAATGAAAAACAGTTGTAAAGAAATAATAAAAACAATAGTATAACCAGCCTTTCTGCAGGGCACAAAGCTCAGGCTTTATGTAATCGGTGCACATCATTTTACACAAACATCCCAGAACTTTTATTCTGAAAATGTTTGCAGTGTAGCTTAGGGCACAAGGGGTCTCTTCAGTGGGCGCATTATGGGAGTGCTGTGGGCATGTCAAGGAAAGCGACAGCATAGGGTGCCATATTCAGATGGAGAGACTGCACCTGCCATGGGGGATGGTGGAAGTTTTGATGGTGTGACCGATGGTGGCATCTAAGGAAACACCAATTGGTAATAATGCGTGTACTGAGCTGAAAGTGGGTGTCTCAGACCTGGACGCACTGATTTATATAAAGGAAGGAGTTTGTAGTGGTATTTGAATAGAGTTGTAGATGAGTGACCATTAATAGATGCTGCTGCATGTGTTTTCGCAGAATCAGAATCTATGCCACATCGTAGTGCCCCCAAATACACATTATGCCACATAGTAGTGCCCCCACATAGACATTATGCCACATTGTAGTGCCCCCCAAATACACATTATGCCACATATGAGTGCCCCTAATACACATTATGCCACATAGTAGTTCCCCCAAATACACATTATGCCACATAGTAGGGCACCTAATACACATGCTACATAGTAGTGCCCCCAACTACACATTATGCCACATTTTAGTGCCCCCAAATACACATTATGCCACATAGTAGTGCTCCTAATACACATTAGGCCACATCGTAGTTCCCCCAACTACACATTATGCCACATAGTAGTGCCCCTAATACACATTATGCCACATAGTAGTGCCCCCAAATACACATTATGCCACATAGTAGTGCTCCTAATACACATTAGGCCACATCGTAGTTACCCCAAATATACATTATGCCACATAGTAGTGCATCTAATACACATTAGGCCACATAATAGTGCTCTTAATACATGTTATGCCACATAGTAGTGCCCCTAATACACATTATGCCACATAGTAGTGCCCCCAAATACACATTATGCCACATAGTAGTGCATATAATACACATTAGGCCACATAATAGTGCTCTCAATACATGTTATGCCACATAGTAGTGCCCCTAATACACATTATGCCACATAGTAGTGCCCCTAATACATGTTATGCCACATAGTAGTGCCCCTAATACACATTTTGCCACATCATAGTGCCCCCACATACACACTATGCCACATAGTAGTACCCCTAATACACATTATGCCACATAGTAGTGCCCCTAATACACATTATGCCACATAGTAGTGCCCCTAATATGACATTGAGCACCCACACTGAATGATATATCATTCAGTGACATCATCCTCCCTCATCCCCATACTTGTAGAACCTGACAATATTGTCAGGTTGCCTTGCAAGCACGTGCGATGAAAGATGCCATCAACGACCAGCGGGAGTGCATCGCTGGTCGTTGACGGCATATCCAATGGATGATATTGCGGTCAATGAACGATAACGATATTGTTCAAATCGTCCAATTTATTGTGTAGTGGATACATGGCTTAAGGTTGCCTCGACCTGCCTCCTGACTGCCTGCTGTCCCCAAAGACAAGAAAAGAAGGCTAGGAATGTAGTTTCTGGCTCACCTCCCCGCTGTTTCAAAGGAAGAGGGCTCTGACTGGTCACGCCTGCTGCTCGCCTCCTAGCTGCTGACTAGCACTGTGGGGAACGCTATGAAGGTCTGGCTTAGTTCTCCTCTGGCCCGCCCCAGCTCTGCCTCCAGCAGCTGCAGTCACTCCCTCAGCTCCAGCTGCTCAGCCCCACTGTCTCCCAGCCTGTCAGCCATGGTGACGCTTTCGATTCTCTGGTGAGTACTGAAGTAGCTCCTGCCCATTACAGTGCTCCCTCAGGACTGCTCAACTGTCAGCTGGGCAGCTCCTTTTATAACCTCCATCCGGGTCCTGTACATGCGGCGGCTCTGCTCCCCCCGGGCTCACATGCTGTACTGCTGTTCCACAAAGACAGTTGGCCATTAACTCCAGTTCAGGCAGGGCTCCCCCATAACATACTTGCCTCCCACCCCCCTTTTAGAAGCAGTTCAGACCAAGTGCGGAATACCATAACATTCCATGACAATGGGATACAGTCTTTGGCATAAAGTAAAACCAATACATAACAACCAATGCACAGTACAGCATACATGAAATTATCTCATATAACACCTATACAATAAAGTGAAAACATAACTATCTCGCAGCAATGAAGGGTTGTATTAATAGAATAATACTAATAAAGGGGGTACCACATAAGCTTTATCAGTCCAAGTTAAAATCCGTAGCATGTGGCACACATCTCAGCCACTGACAGAAGTGTGTATTAGTGTAGGGAACGAGGGGGGTGGACAATACGAGTTTAAAAGCTTGCCCTTGTATGTGCCCCTGGGAATACTTCACTCCTTGTACTCCCACATTTACCACTGGGGAACAAGTGAGCCCTGCCTGGGCTGCTTCACAGATTTCTGGGGGAAACAACAGGAGATTCAAGAGTCTCCTATTCCTACTGAATATTGCTAGGGTAGGCAAATATTCATTCAACAGGCTTGAACGAACCTGCTCTGCGTCAGTGAGGCCTATTGTGGGTCAAGCTGCCAGCATAGCACCATCCTCTCCACTCAGCAATCAGCCAGTGCTTGCACCTAGAGATGGCTAGTGAGTGAGTGTCTCAACACACTGACTCGAATCATTCAGATGAGTGAATGATTCGAGTCACTCAGTGTTTGGTGAGCTGAGACACCCACCTCACTAGCCTCTCTGACAGTGGCAGCTAGAGTGAATGGCAGCTCCGCCCCCTACACTGCTGATCCGACCTGATTATACTTCTGTACTGAGTCAGATCCGCAGTGTAGGGGGCGGAGCTGTCAGCGACTCACTCTGAGTCGTGCAGCTATTGCCAAGGGCTCGGGGCAGTGCACTGACTCTCCTGAGTCAGTGCAGAGGCTTGAGCTGGCCTGGGGGGGCGGAGCTGTCAGCGACTCACTGAGTTGCGCAGCTACAGCCAGGGCTCAGGGGAGTTCACTGACTAAAGAGAGTCAGTGAGAGCCTTGAGCTGTAGTGCTGGGCTGCGGGGGAACGGAGCTGTCAGCGACTCACTCTGAGTCGCCGGCTCCCTTGCTGGCTCCAGCACTTGCTCTATCTAAAGAGCCGTGTCTCCCAAGGCTCAACTCAGTACAGTGAATCAATCTGCCCATCCCTACTTGCAGCTTGCGATGACTGATGTGAGGCAGAGGTAGCAGGGGGACAGTAAAGCAAGCTTGTAGCCAGACTAGATCTTATTGGATGCAGCACTTCAGCCCCTCCCCCAGTCCAGGGCACCATTCCATTGTAGTCTTGGTGCTCCCTGGGCTGCTCCTCCCTCACCCTCCACCCCCTCAGAGACACACAGCAGCCATTTTATGCAAGCAAGTCTCCAGGAATGCTGGGTCCAGTCTCCCTGTATACCTCTCCCACGGGCCAGGTCATACAGCGCTATATACTACCAGCCACCGTGGTCTGTGTAGTTGATCAACTACACAGACTACAGTGGCTGGTAGTATATAGCGCTGTATGACATGGCCCGTGGGAGAGGTATACAGGGAGACTGGACCCAGCATTCCTGGAGACTTGCTTGCATAAAATGGCTGACATTACATGTCTGCTTATGGCAGACATGTAATATTTTTTTCTGCGTTTGTATGGGACTTGTGCTAGCTCTAATCTCTACTTTCTATACTGTCAACTTATACCTTTCCCTTTATTCTACTATATCCTGATATGCTAAGGTATAGGGGGTTCATTGTACCTCACATTTCATAATTGTGAGTGCTATCACATAGAAACATAGAATTTGATGGCAGATAAGAACCACTTGGCCCATCTAGTCTGCCCCTAAAACATCACATACTATATAGCACGGTTGCACACTGCATGGTGCCATATTATCCATAGTGTTCACTGCACTGTTTCATACTGTGTATTTTATTATTCTTATGGCTATGGCTGGCAGAGGAAATAATAACAAGCAGCCTGATGCTGCTCCTCCTACTCTGGGGTCTTGTAAGTCCTGCTCAGCGGGCTTAGCCACAGAGGACCTCATTCAAAACGGTTTCTGTATTAATTGTTACACAGCCCCAGGCCCCTCAGCCTCGGTGTCTCTCCCTCAGGACACAGCCTGGGCTGCATTTTTCACAGATGCTGACAAAACTGACCACAGCAGGTATTCCCTGAAAATCCTTTGCCTCTCCCATGGGTGGACGTACTGTCTACCTCAGTACAGAGTTTGGCTAATACCTCTACGGTTTTTTAGCAAATGCTGCCAAAAGAAAAGCCTTTACCTACTAAGCCTACTAAACGTGCTATGATATCTTCTCAATCCACACAGTTAACTGATTCTGATATATCATCATGGGAGGCAGAAGACGCAGATTTCTCTCACTCTGACTCCATCTCAGGAGAAGAGGAGCCACCCTCTAAACTAAATATATAATACCTGCTCTTGTGAGAGCTGTTAAAACTCTTTTACATATAGAAGAGGATGAACCCGCTCCTAAGAAAAAACACGCAGTTTTTAAGCGACAAAAGGTTGTTTTACCAGAGTTTCCTCACTCTGATCAGCTAACTGATCACATGAGTGAAGCTTGGACATACGCGGTAAAAGGTTTCAAATTCCAAAATGATTCATTTCCTTTTATCCTCTTCCTGCTACTGATTGTACTAAATGGGAAGTTCCCCCAGCAGTGAATTCTCATGCAACCTCCTTGAAGGAGACTACAGATAGACTTATAGAAGCTTCTTATAAATCTATATACTCTCTTACAGGAGCTATTACTTGTCTTGATAGGGCTAAGGCCTCGGTGCCAAAAGCCATTGAGAGTTTTGGGCAGAAGCTCTAGAAGAAACTTTTCCCCCTGAGGCTTCGAGGAAACAACTGTCCTACATACCTCACATGAGAGATGCAGCCTCCTACTTAGGTGAAGCAGCTGTGGATGCGGCTCTTCTGGCCTCCAGGATATCTGCCACTTCGGTAGTGGCCCTCCGTATTTTTTGGCTACATTCCTGGAAAGCAGATTCAGACTCAAAATGGGCTCTAGAGTCCCTGCCTTATGCTGGATACATCCTATTTGGTCCAAAACTAGATAAAATTGTGACTACTTTGCAAGCTTCCAAGATGGCGTTCTTGCCCTCTGCTTATAATACAAAGCCTCGGATGTCATTCTTTTGCTCTCAAGGAAAAGCCAAGGGTCAGTCCTTTCCATGACAGCAGACATCAGCCAAGGCCTCCAAACCTAGGGCCAAAAAGGCCAGGGCTACTAGATGTGCACCTGCCAAGTCTGAGAACAAGCCTGCAGCCTGATGGGGCGGGCCTTTCACTGGGGGCTCCCAGGGTGGGAGGCTGGCTTTTTCAGTTGGTCCAGGTTTGGCAACAAACCACATCAGATGCCTGTGTAAGGAAAGTGGTCTCCCATGCATACCCCCTCTCATTCCTGAGGCGACCCCTCCCACCAGTTATTTTGCCAAAGATCTCCATCGGACTCAACCAAGGCCCTGCTGCTCCAAAAAGCCATGCAGTCTTTACTGAATTCAGGAGTAATAATTTGGGTCCCCTCCTTACAACAGGGCATGGGCTAATATTCTACCATTTTCTTAGTTCAGAAGCCCAATGGGTCTCATCAGCCTATCCTCAACCTCAAAACAAGTTTATCAGGGTGCCCAGGTTTTATATGGAAACCCTCCATTATATTATACTAGCTATGGAGCCTGGAGATTTTATGCTATCTCTAGACATTCAGGACACTTACCTACATGTACCTATAGAACCTTCTCATCAACAATAACTCCGGTTTGCTATACTACAGCAACATTACCAATTTTAGGCTCTGCTGTTTGGCCTTTCGACGGCCCCCTGGGTCTTTACCAAGATCAAGACAGTTATGGGGGCTTCTCTTCGTCGTCAAGGGATCAGACTGCTCCCATACTTGGATGATCTCTTGCTGTTGGCCAGCTCCCCAAAGACTCTTCACCGCAATCTACAGTTAACCATTGCCTTTCTTAAAATGCACGGTTGGCTGATCAACTAGAAAAAATCTTCCATAACACCCTCTCAAAGGATGGTACATTTGGGAGCCCTCCTGGACTCTCGAGTTCAGAGAATTTTCCTAACGGTGGACAAGATTTCAGCAATCCAGCACAGACTACGCAGACTGCTCCACAATTGCCAATTCACTCTGCAATGCAGGCCTTGGGATCAATGGTGTCCACCTTCGACATGGTGGAGTTCGCCCAGTTTGACTCCAGGCCCTTACAACACCTGATCCTCTCCAGGTGGAATGGGCTACCCCATCTGCTCAAATCCCAGATGATGAGCCTCCACCCAGAGGTTTGCCTGTTCCTAGTCGGGTGGCTACAGACTTCCCATTTGAACAAGGATCTTCCCATTTGGATCCTGGACTGGGCTCTCCTCAACACGGACACAAGCCTCCGAGGGTATGGCGCAGTAACCGACCAGCACTCCATCCAGGGCCAATGGTCCCCAGTCAAGGCAGTGTTACCAATCAATATCCTGGAACTTCATACCATCTACAGAGCTCTCACTCTGGCTCAGAATATTCTGAAAAACAGGCCAGTACAAGTACAGTCTGACAAATCCATGGCTGTGGCCTACCTCAATCACCAAGGGGGCACTCAAAGTCAGTCAGCAATGACAAAAGTGTCCCACATTCTCACATGGGCTGAACGCAATATCCCAGCCATCTCCGTAGTGTTCATTCCTGGGATTCTCAATTGGGAAGCGGGATTTCCACTACCGCCACAACGTACATGCAGGAGAATGGTCTCAACATCCAGAAGTCTTTCAACTTCTAGTTGACAAATGGTGTCTTCCGGAAGTATATTTTATGGCCTCAAGACACAACAACAAACTTCCAATGTATGGAGCCAGAACACAGGACCCCGACGTGGCCTTCATAGACGCATTGTCAGTGAAATGGAACTTCCATTTGGCATATCTCTTCCCTCCAATACTACTCCCTACTTCCTTGAGTGCTTTGAAAGTTCAGACAGGAGGGTGCACAGTTCTGGCTTGGCCCAGATGTCATTGGTACTCCGATCTTCAAAGGCTCTCTATAGACGTTCCTCTTCAACTTCCTCTTCAAGTAGACCTGTTGTCTCAGGGTCCATGTCTACATCCGGACCTAGCACGTCTGTCTTTAGCGACTTGGCTCTTGAGACATCCCTCCTAACAGCTAGGGGTTTCTCCATCTCGGTGGTCAAGACCATGCTCAGAGCACGTAAACTGGCCTCAGCCAGGATTTACTACAGAATATGGCATACGTATCTCCAATGCTGTGCTCCAAGAAACTATGACCCGCAAGTCTTTAAGATTTTTGTTATTCTTGCCTTTCTTCAGGCTGGACTGGATCTAGGCCTCTGCCTAGCATCTCTGAAAGTGTAGGTCTCTGCTTTGTCTATTTAGTTTCAGCACAGAATTGCTACTATACCGGATGTTCACACCTTCATGCAAGGTGTTCTACATATACAACCTCCCTTTGTGCCACCTGTGGCTCCATGGGATATTTCAGTGGTGCTCCAAGCACTTCAGAAACCTCCATTCGAACCCCTGGAATCAGTGGATGTCAAGTGGCTCACTGCAATGACTGTTTCTTCTGGCTATAGCATCTGTATGTTGGGTATCGGATTTAGGGGCGCTTTCATGTCACTCCCGCTTTTTAATATTTCATCAGGACAGGGCTGTTCTTTGAACATGCCCAGGTTTCCTTCCCAAGGTGGTTTTCACGTTTCCACATGAATGAGGAAATTGTGGTTCTGGCATTTAATTCACCAGACCTCTCGGCCTATGAGGCCTTGTTGGATGTGGTCCGTGCTCTGAAGATCTACATGGACCGCACTGCTTCCTTCAGGAAATCGGACTTCCTCTTTGTCTTATCTTCATTCCACAAGAAGGGATGGCCAGCTAACAAACAGACTCTAGCCAGATGGATTGGTATGACTATCTTACAGGCTTACACGCAGACTGGCGTTCCTGTGTTGGCTTCAGTATCTGCTCATTCTACTCGCTCTGTGGGTCCCTTGTGGGCAGCCCGGCATGGCACCTCAGCTGAACAGCTATGCAAGGCAGCAGGGGCGTTTTAAGAGAGGAGGGGGCCCGTGTGCAGCCTCCGTTTGGGCCCCCTCCTCTCTGTCGGCGGCTCAGTGCGGCACTGAGCGCTGTAGATTCTAGCTTTATGCCAGAATCTACAGCGCATGTGTGGGTCTCCGGGACAATGGTGCCTTCACCTACTTTCCTGGGGACATATTTTCTGCGCATGTGCAGATCACTGGGAAAATGGCCGCCGCCATTTTCCCAGTGACAGCACTTCAGGAATCGTCGGAGAGGTAAGTATGATTACCTGTGGGTGCAGGGTGTGCAGTGGGGCCCATGTGCACCGCACACCTTGCACCCATTATAAAGACACCTATGCAAGGCAGCCACCTAGTCTTCTGTCCACACCTTTCTTTTATGCCTTTGATACATTTGCCTCCCTGGATGCTTTCTTCAGGCTTAGGGGTCTCCTATCAGCTCAGGAGCGTTCCCGCCCTTGAACAACTGCTTTGGTACATCCCCAGTGTCTCACTGTGGAGCCCTATGGACCCTGAAGAAGAAAAATTGTTTACGAGGAATTCGATGGTAACCTCCGTTTCCCTTTTTCAAGTGTCCAGTATAAGAGGGGAAAATCTACGTTTTGGAACATTTGTACATTTTCCCATGGGAACCACAAGCGTAGTGTGTAATGGAGAGAGGTGATGAAATGACACAGCAAGCAACAGATCTGTTTACTAGGTGCGCACATGTAAGCTCACGTTCAAAATGTCTGTTTCCTGTTGTTGATATTTGGCTGTCCTTCTCATGTACAAAATATTGTTAGTTCAAAATGTAAAGTAGTTTCTTGCCTTTTGTCAAGTTTGTGACATTGATATAAATCATGGTTATATTTGAATTGTGTTATAATAATACATGTGTACTGGGAACAGTTCTAATCACAGGCTGAAGAGGAAACTGAAACTATTTGAAACATGATAAAAGATAAACACAGCGAGCAGATATTCTCCAACCTAGAATAAATATTCCTGTATCTGTTTTGTTTCAAATTGGTGGCGAGTCTGTTATTCCTGCATATGTAACACCGGTGCATCATAAAAAAAAATCCATTGCTGGCTGTTCATAAATTTTGAATATATGCATTTTTTTAATAAATTTTTTTGCAATGCAAGAAAGTGCAATTACTGCCACTTTACTGCTGCTTACACTTTAGATCAGGGGTCTTCAAACTTGGCCCTCCAGATGCTGTGGAACTACACATCCCAGCATGCACTGCACATAGTTTTAGCATGCTGTTATATCAAAAAGGTGGCAGTGCATGCTGGGATGTGTAGTTCCACAGCAGCTGGAGGGCCAAGTTTGAAGACCCCTGCTTTAGATATTCAAACTGCTGATACAACATACATACAAAACATGATTTGGACCAGGTGTGCTGATTGATTGATTGAAAGACTAAATAAAGCCCCCATTGCGACACCTGACAAAAAAGCCTCTGACCGCCATCATTGACATTTAAAAATGTCCCTGGAAAAATTACCATCATAGTGACCTCTTCTAACTGTATCTACAGATAACATTTCTTGTAACAAAGGCACCCAATCAATTTTTTTCATCAAACAATCAATTAGTTTCAAGGTATTACTTCATAGGGTGAGGGAAGAACCACATTCTTTGCTGATAGTGATTCCTTATTTCTTTCATTTTGAACTTTTTTTTTATATGTATGGCCCTAAGCAAATTGTTTCATTTAAGGTACATTTGTTTCAATGTACATAATTCTAGCTTTCGTAGCCTACTTACAATCTATATTCCCTGGGAGAATTAGGAGCCAGGGGAGCTACATCGAGCGCACCCTACCGCCAAGTCCGTACTACACCTAGCGACTGACATCACACCTGAGCGCCGCACATGGAGTCGAAATCCGGAAGAAGGAATCCCCGCTGAACAGGGAGAAGAGCATTATCCCTGGTGATTTCAAGGTATAGTAGGGACAGATAGGGCAGCAGTTACACCAACGGACTAGTCCTTTGCGGACGCCGAACTATATTGGGAACTACCGCTACATCTCCATTCCTACACCTAGTCTATTATGACTATAAACATTCAATGTTTTATGTTGTTTGTTTCTTATGCATTTTTAGTTTTCTAAACCTTACAAGTGCTCAATCTCAACTTTATTCTTGTTTATTCAATTTTTGAGCAGCTCTTAAGGTGCCTACACACTTAGAGATATTTTACACGACTTGCCTGATTCCGACGCATCGTGATGACAAATCGTGTAAAATATGCCCAAATCATGAGTGTCCATTCACGATCACGATGCGCATCCCCGCAGGTCATACATCGCATCTTCAGATCTGCCATGCTGTAGGGCAGGTCTGACAATCTCAGTCACGATGCACTGGAATACTTAGCAGACACGATAGATCGTTTGTCACATTGGACAGTTTTTAACACCAAATTGTGCCCACAACTGCTGGGGAGCTGCTGGGGAGGGTTCAAGGGGAAATCGGACACAATGTCGAATCGTGAGCACATCGCCAAGTGTGTAGGCACCTTTAGTCACAGCGCAGACACCATTTCTTCTATATTCCCTACCACATGTGCACACACATACATACGCACGAGGGTTAATTTGTTTTGTCGGAAGCCAATTAATCCACCAGTTTTGGAGGAAACTGGAGCACCAGGAGGAAACTCACGCTAACATGGGGAGAATATACAATTACAGTGAGGGCTGTAGTGGGAATTGAACCAACGACCTCTTTGCTGTGAGGCAGTAATGCTAATCAAAACACCATCCCTCCCCATCCATTTATTAATGATGCTGCTGGTCTCTGAACACTTACAAGGTACCATACTGTATGTCCTTCATACAATGATATGGCCAAAAACTGTACCCCCATATTTGAGACATGGACTACAAGATCATTAATAAGAATGTTGAAAATAATAGGGCCAAATCTTGATCAATATGGTTCGCCATTAATAACTTTAATCCAGTCTGTTTATAACGAATCTTCCATTTTTCAACCAGCTCCCTGCCCATGTAATACAGTTTCCTGTAGGCTGAGTATTTTCATCCTATGTACCAGTCTGTAACTGTATCAAATGGTTTCCAAATCTGAAATATATCATAAAAATTGCATTATAAAGATCAGTTGAAACTTAACCTCCTCATAAAAACTAATAATATTTGTTAGACATGACCATGATACCATACTGATACTGTTTTATCAAATTATTTTCTACAGTGTGTTTCAGGATTACATCCTTCAGAGTCCCTTTAAATAATTTACCCATGATTAAGTCAGAAAATAGTGATCCCTAAATTACTGCTTAGTTCCTTAAGCACACATGGATGAATGCAACTGGAACAGGTGCTTTAACTGTCTAATGGTGGGTACACACTGGGCGATATTACTGAGCGACTGCACGATTACGACATCGTAATCGTGCAATCGCTCAGTAATCGTGCACAAATCGTGCACTTTTATGTTGGAAACGACCAGCGATGCGCACTCCCGCTGGCCGTTTCTGACATTGTACATCGCCTGAACATGCAGCACAATCTGACGACCTCGTCAGGTTGCTGCATGTTGGGGAATGGGGCAGAGAGCCCGGCGCTGAACGATATCGTTAATGATATCGTTCAGCGGCTGTGCTCAATGTCATGAACGACATTGAGCACAGCCTGCCGGGGACACACTACACGATATTGATCAGGGAGCATATCGTGTAGTGTGTACGTACCTTTAGGGAGAGATTTACTAAGCCTTGGAGAGAGATAAAGTAAAGAAAGATAAATTTCTAACCAGTCAGCTCCCAACTGCCATCTTACAGGCTGTGTTTGAAAAATGACAGCTTATTGGTTGCTACTTTATCTCTCTACAAGGCTTAGTACATCTACCCCTTAATCTTGTTCAGTCATAGGGTTCTATTTACTACAATCCTCATTAAAATGCAGATTGTAATGTGATATTTCCGACTGAATTCGCATTGCGAATTCAGGCAATATCACAGGGATTTATTAAAAATCCATTGCAGGGACAGAGCTTGCAAATCCTCTCCGCATCCTTATTACTGTATTTTTCGGAAAAATACAGTAACAAGGTTCCGCGTATGTGCCAACCGGCCACCGCTGGTCTCCCATTCTGCACTGTGCATGGTTAGCTATTTAAAGCAGCAGCTGACCAGGGTCCCAGTGCAGGAGCTGGGAGACCAGCTGCCCGGAGGGAGGACATCACCAGAGCACCGATCACCAGTCCTCGACTCAGGTAAGTTTTTTTTTTTTACAAATTTTTTGTTTAGCAGTAATCAGCTTGCGGTCTGTTTAGACCACACAGCTGAGCACTGGGGCCGGCTCCGGGCTCTGCTCTGCTTGTTAGAGCAGAGCAGGAGTCCAGTAACTGGGGGAAACCCTGGATAACCCCACCTCCAGGTGGCATTATTATCACACAGCTTCCCCCGGTATTTTTTCACATTTTATTTTTAGTAAATCTCAGGCAGATAGCATTTCCCATTACAACAATCGGAAATGCGATCTGTTTTCTAAAAATATGTGATAATTAGGGCTTGGAGTAGAATTTAACGAATTTTACTCCAATTGCCCTTTAGTATATTTAGGTGAAACTACAATAATTTCATTTTATTTTAATAAAAATAATGTTAATAAATAAAGCTCATAAAGACAAATTAATCTGACTGTGTTAAGCAAGTAACATTTAGGGGGGAATTCAATTAGCTGCAGTAAATTACCACATGCTAATTGATCCCTGGTGCTATCCAATTAGCGCCGAAGTACGGCCACCTGAAGCACTTATCTGGGATTTTTGGAAAGAACCTCAGAATGCTCAAAAAAACCCTGCAATAATTAGCCTGTGTTCTGAAAACCATCCACGAAAACACATAGGTCATGAACTTATCACGGCATCTATGTGTCTTCGCCCAAAAACAGATAATTTTTCAGGAGCCAAAAACGCCTCTTATTGAATTGCATGAAGCTGAAAAATGGGGAAAATTCCTTCTTTTTTTTGCACCTGAAAAATTATTGGAGCTAATTAAATTCCACACCTCCCCCCTATAGTGGTGCACATGATGTATACAACAACATTCTAAGCATTTTGGGCCTGATTCAGAGCCGGACGCAATTAGCGCTCGCTCGTCCAAAAAATAGGGGTGGCTATTCAAATGAACCGTTCGCTCTTTGCCTCTAGGTCTGAACGAGCGAACAAAACTTGCGGTAGTTTTTTGGATAAATACGCCCCCTGGCCGCTCGCATCCTACGTCATGTCCGTTATTTATTAGATTAATCGAGTACATCGACCAGCGTATGAACTGCTCGCTGTGGTTGGTTTTTGCTACCACAATCTTGCGAGCAGTTCTGGCTATAAAATAACCCAGTGATGTGATCAATGACGCTGCTGTTTTAATTATGCACACCCATAAAACGCCCGTTTTGACCTTTAAGCACGCCTGCGTTCGGATCTCCACTCCCCGTTTTCAAGCACCTTCCCCTGTTACCACCCACATACGCCTCTTTCTGTCACTCAAAATAGCAGGCATTCGCTATTTAGCGAACAAACGATTTTCGGCCGCACTGACTGGTTCGCGCATTCGTATTACGATTCGTACGCATGCGCAGTTGGGCAAACATTGCTCGGAACGAGCGCACTGCCGCTTACGAGCGGCTCTGAATTAGGCCCTTTATCCTTTGTGAATAAAAACACAAAGAAAACAAAGTTAGGAGATGTGGTTTCTCATTATCTATTACAATTATTATTACGAGATTGTCTATTAGTGGCCCAATATTATAAGTTTCTTTCCTGCTGTTGATATTATTTTTAAAAATTAGCAATCGGCTTTAGCTTCAGTCTGTACTAGTCTGGTTTTCTGTTTATAAATATTTCTATAATGAGGTTTCAGCACCTCCCAGTTTTAATAATGTAAATGCTCTTTTCCCTTTATCCCTATCAATACTTTCTTATATAACCAAGTTGGTAGCAATTTATTCCTAGAAATTTGGAATGCATGTGTATTTGCAAATCATTGAATTTTTTTTCCCCTATTTGGTCTGTGCGGTATTAATTAAGAGTCCTAGTCCCAAGTCTACAATTTATTCTGCAGCTATAAATGTTGAATAGGTGAGTGCAATGTGCTCTGTAATACTACACTCACCCTTGATGAAATAGATGACACTATTCTGATCCATCCTTGTTTTTTTCATTTTGGACCTTGAAGAATACCAACCTAAGACACCCCACCTCAATGTTGTACAGGCACCTTAGTCTCATTGGCTTAAGTCCACCAAGATCTCTCAAGTTGTTGCACTACTATAACTATGGTCCCTCTATTTTTAAAAGGCACAGCAGTCTATAGAAGTCTATGGAGAATGCAACATTGCCAAATTAATCAACATCTGAACAGTCTATCTTTTCAGGGCTTGTTTCCCAGTATCTATTACCCATTGTAGACTGTAGTCTACAACATGACACTTTTTTTTTTGGAGAGGGACCCCTATCCGCTAGTAGACACATGGCCAGAAAGCTGTGCACATGCAGTAACTCTTTCAGGTCCAGCCCAGAAGTAAAGTGATTGCATAAAAGATCATTTTACATCTCAGAGCCCATGTCCCAGAATGTAAATCATGATACATTGCCCCAATACATCATTTCATAATTTCTAATTCCTACCACATTGTCAAGTGACCGTCACTTACCGGGTCAGACCTCTGAGGAACTAGCAGTTTTTACAAGTATTTCCACGCTATCTGTAACCCTCGGCCTAGTGCCTAATCCTAACCTCCCCCACCTGCAGCCTAATCCTAACCCCACAGACCAACTCTTCCGGTGGAGCCTAATCCTAACCGCCAGCATCCTCGGAATGTCGACATTTCATATGGCAGAATGGTGACTGTCAACCATGTGGCCATGTTGCCATTATGAGGATATGGACATGGTGCTGTTGACAGTTTGACCGTGTCATCATTCTAATGTTCAGATTTTAGTGCAGTTACAGACACACTTGTTTCAAATGCTATTTAACGCACATATTTTTTTTTTTAATTTTGAATGTCAATTAATTAGCAATTGTTAATATTGTTTAGGCTCTTAAACATTTTATTTCATTTCAACATTGCAATTTAGGCAACGCTGTCATATTTATAAGTGAATTAAATATGGCCAAGTAAGGGGTTGTGTGTATGGAAACGACAGCATTTTCTCTTTCCACAATTAGAAGTATTTTCATTATTTAGAACTTTTTGCTGCAGTATAATTTGAATATTGAATTTTGTTTTTATTTTTGCTGACAATTTAAGAAAATTTAGAGCTTTGAAATAAGAGCCAAAAAGTAAATTGATGCTAAAGAAGTGCTGTTATATATACCAAATCACACCCCTTTAAATAAAAAATAATACCCCTTATTACAGCAAAATTAAGCTACTGTAAGGTTACACAAAAAAGTACAAGAAAAAAAAAAAGTTAACAAATAACTTTAATTAAACAGCGCAAATAAAAGTTATAGCCGAAGATGAAATTATCTTAACGTGACAAGGCGAATCAATTACTGAAGCCTGGACTCATTTGTCCCATTAAAATGTATGAGGTCGGTATTATTAAATCCACTAATGGGATAGATCCCCCAAATGATTAAGGGTTTCCATTTTATCAGTCTACGTTACATTAACCCAGACTGACAGATAGGAAATAGTCTGCCTGGCTTCTCTCAATTCGCCTTCATTTGCACTCTCTATTTTCTATCATACGTATGACTTTTCTTTCTTCTCTGAAGCCTCTACCATCTCATACTGTTTTCTTGGCTGATGAGGTGCTGTTTCACCTTCTTCAATGTGGCTTGATCTCTGATTTCCTGTGAAGCACAATGAATGTTACATTAGACTGTTCAAAGTCAGTTGGTGCACCATCTGTTACCAGGATTGAAAACACTGAGTAGCAGACGTCAACAGAAAGGAAACAGCTACATGATTTTCATCAGAATATTCATATTCACACAATGGCTGAGATACAGGCGACCGAGAGCTTATTTTTTTCACAGTACACGTGTGTATGTGACAAGTTACTTTTTATGGGAACATGCCGTATGGAATTTGCAGAGATTGGAGCGGGGGTGGAAATATATACGGGCCCCTCTGGGTTTGCGCTGACTTCAAATTTCTGTTCTCGTAACCTGAATGTTCTCCCCCATATCTTTAACTGTCTTCTGATTGGCACAAACAGTTCTCTCCATAAATAGGTGCCACGGCACCTGCAAAGCAAGATAAATATTGTCAGTAAATATAATTAAAAATGTTTTAAGACACAGCTGAACCTGCTTTAGATGAATTAAAAAAGAATTATATTGTGGACGATGGGACATATTATCCTAATAAATAACTTTTACATTACAAATTAGGAGCAATATGTTATGATTAAAAACAAACTTTTTTTTTTTTAAACTGAGCAATCTAAAATTACAATTTGCTGTATACTACTCCTGTTTATAATACATTATTTAGGTAAATAGGGGCACTTTACATCCATGTGTCTAATTTACATATCTCTTTGCCCGTAGAAAAAAGAAGAGTTGGGAGATTTGGGGACATATTTAGAAAAAAAAATTGGGCAAATTTAAGTAAAAAAGTTGAGAAAATGTCTATTATACAGATATCTATGTAGACAAATTTTTGGAGTGGCCCTTAGATCAGTCAGTCTCTCTGCTTAGATATAATATAATGTAATAAATTAATTATATTTAAGCTGGATGCAGGAATTTTTTGTTTAATTTGGAACAGTGGGGCTCAACCTTTTTCAAGCATGGACCCTAAATGTCAGTCAGCCAGTTTGATGAGACTCCCAAAAATGTTTGTTCCCTATAGAATATATTGTCCATCTGATAATCAGAGGATCCTGAAAAAAGATTATTGGACCCCCCTTGGTGTTTTGACCTACAAGTTATGCTCCTGTGATCCCCCACACCCACTAGTCTTCCTAATTTATTTCCTCTCTCATTTTCACCTACTTCTAATGAATCCCTATCTTGTCACTTTATCCTGTCCCTGGTATTACATTGATGCTATCGGTCTGTGTTTTGTATATTACATTGTTTTAATTGGCTGTAGGCCACCCAGTTCAAACTGACTTACACAAAAACAACAAATTAATAATAATAGTAGTATGATCCGAGTGACAAAAACACTAAACAAACATGCATGCATGCACACAAGCACGCACACGTACACACAGAGAACAGAGTAGGCAATTACTGAATAAGTTATTCATAGAATGAAGTTGTTTCAGTGAAATTCTAAATATGTTTCCTAGGCTAAATGTACATCCCATTAACTTGTACCTATCAAAACATTCCATGAGCTGTATAACTGTATAACCTACAAGAACTTAAAGCTCAGAATGTCATTGATAATACACAAGTGATGTTAATCTATATAATAAAATTAAGCGGTGATAAAAAATACATCACCACATTCGTGCATGTTGTACCTAACGTGGCAATGTTATTTGAAATATGCTTGCACAGCCGCACCTGAAAAAGTGCATTCCAGAAGAACATAGTCTCACTTATAGGCAGAGTTCTGGCTGCGACCAAAATGCTTTATCGTGGGCAACCCCATCATTTCTGCACTCTTTACGGTAGGAACACGTCACAGGACCCTTACCCTTTAGTTGTGCCCACTTCCCTTACATGCAATAATTTACTATTAGACTTAATTTAAACTAGCCCTTGTCCTGCCATGTTCTGCTAATCCAGGTAAGGCCATTAGAGGCAAGTGGAAATGGTACGGATCAGAAATCTGCATGTGGCCTGAGAGCAATTTAACACAACTTTTGCTCTGCCAAACAGTGCATTACCCCCTCTGCTTCAGTCCCACTATGTCCTCCTTTAACTTTTACTACATTCTCTACCTTACGTCAGTGTGGGCTGTTTATCTGCCAGCAGATGTTACTGTGAGCATTGGATACAAAAATATCTAGAGCTTTGTGTTATATCCAATGTCCAATGGCAAAATAATAATAAATAAACTATACAAATGCTTTTAAAAAATATTTAGAACAAACTAGAGATGTGCAACCGACCCCCGTGTGTTGGTTTTGAATCTTGATTCATCTTCGTGTTCTGGTTTTGGATCTTTTTTTTTTTTTTTTTTAAACAAAAAATTATAAAATGTCTTTAAAAACAGCTAATGTAATTTTTGCAATCCAAAACCCAAAATTCGGATTTAAAATCCAAAATTCTAACCTCTGGAAGTTTAGAACTGCGACTCGGATTTGTCCGGATTCACAAAATTCAGGGTTGCTTGGATTTCTGAAGAACCGAACCGCAGATCTCTAGGACAAACCAAATAAATAAAAAGATAAATTTGGGTTGGTAATAAAAGATGCAAGAGACCATGAAACTAGAAACTATTAATTAAAGCTGCAAATGAAAAAATCCCATTATTGTCAAATTGTTTAATAAGCTACCAAAGTCCTAGTTGTACGTAGGACGGGGGTCACTCGGGGAATGACTTGCCTATTCTATTGAATGTGCTCTTTGAACCAGATTCTAAGTAATCGTTTGACAGTCAGTGAATGGTGATATGCTTGATGGCCCTAATTAGTGATTTTGTAATTGGGTATCATGTCAGTTGTCATGTATCACAAGGAACACGTCTGAATGCCTTTTCTTCCATATTGTCTCCATTTAAAGTTGCCATTCATTTGGGTACCTGCTCATGCAGAATGTGATAGCCCAGGGGTGCAATTAATTAAAGTAGTTGCACAACTTGGTAGGAATAAGTTTTATCGCCTGAGCTCCAAAGGTCAAATGATGCCGCAATTTACACTTTTGTTGTGAAAAATGAAAATTAGCAATTAACACAAATACATTAATTAACATATGGATAGTTTAGCTTGCCGGAGCTAATGAGGCAAATCATACCTTGCCATATGTACGCTTTCCGCAATGTGAGAAAGTAATATTATTTAAGCTCTTTTTAAATTGCTGACAAAATGGGAATTTACAGAACATGTTTTTCTAGTTATGTAATTTACATTCCTGCAAGACGTGGCGCCAACAGCAGCCGTCTCATACAATGAAGATGTCTCATAAATCAACACGGCACTAGTAATATTTTTGTAGTAGTTGGATGAGTGGTAGGCGCGGAGTATTCATTTAGGAGGGTCACTGATGCTGCACGGCCCAAAGAGGGACCAAGCATTCTAGCTCTCTGCAAGAACCATCATTAGATCATGAGTTTCATTATTTCCTAAGGGAATGATCCTGCTGTGGTAATAGGATCAACACTCTTAATAAATTCAGTACAAATATATTTAAAATTGGGCAGCAGTATCCCCTTTTATAACCAGTCTCAGCAGTATTATAATGACAATAATTATCATTATAACTGAGAAACCAGCGGTATGTGGTTCCCCCACTTTTTTAATTACCTACTGTCAGCATGTGACTATATGCATTAAATAGGAACTGGTCTGATCCCCTACCCTACAATAGGTAACTACTCTCACTCAGATGGTTGACATGGAAGAAGGTCAACATGGCCAAAGGTTGACAGTATAAAAGGTCAACAGGTACAAAAAGTCGACAGGTTCAAAAGATCAACATGGAAATGGTCAACACAGAAATGGTCGACACATGTTTTTTTCATATTTTTAGGGTTAGGCACTTACCGGAGGGTTAGGCACTAGTAGGGATGGTTAGGGTTTTGCTCTTACCCTGATGGTTAGGCTCTAGGAGGGATGGTTAGGGTTAGGCTGCAAGGGGAAGGTTAGGGTTAGGGTAAAGATTAGGATTAGAGAAAAACAAAACATGTGTCGACTATTTCTGTATCGACCATTTATATCTCAACCTTTTGAACCTGTCACACTTTTGTACCTGTCGATCTTCTGTGCTATCTAAATTTTGGTATGTCGATCTTTTTCGAGGTCGATCTTTTGGTGTCAACCAAATTAGTGTCAACCTTTCTATTGTCAACCTTTTGTATCACACCCGAAATGGCATATTTGCAACCTTTTGGAGTACTTGCAAATTAGACAAACAGTCTCAAAGGGACCTGTAAAATGTACCATACAAATAAAGCTATGTCACCTAACAACGCAGGACCTGACTTAGAGTTGGATACAGTGTTGATGTTTGTTACTGCGCATGCACGAATTGTCCTGAAAACCTCAACTGCGCATGTGTACGCAGAGATGTGTCGTTACGTACAGAATCGCAGGCATTAGAACTGCTGGCACTGACCATGGGCGTTCCTGGGAGGTGACCTGAAGTAGAGGCAAAAAAGGCGTGTTATGGAAGTGTCACGGGCAGGGGCACCACAACGTTTTTAGTTTGGGGGGGCAAGATATAATTTAATTTTGGTGCCCACTAAATTTCTGAATGTCACTCCCTCAGGGCCAGCTGTAGTAAGCCGCCACACCACTTACGTGATGACAGAGGTCAGTAGGCCTGAGGGGTCTTTATTTTTGCTGATTTGGCCTCTGTATACAAACATCACTGTTCTCTCCCAATCCCCTTACTCACAGACACAACACTACCGCACAGCTCCAGGAACACATGCTGCCAAAAGCATACTACTCTCCCGATCTGGCCGGGAGCCTCCCAAAAATCAGGTGCCGCTCCTGGTCCCCCGGAAAGGCAGGCAAGCCTCCCGGCAGCCGCCGACCCCTCCTGCCCCCCCCCGATTGTATGAGAATCCCCCGCAGCGGGGGGGCTGGTGGCGTGATTCACACTGAATCGCATCATTTTAGCCCCACCACCTGCTGCACAATGCTGGAAATCTCGGCATAGTGTAGCGGGGACGGAGCCAAAATGACGCCCCCCGCTGTGCCCACAAATGCCGGCCATGCCCCCTGGATTTTGCCGATCTGGCTGCTCCCTCCTGGTAGGGGCAGCCAGAATGGCGGCATCTATGCAAAAGCGCCTCCCTGTACAGACAATTTATCCAACTAGCACTGGGAGAGGAGGAGGACGGTTACCCATGTGCTGCTGGGAGTTGCAGTTTGGCATAAGCTATGGAGCTTATCACTACAGAGCACTGAACCTCACTCTAGGACTACAGAGACCATCATGCAAAGTGAGTTCACCGTGAGAATGACTCGCAGGAACCTACTTGCACCTAATAGGATTGAGCCCAGTGTATGCACCCTGCTATTCCCTGTACTATACACACACACACCACTGCAAATATTCTGTAGTTATGAAATAAGAAAACAATTCAAGGATGAAAAATAAATATACATATCAGTGTGCAATCATAAACATGCACGTATAGTGACTACAACATCGGACTCCACCCAAACACAGACATAGGGACTCCCAATTTTTCCAGTCCAGCAATAACTAATTATGCATTAAATTTATCACATCAGGTGCAGTACACGGGATGTAGTCAATAGACCGGCGGACGCAATACCGCCAGTCTAAATCCCGACTGGACCTGCCCAACTTGAGACTTAGGCATCTGCATTTTGATTCCTATCTTATCTTAAACCCGACGCCGGAGGACTGCCATCCCAATCGTCAGCTGACTGGTAAGTATAACACTTAACCTGGGGATGGGGGGATTAGGTTTCGGGACCCCCGGGGGCAGTCCCCTGGGGAATATTAGGGTTAGGCTAGGGGATGGACGGGTTAGGGTTAGGGACTAGGGGGGAGGTTAGGGCTAGGCACTAGGAGTGGAGGTTAGGGTTAAGCACCCCTAAGGAGGGTTAGGGTACTTACCAGTGACCATCGGGACTTTTCAGCTGCTTAAACATGTGCGCAGTTGAAAAACATTGATCAGGTCCTAAGAGGGTTGGTTTCCTGGAATATTGAGCTTGATTTACTACCTTACGCAGCTGTGATTATGCACGCAATTGGGCAATTGTTTAGTTCTCTGCATGCCTATGCATTGCGTGTGCAAACCGACCGCTGCTATTGGGACTCCAATCGCAGTGACTATCACAGGGTGATTGACATGAAGTGCCATTTGTGGGAGGTAACGGGGGGGTGGTCTTCGAAATGCAGGCGTCAAAGTGCATAATTAGCCACTGCGATGGCCTACGCAGTCTGAGGATTCATAGCGTGCGTGGAAGTTAGCAATTTCTGAGTAAGGTCAGAGCTTGTGCAAGTGTGTGTGAGGCTGTGCTGGTACTCGATTGTACCGATGGTTTTGCAGTCTTGCTAAACAGTAAGTATGTATGTGTGCTAAGTAAAGTGGTCGTCCGTGTGTAGTGCTGCAATGGGATAGCGATTGCGATGGATTAGCATACTATCGCAGTTGAACTGTGTATATAATCGCAATTGCATAAGCAGTTGCCATCCATAGTGAATCAGGCCCATTGTTCACATTGCCCTCCCCACAGGACTGGCCCTACCAGCAAGCCATGTTTGTGGCACACACTCTATGTTGCTTTGAAAAGCATTAATAATTTAGCTGCAAGCAAAAAGGTTGTGATCTCAGAGTAACCTGCTAGTTGTTATGAGTCCCAAGGGCTGCTCCGTGCAAACCCCCTAGAACCAAGGCTAGCAAGGTCTTCCGCCACTAACAACCACCTTTAGAAGTGAGGAACAGGAAGCAAAAAGTCAATGGCATGGCAAAGGAGCCAATGGTGTGGCTTGAGAGCTGACAGTGCGGCTTAGGAGCTTATGGGTGTGGCTTGAGAGCCAGTACACAAGTTGGTGTACTGGAGATGCGGCTTTGACAGCCGATGGTTTGGCTTGAGAGCCAGTACACAAGTTGGTGTACTGGAGATGCAACTTTGAGAGCCGATGGTGCGGCTTAGAGCTGGTAGCAGAAGTTGGTGAGCTGCTGGAGCTGCTAAAGAGCTGATGGTGTGGCTTAGAGCCAGTACACAAGTTGGTGCACTGTAGATGCGGCTTTGAGAGCCGATGGTGCGGTATGAGAGCCGGTACACAAGTTGGTGTTCTGGAGATACCGCTTTGAGAGCCGATGGCAGCACGGAAGCTGTTGGTGCGGCTGGGAGGCTGATGGAGTGGCGTGGGAGCCAGTGGCAGCATGGAAGCTGCTGGTGCAGCTGGGAAGCTGATAGAGTGGCTTGGGAGCCGGTGGCAGCACGGAGGCTGCTGGTGTGACTGGGAAGCTGATAACCGGTGGCTTAGCAATACAGCTGGAGAAGCAGGACACAGTATAGCAAGAAGGCACAGAATACCAACCATACAGCAGACCCATGATGAACCAAAAGGAATGTTATAGTCGGCGAGGCGGCAAAAGGCCAGCGTGCACAAATAGGAGAAGGAACCAATCACGCCATGCAGCGGATAACACGTAGCCTCCTGTGGCATGCAGATCATCTAGCAACTGCGGGAACCAGAACAACAGCATCAGGAGAAGATAAACTACTATTGGGAGACAAGTCGTGACCGCGACTTGTACCAATACCCCCCCTTGACGAGGGGTTGAAGAACCCCCAGAACCTGGTTTGTTAAGAAAATCCTGGAAGCATGTACAGTAGAGCACTTTCAGGAACCCAGGAGTGCTCCTCTGGACCATAGCCTTTCCAGTGGACCAAGAAATGTAAACTGGAAATTTTAGAGTCCAAGATTTTCTCAACCACAAATTTGCTTTGACCACAAACCACAATCAAAGCAGGCCTGGATGGAAACTTGGGCTTAAACTTGACTGTACTGAAGACCGGTTTGAGCAAGGAACAGTGGAAGGTGTTGTTGATATGAAGAGACTTGAGAAATTATGAGAAATGGGTCAATGAACCTCAGACCCAACTTTTGATTAGGTTGGCAAAGCTTAATGTTCTTAGTGGAGAGCCAAACCAAGTAGCCCTTCTTAAGCATACACGACCTCCAATGTTTATCAGCAGACTTCTTTGGAATGGAGAGAGAACTTCCAAAGGTTTTGATGGACCTTGTTCCAAATGCGATGGAGCCAAGAGACAGAAGGCGAAACTGGCAAACTGGGGTCAAAAGAATTTGCTTTGGGATGTTGACCCATGACACAGAAAAAAGGAGACACAGAAGAAGCTGAAAGACACGAGTTGTTAAAAGCAAATTCAGCCAGCAGCAGATGGGAAACCCAGTTGTTATGGCATTTGGAGACATAACAGCATAAATACTGCTCCAGGGACTGGGTAACATGCTCAGTTTGCCCATTGGATTGTGGATGATAAACTGAAGAAAGGCTGAGGCAGATGTCCAAGGAAGAACAGAAGGCTCTCCAAAATTGAGCCACAAATTGTGTTCCTCGGTCTGACACTATATCCTCCGGCAGACCATGCAGATGAAAAATGTGCTGAAGAAATAATTTGGAAAGCTCATTAGCCGAGGGAAATTTAGTCAACGGGATAAAATGCCCCATCTTGCTAAAGCGGTCCTCCACAGTCCAGATGATGGAACATTGGGGAGAAACAGGAAGATCAACAATAAAGTCCATGGCTATGTGTGTCCAAGGTCTTTTAGGAGAGGGGCAGCAACAGACCTGAAGAGGCTGTCCGAGGTGTTTTGTTTCGAGCACAGATCTCACATGCCAGGACAAATTCACAAACATCTTTGAACAGAGAAAGCCATCAGACTGCATGAGAGAGTAACTCAACTGTCTTACTAATACCAGAATGACCGAAAGCCCGTTGAGAGTGGAAATCCAGTAAGACTGACTTCCTGAATCTTTCTGGAACAAACAAAAGACTGGGAGGTTTTTCTGGAGGAGATTCCAGCTGACAGGCCTAAATAAGCTTAGCTAAGTTCCAGGTGATAGCACAGTGAATGCAGGACTCCGGGATAATTGGTTCATCAGAGCAAGTGGTCTGCTGGACTGGAACAAAGCTCCTGGAGAGAGCGTCAGCCTTGATGTTTTTAGAACTGGAATGTAAGGAGATAAGGAAATTGAAGCGGGTAAAGAATAGTGCACAGCGTGCTTGTCGGGAGTTCAGTTTCTTGGCCGATTGGATATATGATAGGTTCTTATGGTCGATAAGAACCGTGACTTGATGTTTGGCCCCCTCAAGCCAGTGTCTCTAGTCCTCGAAGGCCCACTTAATTGCGAGTAACTCCAAATTCCCCACATCATAATTGCATTCTGCCGAGGTAAATTTGTGGGAAAAATAAGCACAAGGATGCAATTTATTGTCGACTGAATCTCTCTGGGACAGGATGGCTCAAGATCCAATCTCGGAGGCGTCCACTTAAAGAATGAACAGAAAGTCCGGGTTAGGATGATGGAGGACTGGAGCCTGTGTGAAGGCGGTCTTAAGAGCCTCAAAAGCCTGAACAGTCGTAGACGTCCAGCTGAAGGCGTCCGCTCCTTTCTTAGTCAGTTCTACTATGGGTGCCACTATAGTTGAGAAAGACTTGATGAATCTTCTATAGTAATTGGTAAAGCCGAGGAAGAAGCCAGTACAGCTTTGACTTTACCCATATCCATGGAAAAGCCCTGGGAGGAAATAATGTAACCTAGGAACGAGACTTGGGTGACATCAAAATCACATTTCTCCACTTTTGCAAGACTTGATGAACATGCTGGTGATGTTGGCCTACAGACTGAGAGAAGATAAGGATATCATCGAGGTAAACGACCACAAAACTTCTCAGGAACTCTCAGAGGATGTCATTAATGAGATCTTGGAAGACCCCTGGAGCATTAGTTAGGCGAAAGGGCATAACTAGGTACTCACAATGTCCAGAGTGTATACTAAAGGCCATTTTCCACTCGTCCCCACTCCTAATTCCCCCTAATTCAGATCATATTATATGCACCTTGGAGGTCAATCTTAGAGAAGATGTTGGCTTGGCACAGCTGATCGAAGAGTACCGAGATGAGAGGTAGCGGTTAGAAGTTTTTCATGTGATGTTGTTCAGACCCCTATAGTCAATGCAAGGATGGAGAGACCCGTCCTTCTTCTCAACTAAGAGAAATCCAGCCCCAACCGGTGACTTAGAGGGGTGGATAAATCCCTTCACCAACGCATCCTTGATGTAATATTTCATCGCCCTTTCCTCTGGAATGGATAGCGAATACAACCGGCCTTTAGGTAGTTTGGCACCTTGAAGTTAATTGATGGCACAGTTGTATGGCTGATGTGGAGAAAGGACATCCGCCAGCTGTTTGGAGAAAACATTGGCATAATCATAATATTGAGCTGGGATGACTGGAGGAATTACGGCAACCACAGGTTGAACTGATCGAATAGGAATTGCAAGACAGCGAGTGTTACAGGCACAGCTCCATCTGATTATTTTCCCTAAGGACCAATCAATAATGGAATTATGATCCCTGAGCCACTGGAGACCGAGAACAATTGGAGCTAATGGACACCAGAGAAGATTTAAAAAAATTGTGTCTGAATGAAGAACTCCACCTGACATATGAAGAGAAGGTGTTTTAAATCCAATGTGACCACTGGAAACCAATCCTCCATCCAGTCTGCAGATAGGGATTTCCTGATCCAATGGAATGGTGGGTACACCCAGCGACTGAAAGAAAAGAAAATCCATATAATTGCCAGCCGCCCTGCTATCCCGGAAAGCCAAAGTAGTCAGAGTAGAGTTACAGAGTTGGACAGCAACAGGAACTAATACTGAATTCTTGGAGGAAATTGGAGCCAGGCCTTGCCTTTTACTGGTCTGAGTGGACAACTACTCACTGTATGCTCCTTGTCACCACAATACATACAAAGGTCTTGGGAACGTCTCTTGTGTCTCTCTTCAGGCGATAACCGAGAAGCACCAATTTGCATTGGTTCTTCTGAATCAGAAGTTGCGACCCAAGCAGGAGAGTGAGATGGTCTTGTCGGAAGATTTTATTCCCGTCTTCGTTCCCGGAGACATCGGTCAATCCTGATGGCCTTGTGCATGAGGTCATCCAGGGACTCAGAAGGAGGATACTGAATGAGGATATCCTTGATGGCTTCAGAGAGCCCAAGACGAAACTTGCTGTGAAAGGCCAGGTCATTCCAACCAGAATCAGTTGCCCATCTGCGGAATTCTGAGGAGTAAGCTTCCGCTGCCTTCTGACCCTGCCTGAGGGAACGCAACTTGGACTCGGCCAGGGCAGTTCTGTCCGGGTCATCATACAATAAGCCCATAGCAGTAAATAAGGCATTGACAGACTGCAGCGTGGCATGGGTTGACAGCAATCCAAAGGCCCAAGTCTGAGGAACCCCCAGGAAGGGGAAATGACTAGAGCCACTCGTTGCAGTTCTGTCCCTGAAGAGATGTTAAAGAACTGTCGACGATTCCCAGAAAATCGATCCGGCAGAGCGACTGAAGCTACAGGAGACAGGACCTCCTCGACATGCAGGGTAAGCTCTTGGACTTTCTGTGTGAGTACTTCAATTTGTGCGGCAAGCACCTGGGCGGGATTGTGCGCCTCTTCCATGGCTACATAAATTATTATTTTGTTCTCTTACAACTAGACACGTTCACCGGCACTTAGATGGCCGCCTGGTCTTGCGACTTGGGGTAGTAGCAGTTTGCATGAATAACCAATGAGATCCAGTGGAGACATGAGGAACAGGAAGCAAAAAGTCAATGGCACAGCAAAGGAGCTGATGGTGTGGCTTGAGAGCTGACGGTGCAGCTTAGGAGCCGATGGTGTGGCTTGGGAGCCGGTACATAAGTTGGTGAACTGGTGATGTGGCTTTGAGAGCCGATGGTGCGGCTAAGAGCCAGTAGCAGAAGTTGATCAGTTGCTGGAGCGGCTTTGGGAGCCGATGGTGCGGCTTGAGAGCCGGTACACAAGGTGGTGTACTGGAGATGCAGCTTTGAGAGCTGATGGTGCAGCTTAGAGCCAGTAACAGAAGTTGGTGAGCTGCTGGAGTGGCTTTGAGAGCCAATGGTGCGGCTAAAGAGCCGATGTTGCGGCTTGAGAACCGGTACACAAGTTTGTGTACTGGAGATGCGGCTTTGAGAGCTGATGGTGCGGCTAAGAGCCAGTAGCAGAAGTTGGTGAGCTGCTGGAGCAGATTTGAGAGCAGATGGTGCAGCTTAGAGTTGGGACACAAGTTGGTGTACTGGAGATGCCACTTTGAGAGCTGATGGTAGCACGGAAGCTGCTGGTGTGGCTGGGAAGCCGATAGAGTGGCTTGGGAGCCGTTGGCAGCACGGAGACTGCTGGCATGCCTTGGAAGCCAATAACCGGTGGCTTGGCAATACAGCTGGAGAACCAGGACACAGTATAGCTAGAAGGCACAGAATGCTGACCATGCAGCAGAGCTGAGAGAACCAAAAGGAACGCTATAGTCAGCGAGGCGGCAAAAGGCCAGCGTGCACAAATAGGAGAAGGAACCAATCACGCCGTGCTGTGAATAACACATGACGTCCTGTGGCGTGCAGATCACCTAGCAACTGAGGGAACACGAACAACAGCGTCAGGAGAAGGTAAACTGCTATTGGGAGACAAGTCGTGACCGCGACTTGTAACACTAGTTTGATATAGCACAATAGCCCTCCTATGGGTAGTCTATACTTTAATAGTGAGTAAATCCAGCACACATTTCATTTGCAGAATCCATCACCTCTAATGACTTTATCTAGTCATTATTGTTTTGTTTTTTCCCCATCTATCTTTATTTCATCACTGTAACAAACACGACTGTTTTACGTTTTTTTTTTTTTTCATTTTATGCTCCTTGAACAAAAGCTATTTACAGTAAGGAAATTATTAAATCTGATTTGTTTCAAAGAGGGGAGGTGTTATCCCAACAAACATAGAAGCTTAGAAACAAACACAGATCCCAATTAAATATTGTAGTGAGAGGAAGACTTGGTAAATTGAAATTTTAACATCTGAACAAAATCTTTGCCAAACCACTGCAGCTTTGGCAGAAAACGGGGTGTGAGGGAATTTTCAATTCCGACACTGAGATCTGATTTAGTGAACAGTTGCTTCAGAATTTTGAGCACCAGATATTGGCAAACTGATAACCTCTGCGTTATAAGAAACCATTGTTTTTAAAAGTCTATATTGAAATATTAAATATTCCATAATGCTCTGCACTCTTATATGTGAAACTAGATGTTGTCCCCAGCACTGCCTGGGTCTTTTGTTTCCCTCTGTTGCCATCTCTCTCTCTCCAGTCCTCTATCTCCCCCTCTTATTCCATCTCTCTCTTACTCCTCATCTCTTTATTTCTCTTAGCACTTGATTTTATTACAGTATATAGATTATGCTTAGCATTACCTTATTTTACTTTTCATCTTTGCTATTGTACTTTGTGGACATCTTTGGTTTTTAATCTCAGTCTGTGGCCTGTGCACGCCTGTATGCCTTTCTCCTTTCCTGTATACTGTTATACATTTTTGGTTGTGGATAATGCTGTGATGTTGTTACTGGGTGATTATCAGGAGAGTCTGTATTTATATCATCAGGTGGTATGTGATTAGTAAGTGTGTTATGTGTTATGCTGGAACGCTATAGGAAGTGACATCACTCAACCCAATGGAATGGGTCAGAGCTTACACCAGCTGTCTCTAAACTGAATAGTGATGACATCAGTTTTATCACTCTTCAGCTTTATATATACAGCAGATATGCTATTTGCTCTGCTTCATAAGGGTTTCAAGTTGAAACATTGTAGCACTGAAACATTTCAATGCATCCACTTTGGGCCGTGACTAGGGGCGGACCATAGCAAAATTTTGGTAGCGGTCAGGGGATGTCATTTTAACCTTTCTGGCCCCCCCCCTCTCTGCTCTGAAAACAATGGAGTAGGGGCTTCTTCTCAACGTGCACTCTGCATCGCCTGCGCTCAGTATTTATGAGCCGTCATAAAATTGGAAAAAATCCCAAAAGCAACATCCAGTGGTTTACAAGCCTCTGACAACATGGTGAATATTAAAGTTCCCGACTTGGCCATCAGAAGAACACTGAGTAAGTGTAGCTTTCAAGGGATGGTAACCAGTACAAATCCCTTTCGTTCAAAAACAAAGAACAAACAAAGATTACCAAACATAGCTTTCCTACCAGCATGGTAGTGCATGGCTGAGTTCTCAAGGTAGTTTGTATATATATATGTACGTATAGTAAAGCTCCTGGTGTGTTGCATAAAAACAAACCTTTAAGTGATAAGTGTAACAACTTGTTTAGTAAGGAAAAAGTGTGTTAGTGCAGATATATGAAAGATACATTAAGTGTTGACTTTCACAAGTGGCATTTATAACCAATTTATTTAAACATATAACAGACATAAAGTAAACAAATAGCTCAATAGACCTGCACACAGTTTTAAGCAGCAATAAGCCAATCTCTAAATTGTAGAAAATAGTGCTACAAAGTGCCGTGTGCTGTGCAAAATATATACAGGGGCGCCGAGAGGGGGGGAGCAGGTACAGATTACCCAGGCTTCCTGAGGGGCCCATCAGGGGCCCTGGTCCGGCGCCGCCCCTCTCCTCCCTCACAGCAGCCCAGCACACAGTGAGTGCTGAGCTGCAGTGGAGAGTGCTCGTGGCTGCAGTCTCCTATGCCTGTGGGGGGGAGCGATCACACTGATCGCGCCCCCCTGGTTTGAGCAGGGCTGTGGAGGCTCAGAGCGCCCCCCGCTTCGCGGCGCAACATAACTTTTTGTTCTTTTGCCGGGAAGGGGGCGTGGACACGCCTCCCGCGATTAGGCCACGCCCCCTATTACCCGGGCCCGCCACGGCTCTCAGCGAGCCTGAATATATATATAAATATATATATATATATATAATCCAACTGAGAAGCTGCACATCCAGCGTATTATATACTATTAATGAGGTGCTACATTAAGGGCCAACTGAATGGAGCAAAATTTAGAACATGCACAGAGATGGGCACTCTCGATATAGAAAAAATTTAAATATTTTTATTGAAGCTCACATATTTTTCAATCGATAGTCTAGTCGACGTTTCGGTCTCCTGGACCTTTGTCAAGACACAGAACATCCAAACTGCACAGCCACCACCAAAGACAGATAACCCACAGTCACCCCAGACCAGCCTATATACCCCTCCCCAACGCCAATTGTCTACACCTGTGTCAAAACCAATCATCAATAATTAACTCAACAGTAGAAAAGCAAATGCAAGAAATGCCATGTACGTAGCAACCAGTAAGGAATCCACCTTACCTAATTATATCGATCCAAGAATGGGCTATAAATATAAAGCCAGTCTATATATATTATCTTAATTGGTAGGGTAATGACACGCTGCGTTCCAAACCCTGGAACGCACTAAAGCCGGAAGTAACACAGACCATCCGCCACACCACCGGAACTCACTACCGCAGCATGCATAGGCTGCGTCACAGTATGTCACCCGGGACCTGAACTCAGGTCACGCATCACATGACTTGCAGGGGCCCGTCCACAGCACATATGAGCAGTACAACAATCGAACAAGGAAGCCCTGCGTTCCACCAATCTGGAACGCAAGCTGGAGCATGCGCATCCGGCACGCAGCAAGTCACGCGGGACCTAAACACAGGACGCGCCCCACCTGACCAGACATAGCAACTAGAAACAAAGCAGGCTTGCGCTCCACTAACCTGGAACGCAAGCTAGAGGAGGGCATAGACAGGAAAATCGGGGGTGACTAAACAACTGTATATTATACCATAGAAAGGAATACATCAATTAAAATGCATAGCACATCACACATATATAGTCTACAAAAAATTATAAATAAAATAAAAATAACAATAACGTATGAATCACTGACCCGTAAAAGGGGGACAATGGTTTCTCTAAACTATTTAGGAAAAAAATAAGCAATGTTGTATTACAATACCCATCACTAGATGATAACGCAAGTCCAAAGATTCACAGACCCAGACCCGCAAAAACTGGAAAAGTCTGAACAAATTGAATTTTTAAAAAATGATTAATAATGCTTATTTGATTCTGTGATAAAATAATTCAGAGTTCCTCAGGCAAGAGAAGGCAGCTTTCCAACGTGTTTTGTCCTTCTGGGACTTTATAAAAAAAACAATATCTGATAGTGATAGTGTAGTAATTAGTTACACCGTGATTTACGTATATGAATAATAATATGTGCGTACCGTAAGTATACTTGTATATTAAGCATATATGAAAACAATCCTTAGATCCCAGTTATAGGATCCCACATTGGATGTAGCCTGCAGCTTTTGGGCCTGATTCAGAGCCGCTCGTAAGCGGCCGCTCGTTCGTTCCGAGTGATGTTCGCCCAACTGCGCATGCGTACGGATTGTAATATGCATGCGCGAACCAGTCAGTGCTGCCGAAAATCGTGTGTTCGCTAAATAGCGAATGCCTGCTATTTTGAGTGACAGAGTGAGGCGTTTGTGGGTGGTAGCAGGGGAAGGTGCTTGAAAACGGGGAGTGGAGATCCGAACGCAGGCGTGCCCAAAACGGGCGTTTTAAGGGTGTGCGAACCAGTCAGTGCGGCCGAAAATCGTGTGTTCGCTAAATAGCGAATGCCTGCTATTTTGAGTGACAGAGTGATGCGTTTGTGGATGGTAACAGGGGAAGGTGCTTGAAAACGGGAAGTGGAGATCCGAACGCAGGCGTGCCAAACGGGCAAAACGGGCGTTTTAAGGGTGTGCATAATTAATAAAGCAGCGTCATCGACCACGTCACTTGGTTGTTTTATAGTCAGAAATGCTCGCATGATTGTGGTAGGAAAAACCAACCACAAGAATAGCGAGCAGTTCATACGCCTTTCGATGTGCTCGATTAATCTAATAAATAGCGGACATGACGTATGATGCGAGCAGCCAGGGGGCATTTTTTTCAAAATTACGTTCGCATGTTTTGTTCGCTCGTTCAGAGATAGAGGCGTGAACAGACCGCAAAGAGCGAACGGTCAATTTAAATAGCAACCCCCTTTTTCTGAATGAGCAAGAGCAAATAGCGTCCGGCTCTGAATCAGGCCCTTTGTCTCTCCACCCCACAGTAGTCAGGAAATCACTGACCAGACTATTACAACCTTTTTGGAGCAGAATAATTTGCTTCCATAGTGTGGTATGTTTAGTAAATATTAAATTTTAATTCACAAAGTACATATATCACACATAATACACAAATGGTAAAAAGGTAACAATGGCACAAATGGTCTGTTCCTTTTGGGGTACGTCCAGATGACATCAGTATATGTTAACTCAAAGCTCATATGAGGTAGGTATATATGGTAAGGATGGTGTGTCAATCCCAAAGTGTTTTGCCTCTCAAAAGGCTTCCTCAGGGGTCATATATATATATATATATATATATATATATAAAACATAGCAAGAAAGGACATCTGCACTGACGGTCTTAAATATATGAAATATATATATATATATATATATATATATAACCTTGACAAAAGGGCGCCTTGGCCCTGAAACGTTGGTGACAATATACTTATATATATTTAAGACCCTATATATATACAATATATATTTAAGACCCTCAGTGCAGCTGTCCTTTCTTGCTACGTTGAATCCACATCTGTAGAGGGCATCATCACCTAATAGTAGTACCGAACCTATTGGTTTTGTTTATATATATATATATGCACATATAAAATTTTATTTTATTGCATCTGTGAACAGTATTGAAAGTATGCATCAGGTGAATCTCTCCATTCATCATAATGCTATGAGACATGATCCCAAACTGTTATGACCACAGTAGAGCAATGATACTTGCCATGTTTTTTTTGCTCATTTCTTCTGTCTGGTCAAATTACATTATAGGCAATTATTTTTTAACTTGGATATGTAAAGCTGTAAAGGTACAGTAAGCGCTACATAACATAAATTTTTGAAGGGATGGGTACGGGATCCCCACGGCGCAGGGTGAGCGCCCCCCCCCATGTGCCCCGCACACCCTGCATCCATTGTTGATACATCCCTGCAAATATCTCCCATGCACAATGAATCACTGAACACTGTGTTCTTTATACTAACGCAGAGCAGCGCTGATAGACAGATGGTTTATTTCATGATGTCAGGCAGCATAAAGTATTATTGGTTGTCTGACTTAGATGTGGCAAACTTCCAAACTCTGAAAATAGAAAGTGCAGGAACACCTTTGTAGTATGGAGATAGATTGTGAGAAAGCGGAAGCAGAACAGTGTTTTCAGTCTCATATGTAAACGTGGCTGTGAAGTCAGTTTATACTTCACAATGCTTTATCGCTTCTGTTTTACGTTATGTGGCTGACGTAGGAGCAGAGCCGTAACTAGACTTTTTGGTGCACTGTGCCAGAAAGAGCATTGGCGCCCCTCTCATTTTTCAAAGGGACATAGGCCCTGATTCAAAGCCGGACGCTCTGACAGAGCGCTCGCTCTGAATCAGGACCGGGCTATTTTCTTTTTTGAACGGCCTCTTGGCCGCTCGCATAGCTGTGGGTGACCACCCACAGCTATAGTGAGCAGCCAGGAAGATGGTCGCGATGGTCAAGACCATCGCGACCATCGGGCTTGCGACGAGACCCTTGTGGTAGGGTCTCGTTGCCGCAAGCCCCAGAGAGATTTCGGCTCTAACAGAGCCGAAATCTCCCACTGACATCACTCGTGATGTCAGTGGGGCCGTCCCCAAACGAAGGCGTTCACATGGGAACGCCTCCGTCTGGGCAGCTACCCCCCCCCCCGGCCCGCCCACCAAAGGGGGCATGCTGTCACTCAAAATCGACAGCACGTCCCCTTTGGTGCGAGACCCGGAGTGACGGCTTGCCCGTTGCTATCCGGGTCTCGTGCATGCGCATGACGGAGCCGGCTCCGTCGTGGCCCACCATCGACCCGGTTGTGAGCGCACATCGCTTGCGACCGGGTCAGAATCAGGCCCAGAATGCACCCAAGAAAGGGCCATGGCTTCATGAGGAATGGCCAGGGAAGAGATAGGAGAGGCCAGAAGATGTTGGGGATGAAATATGAGGAAGCTACAAGCAAGAATGATAATAAACAGAAATTTGACAGGCTCAAACAGCGCTCCCTGACCTGTGGTGCCCTGTGCGATGGCATCAGCCGCACTACCCTAGCTACGGCCCTGCGTAGGAGCATGGATTCAGTGATGCATGTTATTTTCTGTGCAGTGCAGAAGATACTGGATGAGATAACCTGGTATGTGAATAGAGCCATGGTTTGTAATTTGGTGTATTTCAGCTAATATGAGGGTCTTGCATCAGTTTGTGAAATAAAGAGCAGTAATATAACTATTGCCAATTATATGATTATAGGAATTTGACATTGAAACTTGTTAAGTTCCCCTTTAGAGACAGATAAAGTACCAACCAATAAGCTCCTAACTGTAATTTTTCAAAACACAGGGCCTGATTCAGCAAGGATCGCAGATGCTAATACGTACGCAGACGGCCGATGTTTGCTTTCTGCGCATGCATAGCAGTGCACGTGCGCAAGCGGCTCGCTGCGAACAGGAAAGCGATTGCAGAGATCAGGCAGATTCATTGTAAAGTGATTGACAGGAAGTGCAGTTTGTGGGTGGTTACGGGGAGTGGTCGGCTGAACGCAGGCGTGCCAGTGCGTTTGAACGCCGCTACAGGGGCGTACAGAAAATTATCCGCAGCGTCAGCATGCGTAGTTTGAGTGTTCACTGCGTACAGGAAAGTTAGTAATTTATAAGTGAGGTCTGACCTGCCTTAATTGTGCGGGTGGCTCCGATGGTACTCGATATTACCGATGTTTTAGCTGGGTCGCAAGGTATTATGGATATGCGAGAGGGGAAGTGGGCGTCTGCATGTTGTCCGTGCGAGTGCTTTGCAGATGCAAACATTAGCGTACTCATGCAGCAGACTTGCGTACGTGCTTGCTGCCGCAATCGTGTCGGCAATCCTTGCTGAATCAGGCCCACAGTCTGTAAAGTGACAGTTAAAAGCTGATTGGTGGGTACTTTGGGGCAGATGTACTAAGCACTGGAAAGTGATACATTTGAGAGTGATAAACTACCAACCAATCAGCTCCTAACTGTCATTTTTCAAACACAGCCTGTAACAAAACAGTTAGGAGCTGAGTGGCTGGTAGTTTATCACTCTCCAATTTATCACTTTCCTGAGCTTAGTACATCTCCCTCCTTTATCTTCATCCACTTGATCTCTCTACAAAGCTTGATACATCTAGCCCTTTGCAAGTTGTGCACCACCTTTGGCTGCAGTTGGCACTTGGAGGTGGGTATCACTGTGCACGTAGAGGTGCTGTACTGGAGAGGATAGTCCATCCCTTTGAGTATTCCTGAGATTTAGGAGTGCCAGAAACACACCTGCACCGTCTCTAGAACATTGCTGAAGCAGGTATTTAGCAGAACCAACTTTCAGCAAGGCCATTAGACTTGGGTATCTAGGGCTACTTGACTAGTCCTGTGGCTGATATCCCACTGTGATGTGAAGTGACTGAACTCGCTGCTTTATAAGCACAGCATTATCAGAGAAGCGTTGCTAAGGTATGTCATGTTGAGAAGGGGCCTTATCAATTTGTTGATCACAGAGGTGCTTGTAATGTTGGACAAGTGTTTACGAAGTGGAACAACAGAAGACACCTTTGTGGGACACTCTTGTGATAGTTATATTAAAATATATCCTTCATTGAGTTCAACGGCAAAAAAGCAATAACTACAGTTATAGCTATAAAAAACGGATCGGTCCTATTTCAGCGAATTAAGCAATTCAGGATGAGTCAAACACATTCATTGTAACCTATACATAATAGATTGGTAGTCCCATCCCATTTGAAAAAAATAATGGGACAATATTGTATTGGCATAATTTTGACCTGTACAGTACATGACAGGTTGGTAGCCCAATCCCGCTTTATCAGAATAACGAGCTGACGTGATTGGTAGTCGTTAGGTGTAGTAGGACTATAAATACTGTGTAGCAAAATGTAAACACTGTAATAAGGTAGCTAAGTCACATTTAGGCCCGTATTAAATTAGTTTCGCACCCACGATTCTTTTCCGCCTGCATTAAGCAGTATTTTGTCAAGAAAATAAGTACTCCTGTCAAATTTGGGGTACTTGAAAATGGGTGCAAGCATGGTTTAAATTCGCTAAAGGGAAGTTTTAATTGATGCAAAAAATGCAACTTCAGCAAGCACCTGCAATAAAAAAAACACCTTCCCATACTTGCAGACCCCCCAAAAAGTCTATTTCGCTACTTTTTACATGTGTACCCCCACTTTGTACTTTTTCACCCCCATTTACAAAGTCATTTTTTGTGATGTTCCTCACTTTTTTTTTTTTTTATGCAGTTATCCTTTGGGGGGCTGTCCCAAGGGTGCACAGTGGTTTCCGCACCTTTGCACCCCAAAACCGCAATTCGGCACTTTTTTCCACCTGCTATTCAGAGTCGAAACTTTTTTGCCTATTACATTGCATTGACTTTCCGCATATGCAAAAAGTCTTTGCAATTGAATAGGGTGAAAAGTTTCCGCCTGGTGAAATGACGTCATTCGCAATAATTTTTCGCAGATTCCGAGTTTTCGCCGCTAATTGAATACGGCCCTTAGCTGGAGTAAGCAGCACATAGCATGTAATTAACAAGTTGATTGTACCTTACGTAGGAGATAATCAGGGGCTGACGGCATTGGTACAAGAATAAAACATATTAGTAATTTCCCAAAGTGTATCATTGGTGTAATTGTTGTATAACGGTGGTTCTGTCTTATCATAATGATATGAATCATGTGAGTTATTAATGTATTTAGCGGTATATTCAGCCCGGTTATTGGTAGCTGTAAAAAGAGAAGAATAAGTAGTGAGTATTATATAATACATTATTAAGAAGCATAAATCACTTAGAATAAATAGATAACGCATGAGAGTTTTGTAACATTGTTGCCATTGTAGTAGGGCATGGTAACCTGATATAATCAGACTTTGGGTTACCGGAATGATTTATGGAGTGAGGGTGATGGAAATATAATACAAATCTAGTAATCGAATATGTATATAAATAAGGAGATCTAAAGCTAATATATAGATATGATCATAAAAGTAAAGAGTGCAGATTAAATTAGTGAGGGTAAACTATCATATACATATTTACAGAATAATGTATTGTGTGAAAGCTAAGAAATATATTAATACAGTACCTATAGGATAATGTCAAAAAGGTCTAAAATGTGGTACAGATGTTAAAAAATAGGTGTATAAGATAGAGATGAGCCGTTCAATTTCGCTGAAAACCAAACACCAATGGCGTCATGAGGGAATCAGTATGATTTACCGCTGCCCGCATGGCCGGCGGTTCAAACCCCGACAGCGGAAGCCTGGCAGGGGTGAAGATCCCGACTGCTAATTTAGGTAAGTACCGCTAACCTAATTCCCCACCCTAACCCTAACCCTCCTTTAGGGGTGCCTAACCCTAACCTCCCCCTCAAGTGCCTAACACTAACCCCCCTCTAAGTGCCTAAACCTAACCCCCCCTTCCCCGTAGCCTAAACCCAAGTTTCCTGAGGGGGTGCCTAACCCTAACCTCCCCCCGGGGGTGCCTAACCCTAACCCCCCATTCCCCTAGCCTAACCCTAACCCTCCAGGGGGGCTACCAAATCACCCCGGGAAAGGGTTGCTGCAGTGTGACCAGAGCCGTAAGTAGACATTTTGGTGCCCTGTGCCAGAAAGAGCATTGGCGCCCCCCCCATACTTGAAAGTTTAAACAGGGACAGTGCATGGGGTTGTGGTCACACAATAGTACAAATTCAAATGACACTACGCAGCAGTACAATCTTATTCACATTACATTGCACAGCAGTACCCCCTGTTCACATTACACCCGCACACTTGAGCCCCTTATTCACAATATACCGGACAGTAGAGCCCCTTATTCACGTTATCTCACACAGTAGTACTCCTCAGTGGCGTCCCTCACTGCACTGACACCCGGTGCGGGCAGGGATAGAGTGCGAGCAGCACCAAAAAGGGGCATGACCTTGTCTGCATGGAGCGTGGCCTCATGGCCAAACCCCCGTTTCACATTATCACTCGGGGGGTGGTGGGTGCCGGAGGCGCGAACGGCCCTGTGTGCAGTGCCGGCTCCCTCACTGTGACAGGAGCCGAGTGCTGCACTTAATGCTACAGTGCCGCACCCAAATCCTGTCACTGAGGAGGAGTCGGCAATTTGGTGTCACCCCACGGTGACACCAAGGGATAAGGTGAAGGGATAAAACTGTTGCTTTACCTCTCATCTGTATTATCTTATGTAGTTGTCCATTTTAAAGATACAGTACCTCTGTTCCTAGTGTTGATAAAATGGCTTAGAATTACTTCTGTGTTTTACATTTGATACTTAATATTACAAAGGTCCTGAAAATCATTGCGTATAGTGAAGGCATGCATACACTTCACCTCCATTCTAGTTTTACGACTTTATAACAAGATTTTACCACTAATCAGCAGTGAATGTCAGGGGATAATCAAGTCTATTGTTCAAAGGTTCTTGCAATAAGCTATTGAAAATTAGTACAGTACATGCAGCCTTATTGAATTATAGCTTTGCATTGGGAAACATTTGAAGACCCTGTATGAACTCTGAAAGTTACTTTACCTCGAAACTACACTAAAGAGGAACAATCAGAGTCTAGTAGGCGTTTCTTCAGCACGAGTCACTAGTTCAAATCAATCTAATACAATAGGATATCAGAATATTCAATGATCTTAATACACTATGTTACACATAGATTTCATTTAGTGATGATAATATGTCAGGGTCTTAAACATTTTTAAAAGTATGAGTTATGGACACGATGGGAGAAGCTATTATATATATTGATTGATTGATTGTATCCTGAGGATAGAACCTTGAATAGAGTTCTGAAAGGTTGATATATTTACTTACGAATATATTGTTTTCTTTGTGAAGTCGCTGTGAGTGCCGCCTATTGCGCTATAGATTCTGTCCTTTTGCTTGCTTGGGAAGGGCAATTGAGGAAGGCACCAGGCGCACATTTCAGTTCTGTCCAGATGGAGTGCCGGCCATAATTGCTGTATATATAAATATATATATACTTCGGAAGGATGGCGGCACTTGGAAATAAACAGTCACCACAACAGCATGGCTACAGGTGCCGAGCAATGATGTGGGGAATGGTATGAGGTTAGTGATTACATGTTATTCATTGCCCTGATGATGATGTAATAAACTAGCATCAAAACGTTGGTGTTCCACCTGCTGTTGTGGTGACTGTTTATTTCCTAGTGCCGTCGTCCTTCCAAAGCATATGTTGGGGCTCCTTGCGGGGGTCACCTATGGAGGGCATCGGAGTTTGTACTCATTCAACGAGGGTGCCGCCCATTAGGATTATATATATATATAATATAGAATACAGAAGAGGACTGGCACTCGTAGCTGCAAATGAAGTTGTAGTTGGGTGCCCTCAGCACATAAGAAATACACCGAAGGACAAAGCTGTGGCACTCCAAAATAGTTGCTGTAAAAAGGTATATATTTGGCAATAGTCTTGCCGACGTTTCAGAGCTGCGTTCTTTTATCAAGGCAGCCAAATATACAATGCTGGTATCGAAAATGACAAACATAACATGTAGATAACACTCCCCTTAAATAGGCAGTGAGAGACACTGGTCTGGAGCAGACCGGGTAGATCGCGACCACGCTGCGGCCAGGTCCCGACGCGATGACGTCAGTCAACCGCGACAGGGTTGCCAAGCAACCACACCCGCGCTGCGGACAAGACCCGTCGCAATGACGTCAGTCTGCCGCGACAGGGTTGCCAAGCAACCGCGGCTGGGCAATGCAGCGTCTCACCCGGTCTGCAAAACAGACCTCAGTGATGATAATACAAAGTGCATATGGCTATCAAAAGGGTGACTGCTGGGCTCATCTATATCAATCATCAAACAGCACACTGCTGATCACATAGATGGTACAAAAAACTTCTGTCAAATCGCCACTATACTCACATGTGTCTAACCACTGGATTAAATGCAAGAAACTTGCTGGACAATAAAGTAATGCAAAGAATACCATCCAATGAATATACGTGCATAAGCTCATACAAAGCCCGGCGGACAAAGGTGGTGCGATCGTGATACAAGATCTGTCCATGTACCAACAGGAATGCACCCGTCAGCTAATTGATGAACTTACTTACCGGCCTTTGTCCAAAGATCCTACACTGGAATTCAAAAAAGAACTTGATACCATACTCCTCACAGCCACCCATAAAGGGTTAATATCAGAAAAGCTTAGGAAAGCACTTAGCCAAGATCATCCAATTGTGCCAGTATATTACTTGGTACCTAAAATACATAAAGACCCTGTGTGGCCTCCTGGCCGGCCTATTATTTCGGCCAGGAACTCAATTTACCAGCCAGTGTCTATGTTCCTAGACTCAATCTTGCAACCTTTGGTGATGAAGCAACCAACATTTATTAAAGACACCACGAGTTTCTTATTGGCACTACAATCAATAGGTGTTATTCCAGAGAACACACTTTTGTGTGTTATGGACGTCAATAGTCTATATATGTCTATCCCCCATCAGGAAGGCCTGGCAGCAACACACAATTTTCTATTAAAGGAACAAGTCTCCAACATAGATATTAATCTCTTTATGACCCTTCTACAACTTACGCTCACCCGCAATTATTTTTTATACGATGGATCTTTTTATCAACAACTTCGCGGCTGTGCTATGGGCAGTAACGTCGCCCCTTCATATGCAAACATCTTCATGTTTGAAGAAGAACAACACATGTTTTTTGATGATACTGCCATTGTGGGAGAGATTCTGATGTATTGCAGATACATCGATGACCTGTTCCTATTATGGACGGGAGGTGAAGAGCAACTCAAGGATTTGATGGCCCGGATTAACAATCGGGACTCCCCTATAAAGTTATCTTACCAATATAGTGGATACACTATTAGTTACCTGGATGTACAGGTTACACTTGATCATGGTCAAATCCATACAGGTGTATTCAGTAAACCCACTGATAGAAATACACTACTCTTGGCCAGTAGTCACCATCCTAAACCACTTAAACAGGGCCTCCCTAAATCACAGATGCTCAGGGCCTCTAGGATTTCTAGTAACCCTTTGAATACTCGTCTCGGACTCAATAAAATCATAGATAAATTCGTAACCAGAGGATATGACCTGGGGATGTTGAAGCGTCAGAAAGAAGAAGTTCTTCAAATTACCAGAGAGGCATTACTACATCCATCGACTATGCCTCACAAGGACATTATACCTTGGAAACAACAATTCCAAACTTCTAGCCCAGTGGTTCAACGTGCCTGTCGAGCTCTCTGGCCTATTATAGCCACTGATAAAGATTTACCAAGTCTGTGTAATAAAAAACTGATGGCATGCTACACCAGGGATCGCAACACAAGAGATATAGTGGTGCATACAGACATCACAGGATTTGCTCATCCGGACAGACCACCAACATCGTTCTTACAGAAACTACCAGGATGTTATAAGTGCCTACATTGTACCACTTGCCAACATATGTTAACTGGCAATTCTTTGAAACACCCACTTAAGGATAAGAAGTATCACATCCGCTTCGTGCTGAATTATCTTTCTACATTTGCCATATATGTGATTATCTGTCCATGCAGACTTTATTACATTGGAAAAACAATTCGGACCATTAGAGAAAGAAAGGCACTACACAGATCTGCCATTAAACTAGCATTGAATAGGGGCTCCTCAGACCAACCAGTAGCCCGACACTTCTTTGAAGCAGGGCACCCATTGCCGTCACTTAAACACATGGTCATTGACCAGGTTCCCGGCTCTATTAGAGGAGGGGACCGTGAAAACAACTTATTGCGTCTGGAGGCACGTTGGATCTACCAATTAGGAACTATTGCACCCCGTGGACTTAATGAGAAAATTAATTGGAACACTTTATAGTTCATTATCGATGTTTTCCATCATGTTTTCTAGACCCTGCAATCATCTTTGGGTTTATTGATATCTACAGTCACTTACATCACATAACCCATAATTTGTTAGTTCACATATCACATGCAGGGCCTAGTGTGTGGAGTCTTGTATGAGCTTATGCACGTATATTCATTGGTTGGTATTCTTTGCATTACTTTATTGTCCAGCAAGTTTCTTGCATTTAATCCAGTGGTTAGACACATGTGAGTATAGTGGCGATTAGATATGTTTTTTGTACCATCTATGTGATCAGAAGTGTGCTGTTTGATGATTGATATAGATGAGCCCAGCAGTCACCCTTTTGATAGCCATATGCACTTTGTATTATCATCACTGAGGTCTGTTTTGCAGACCGGGTGAGACACTGCATTGCCCAGCCGCGGTTGCTTGGCAACCCTGTCGCGGCGGACTGACGTCATTGCGACGGGTCTTGTCTGCAGCGCGGGTGTGGTTGCTTGGCAACCCTGTCGCGGTTGACTGACGTCATCGCGTCGGGACCTGGCCGCAGCGTGGGCGCGATCTACCCGGTCTGCTCCAGACCAGTGTCTCTCACTGCCTATTTAAGGTGAGTGTTATCTACATGTTATGTTTGTCATTTTCGATACCAGCATTGTATATTTGGCTGCCTTGATAAAAGAGCGCAGCTCTGAAATGTCGGCAAGACTATTGCCAAATATATACTTTTTTACAGCAACTATTTTGGAGTGCCGCAGCTTTGTCCTTCGGTATATATATATATATATATATATATATATATACACACAATGTTTCTTAATAAGAAAAGAAGAAAGGCGCACACAGCAGCATGCCATAACGTTTCGTTTAGAACCGAAACGTTAGCAGGCAAATTACATTGGTGTGATAAGTAGATCCGAATACTTGAATAAGTTTGAGGAAAGATAAACACCCTGTTTAGTGATGGAATATTGCTAGTCCACCAAGGGTTAAAGGAGAGGAGGGGGCGTAGCCAGGAATGTGCCCATCAAAATAGTAGCCTATGGCAGTAATAAGGGGCAAGGCCCCTACTATTCATTATAAATAGTCTGGAAGAGGAGCAATCTTCCTCTTTTCCAGTTTTTGAACCCCACCCACCTGTCTCAGCTTTTTTGTATTTAATTCTTGAAATGTTGTTGGATTGTGCAATTTTCAATTTCCTTCTAACAGGTGGAGGTGCAGCCTGGCGGTAAGCAGTGCTCCTGGGCGGCCTATTATAGCGTAAGAGTGCCTGGGTAGCATTTGCCTTTTGATAGCGGCGAGTTGGTCACTTACCTTAGGGGAGGACCGGGCCATCATCTTAGGGAGGGGTCAGAGCTATGCTAATTAAGGGTGAATGGTTCTACATCAGGCCAGTTTGCGCCGGGCGTGGATCCGCCGTTTTATTTATTCAGTCACATATAATTGTCGGTCTGTGGCCTTGGAGCACTGCTTTTTACTGCTGCCATCTTTCTAATTACAAATCGATCAATAAATTTCGTCTGTGTCCTCTTTAATTCCACATAGGTGTCTGTGTGGTTATTTCTAGTTAGTAGTTAAGTGAGTGAATTAGCATAATGTAAGATTCAAACAAAGGGTGACTTATTAAAGCTGATTAATTTTGCTGAAACCTGGAGAGTGCCTTTCTTCTTTTCTTATTATGAAACATTGTGTGTGTGTATATATATATATATATATATATATATATGCAAACATCGGGTCAAGTGTTGCCATCTCCTAGGGTAAACAGTAGCACTTTGCAGGCAGCAGCTAATTAGTAGCACACCAGTCCAGGGCTGTGGTACAAGTATCCAAAGCTACCGTAGTTATTTGATAGCACAAAGTAAACAAAAAATAAAAATATATCCTAGCCTGTCCAGCTCTAGCTAACATAGAATTCCCTCTCTCAGGGTGGAAGGATCTAGCGTCCATCTCTCTAAAACAATTTAGGACAGCACTTACATCAAGCAAAAACAGTGTCCCTCAGCATCCCTCCAGCCTGCTTTCCCCAGGTAGTAAGAGGCTGACTAGAGAAACTGACACACCTTTCTCAGCCTCTCCAAGGTAGTCTGGCAATCAAGGCTGTTTATTACCTACAGACGATTATTACAGACAGAAGTTAAGAACCGGGACATATATACCTCCCAACAGAAGCTTACACAGTGCTTTTTTCACATTCCTCCTCCCCTCTTTCAACCTCTTTTGACCTGTGGGATGGAATACCTGTAGTTCCTAAATAAAAGATATAGGGGTCTATTCATGTACAAAATAAAGTGGCTACTTAAAGATATCACTAAATATATCGCATCACATTGAAGCGAAATACAGTGACGTTTAGTAGCCATTCATGCACACTTGCCTGACGTCTTCCTGCGGTATCCGGCCCCTCTGCCATCCCTGTACGCAGTGAGAATACAGACATATTGGGAGCCAGATATGCCTGCTTCTCACTGCATATGCGCTGGCGTCCGAGAGCAGCAGGTCAGGCCAGACCTGCTGCAATGGACGCTGGGAAGAGGAGGCGGAGCCAGCACCGGTTGCCGGACAGACAGTAGGGAAGTGTGCAACTTCCCTGCTCTGTTTGGCTAGCAGTACAGATAACATCATCCTTAGATGGCGAATCTGTACCGCAGTAGAGAAATGGAAAGCTGAGCTTTCTGTTCCTTCATGAATCGCACTCACCATACAGTAGTATGGTGATGTGATACAGGCATGGAGTAAGTAATAACCTTCTGTACGGTAACCTGCTCCAAAGATTGCACGAAGCAGAGAAGAGCCCTGATTTCAGCTAATCAGGGCTCTTCTCTGCTTCATGAATAGACCCCATGGTCACAAAGTATCTGCATTGGTCAGTTGGCTTCCTGGCCTATGTGCTACTGAGAATTTAGAACCATCTTGTTATTCTCCCATTGCTCTTTTTATTCTCTTATTCTCTTATTTATTGAGTATGATCAGTAATCAACCTGAAGTTTCTTCCCAACATGAAGTACCTGAGTTTTTCTAATGCCCGCTTAATTGCCAATGCTTTTTTTTTCAGTAGTGGAATAGTTTCTCTCATGTACATACGCGATGCTCTTCACCCTCTTTGTATTGAGACAGAACAGCACCTATCCCTACATCTGCTTCTGTTTGCAACACAAAGTAATTTTTCAAGTTAGGTGTCCTCAAAACCGGTGGTTGGGTGCACAGCGCTACCTTTAACACCTGGAAAGGTTTTATTGCCTCGGGATTCCACTTAACCATAACAGACTGTGAACCCTTGGTAAGTTCAGTCAAAGGGACAACAATGGTGTATAAATCTTCTATAATATCCTTTGAAGGCTCTCACCTGCTTCTTATTTAGGGATCAGTATGGAATACCGCCGGACGCATGTTCTAATCCCGACGCTGGAAGACCGGTACCAGTGAAGAACCCGACAGCTGTTTTGGTAAGTACTAACTTACCTAACCCCCCCTAACCCTAACCCTCCTTTAGGGGTGCCTAACCCTAACCTCCCACCCAAGAGCCTAACCCCCCTGTAAGTGCCTAAACCTAACCCCCCCTTCCCCGCAGCCTAAACCTAAGTCTCCCGGGGAGGTGCCTAACCCTAACCCCCCCTTCACCTAGCCTAAACCTAACCCTCCCAGGGAGTGCCTACCCCTAAGTCCCCACCCGGTAGCCCCTAACCTAACCCTCCCCCCCCCCGGGGCTGTCCGCGCTCGCCGCCCGGCTTACCTTTGATCGGTATGCCGGGCATCCGGCTCCCGGTGTGGCTTAAATGACAGGCATTGTGATTTCGACGCCTGTCATTAAACCCCTATCAGGATTAGACAGTCGGGAAGCCGACGGTCGGCATTTCGACCGTTGGCTTCCTGACTGCATCCCCTTATATAGGGGTCGTTTTCAATTTTATAATGCCTCTATTTTATTAAGACAAAAATTTAGACAAAGAAAGGAGACTCTCATGTTTGGGGCACACGGACTATTACTAAAATTTACATATTAATTAGTGTACAATACATACATTACAAAGCCAAAAAGTGACTATCTACAATATGTGTTATAGACATATGTAAGCAGGTAAGTATTAAATCATACATGTCAAACCAGGGATTGGAGAAAGGGGAGGGAATAAACAATAGGCAAAATATTATGGGGTACATATAACAAAATAATTTTAAATATACCAACAATAATGCAGTGGGAGAATAAAAATACACTGAAGTTAAAGGGCTATATTAAATACCAAGCCTAGATAAAATGCACTGTAAAGGTCAACCAACAAGCGATTAACTTCAATTATAAATGTCTGAGTTATGTACAATGATGTTATTTGTAGTTTAAGGACAACTTAATATTAGCTTAATGGTATCTGTGGGCCTGATTCATAAAAGATTGCAAAAGCATATGCCATCGGCCGATTATTGAGTATACATCGCAGTGCGTGTGCACGATGGTTAAACTGCTATCGCATTGCGATCACGCAGAGAATGGTAAACCATCGCAGAGTGATTGACCGGTAGTCATCGTTTGGGGGTGGTGACAGGGGAGTGGTTGGAGAAATGCATGTTTGCCTGTCCATTTGAACGCCGTTGCATCGGCGTGCATAAATTAGCCACTGCGATGACAAACGCAGCTTCAGTACTCACTGCATTCGACGAGGTTAGCAATTTCTGAGTAAGGTCAGACCTGCTGTAATTGTGCACGAGAGGCCGATGTTACTCGATGTTCCCGATGTATACGCAGGACTGCAAGGAATTACGGATGTGAGATAACGGTAGTGGGTGTCTCTATGCTGGCTGTGCGATGGTATTGCAATAGCATTCATTAGCATATTTTCGCAGCAGGTCTGCGTGCATATACGCAGCTGTGATCGTAATAGCGTTCTGAAGTGAATCAGGCCCTGTGTCCACGCTGGAGCTACACAATTACAGCAATAGAGGTGGAGGATTCAACAATGCATCATTAGCATTTAAACACATTAGCAATGAATTAGCAATTTCACACTTTCAGCATAAACTCACTAACGTGTATTATCGTGTTACCATATAATAACCTTCTTAAATACAATGAAACTTATCTTCTCAAATAAAGACGCAGACAACAGTGTTGGCGTTTAAAAATTTGTTATCAATTTATTTTTGACAAGTCATTACATTTTAGACTATAAGTTAATAATAATTAATAATAGTGATGGCACAAAAAGAATGCACAGGACATTAACAACCAAACAGCTCAAACAGACACACACACAAGCCAAGCACTGGTGATCAACTCTCCTTTACCTTCAACCACCCGTCCAGGTGGTATAGCCATTTCCCATCCAGGACAAGTGGCTGTCGCCTTACTCCACTTCAAGGAGAGCGTACCCACTAAGCCTAACTATTAACATAAACTAACTCAAAATGCCGTTCTTTTCCGCCAAGCGAAGCCTACACCAATGCGCTGCCACCATAACTCAACCCTGTAACCAGAGACAACTCAACCAGCAGAAAAAATGCCTTCCAGAAAAATAGCCATGCATGCCATCTTTACGATACAAATGTGCATCCCGGAAATGAATCAACACATGTTCCACTACATCACCACCATGTACTTCACCACTGTAGTATTGACCTTCCTCTTAGCCACTTCCAACCGCACACCAGAACCAGCATTCCTCCAAACACTCTTATGGACAATGAAGGACCACACCAACTTGCAGGAAGGCAGGGCTTCTGCTATCAAATGGAAGTCCTTAATGACAACAGAGTGCAAATCCAGGGCAGTGCGCTGACCTAAATCATTCCCACCCAGATGCAGCACTTTATAACATGGAAAGAATACACAAACAAAGCAGTCGAACCACAGACATACCATAACGACATGACATGGAAATGTAACAAAGAGGGGGGAAGGGGGAAGGGAACAACGTAGCCAACTGGACTTGAGGCAAAAAACATAAAACCCCCCCGGAGTACAGACTTACAGTTCCGGTTTGATGGAGTGAGGAAGCTGCCGATTCGGGCTCCGTCTCCAATCACCTGGATATTCCTGTTAAAGGCACTCATCTGCCTCCACCTACCACCCGTACCGCTCCATGACTTCCGCTGCACGGAATGGACCACTACGTCCTCTCCTCTTCTCAGACACCGCAGCAGCAGACTCGCCAGGAGAAGAGGCGCGCGTCTGGCAATATGGCGCCGACCGCGGGTCCGGATCCTGCCTCTCCCAGCTCTAAGAAATCAATAACGGTGTCAGACATCTCAGCAGTGGCACAGGTAAGCCGCTTACCGGACTCCCCAGTTACATATAGGGATGTTGTGGAGGCTATACAAGTGGCTATGGCCCCGCTGTTAACACAGGCTGTACAGGACATATCACAACAGCTGCAGCACTTAACAAACAGAGTCACACATGCCGAGAATCAGATAGGAGCGACAGTACATGAGGTTGAAATATTGAAACACTTTGTAAAGAAGCTTACCGTACCTCGAAAAATCATCAACTCCATAATAAACTAGATAATATGGAAAACCGAGCCCGTAGAAATAATATAAGACTAGTGGGACTACCTGAATCCATCAAGGGGGCCTCCCTGGCACACTTTGTATGTAACACTCTACCATCCTTATTGGGGATCACTCAAGAATGCAGCGACCTGGTCATTGAGAGAGTCCATAGGGTGGGACCCCCTCCTTCTCCAAACAAGCCATATCCCAGAGTCACCCTCTTTAAATGCCTTAACTACCTAGATAAGGTAGCGTTTTGGTCAGCTTCACGCCGTATCAAAGACCTGACATGGGAAGGTCACAAATTATACGTTTTCCAGGATTATTCTGTGGACCTAAGTAAGGCCGGGAAAGCGTTAATCTCAGAAGGCCGCAAATTCAGTTTATTGTATCCAGCTCGCCTTCGGATATATACGATGGATCTGCACATGTCGATTTCAACACTCCAGCTGATGCATCAGCCTACTTAGAGGAATTATCGAAAACTGCAGATGCTGATATTGGGGACTCTCCTACAGGTTAAGGCTCATCATATCATCCGTCTTACAGGTTCCTCACATAATAATGATTATAATCCCAGTTTAAAACTAGTTGTAGTATTATAGCTTGTTTATTCCCTTTTTTTTTAAATACTTTACTGCACAAATTATTACTTCTTAGTACTCATACTAACATAAGTCTTAATGTTATGTGTTTCAACATTCATAATATTGTTATATCAGTCTTCTGACTATTCTGTTAAAAAGCTCCCGCTTATAGATTTACCTATAAACTCCTTAACTCACATCTAAGCATGGGTTGGTGCTATATGTTTAATGTTCTATTTCAAATTTCTGGTGGTTGCGTCGGAACCGGACCTCACACACACTGGCAATTTGTATTACATTTACTAATTGTTAACTCTATCTATATAGATTAGTATCCCGGAAGTACGGGGTAAAACCCGTATAACAACACAAATTCTATTTCCATTACTGTATATGGTTCTAGATATGTTTTTGCTCCTCTTGTCTTGTCACCCCCTTGACCTCCCTCTTAACCCTCCCCTCTTTCAAACCCCCTTCCCCCACTATAGACGTAATCATTTTTCTCCGAGTGATGATTGGCCTATGACATCCATATTTCCATTGCTATATTATGACTGACCTAAAGATAGGGACTTTAAATGTAGGGGGCTTTAATTCCCCGGCAAAATGGAGGGAAATACTCCTCTATTTGAATAAACAAAATCTAGATTTGGTATGTTTACAGGAGACGCATCTAGTCCCCAAGGAAATCGCGAAACTGAATATGCTCAATTGGATGGTCCTAGGATCCTTCAATTCCAAAGCTTGAGGGGTGGCCATCTTAATAATACGCCATATCCCAGTGGAAATTCTGCAAACTCACACAGACCCACAGGGCAGATTTGTGACTCTATCTCTTAAGATCAAAGGCTGTGCATATATTCTCTCTAATATCTATGCCCCAAACCAGTACTCCAAAGTCTTTTTCCAAAGGCTATTAGCTCATTTAACCCCTCTCCTTCACACTCCTCTAATCCTATGCGGAGACTTCAATCTAATTTCCTCTGAAGTTTTGGATAAATCCCAACACCTTCATCGCCCCTCTCCCTTACCTAAACTAGGCATTCCCTCTATAACCCAACATCTTCAAACTATAGATGTGTGGAGAGCCCTACACCCAATAGACAGGTAATACACTTGCTTATCTGCTGCACACCATACTCTATCTAGGATAGACTACATTTTCACATCACAGGTTTTCTTTCCAAACATCACTGACTCCCAAATAGAAGCTGTTTCGGTCTCTGACCATGCTTTGATAACTGCCACCCTGCATATCCCTGAGTTGTCTGGGTCCTCAAAATCCTGGAAGTTTCCATCCTATCTCACAAAATCCACCAGATTCAGACAGAGACTGGAGACTGTGTGGGAGGAATATAAAAATGACAACATCTCACACCTTGAGAATGACCCACTTTTATTTTGGAAGACGGCGAAAGCTGTCATAAGAGGTGCGATAATCTCATATGTCGCAGACACAAACAAAAACTACGCTACGCAATATTTGAACTTCCAGACAGCTCTCACAATAACATTCCAAGAATACAAATCCAACCCCTCCTCTCATACTAAACAACTTTATGTCTTGGCCAAGACACACTTTGATGAATTATTGGGGGGAATGGGGGGAAAATACCTCTTCTCTGTTAATCATTGATACTATAAATTCGGCAATAAAACAGGGAAACTCCTTACCAACTTACTCAAAGGCTCCCACTCTCCTACAGTGGTTCAACCACTTAAAACTAACCAGGGCTCTCTCACAACATCCAACAAAGAAATAGTACAAATATTACACTCCTTTTATGACAATCTTTATTCTACCACTACATCCAGCAATTCTACATCCCCCTCAGACGTTTCAACCCCCCCCTGATTTCTGGGATTCTCTGCCTTGTCCTCATATTACTACTGACATGTCCCAATCTCTCATTGCTCCAATCACATTGGAGAAAATACAACACGCTGTCCAACACCTCAAAAGTGAAAAAGCCCCAGGTCCAGATGGATACAGTGGAGACTTTTATAAAATACTGCTACCCCGAATAGGTGATATACTAGTATTAGTACTTAATTCTCTGCTCAAAACCGACACCTTACCCCCACATTTTAATTCTGCTATCTTAAAAGTCCTCCCAAAATCTGATAAAGACCTGTCTCTCCCGGGCTCTTACCGTCCCATCTCCCTACTAAATTTGGATTATAAGCTACTAACGAAAATTCTTGCGGTCCGTGTTAATGTTGTCCTCCCACACATAGGATCTCATTCAGACCTGCTCGCTAGATGCGATCGCTCGCATCCAGCGTATGCAAATTTGTCAAAGTGACGCCATGGGAAGCGCTCACTCTCCAAGGCATAAGCACACCCACTTTGGCTGTGTGAGCGATCGCTCTACGTATGCAGACACCCATTAGCATATGTTGAGATGCCCACTAGCGCACGTCATCTCCAGGAAGTGTTTTAAAACATTGGTACATCGAGCACCATCGGTAGCGATCGCAGCGCTTGTGGTTGCCTTACACTGCCGCAAGCACTGCGAGGACTTTAGTGTAAAACACAGGCATGTGACGTGTACTATGAAGCTGCTTGTTAATTATGCATGCCTTAAAAACAGCGTTGAAACACTGAGGCACGCCATTTCGCACCTCCACACCACCGTTATTAGTGTCCTGCCACTGTTACCACCCACAAACGGCCTTTTCTGTCACTCATTTCACTGGGCTGTCTTTGCTGGGCAAGCGAGCGGGATGCGATCGCACAGAATAGTTTGCGCACGCGCAGAACAAAGCGTGCGCATTTGCGCACCCAAACCATCAGGCCGCTTGCGAGCACACAGCGCTAGCGAGCGGGTCTGAATGAGGTCCATAATTCATACAGACCAAACAGGTTTTATATGCGGACGACACTCTGAAGTAAATATCCGGAGAGTGATCTCTGCCATCTATACTTCCACCTCAGGTCAACCATCACATACGAATGCCATCCTATCTCTAGACGCCGAAAAGGCATTCAACCTAATTGAATGGAATCACTTATTTAAAACACTTTCACCTTTGGATTCCCTGAGCTCTTTATAAAAATCCCGAAAACCCTTTATTATAAGCCCCAGACACAAATTTCCTGTAACGGTTTTACTTCATCTATTTTCATCCAGAAGGGGTTAAGGCAAGGATGCCCTCTCTCCCCTTCTATTCGCTGTAGCCCTGGAGCCACTGGTAGTAGCCCTTCAAGCTTCACCTTCCTTTACAGGTATAAAACTTTTGAATGTCAATCTAAAAGTATCCTTGTTTGAGGACGACATGCTCCTCTTTATCTCAAACCCTTCTTCCTCCATCCCAGAAATCCTAAAACTCATAGATTCCTTTGGCAAAATTGCTGGATACCGTGTCAATGTCACTAAATCTGAGTTATTACATCTCAATCAACCCAATGACCCACTTCCTCCCCTCTCTCCCCTATCTATATTTAAAATTGCTCCTAATAAGATTACTTACTTGGGGGTTCAGATCACAGCCAATCTCTCCAAACTTTATGAGATAAACTTCTCTCCCACGATCTCCAGGGTCCTGGGGATGTTAGATAATTGGAAATTACTTCCTCTCTCACTCCTGGGCAGGGTGGCAGTACTCAAAAGCATTATCTTTCCAAAAATGTTTTACCTGATGAGGATGTTACCGATCTCTTTGACAAAATGGGACATCTCATGCCTACGCTCGGCCATGACTACATTTATTTGGCGTGGGAAGAAACTAAAAATTGCCATGACCAAACTTATAACTCCTAGAGGGAAAGGGGGAATGGGAATCCCAGATTTTGCTTCTTACTCTCTCTCTGTGTTATGTAGATACGCAATAGACTGGATTTTGGGAAAAAACACATTTACTGATAGCTAGATGAGGCTCTCTTCTATCCATTATCCCCAGGAGCCTTACTCCACTCAAAACCCTCCCTAGTTCCCTGTAACATTCTCCAAAATGTATTGTTTCATGACATTTATTATGCATGGATATCTCTGAACAAGAGACTTAAACGAGATCCACTCTACTCCGCCTATGTCCCTCTATGGGGCAACCCAACCTTCCCCCCCCCCTCTGACCAATAACAACTTCTCACAACAAACTCATCTAAAGTATTTGACTCGGGAGGACGAATCTACCAATTCTCAGATATTAGAGAGAAATATAGCCTACCTCAGTCACACTTCTATATGTACCTACAGGTGAGACATTACCGTCTATCGGTACACTATATTAAATACAGATCCTATACGAACTCTGACTTGATACAGTCCATCATAAATCTTTGTGAGAAAGTCACCAATCGTATTAAATTTATTTACCTCCCTCTAGTTAACAGTTTTGCCAGATCCGGTGGGCAGGGCAGTTTCTAGGGTCTGAGGCTCCCAGTGCGAGCAGTCAAAATGCGCCCCCCCCCTCGAAGCAGTAATATTGTGGAGTGGGCATGGCGTCATCGTGAGGGGGTGTGGTATCACAGTAAGGGAGCGTGATATAGAAAGACCACAGAATGACAGCCACCGTGACTACTGAGTACAGGGGTGTCTAACCTGTCAGAGGCAAAGCGCTGAAAAATATATGTAGCTAAACAAAAGATAGACAGCATGCATGCGCCAGAGGCGCGCGCTCCAAAAATGGGGAGTGGCCTAGCTGTCACAAGCCCACGCCGCATTTCTGTGTGCATGCCTGTGGTGTGACATTTGCAGAAGTATGACCTTGCATCACATTCGTTTTTAGTCGCGTTGGGAGCAAGCCCAGCCAGATCCACATAAAATACACTGCAACAAACCACTTCCACATAAAATATATTGGAAAAGCCAGAGGCACATAAACTACGTTTTAAAACCACATCCACCTCAAATACATTATTAAATCCAGAACCACATAAAACACATTGAAAAAACATGATTCACATAATACACACTTCATTCCAGCCCCCTCCCTTGCCATTCCATCCCGACAGGTCTTAGGCTTCCCCCCCACTGGCTCTCAGGCAAAAGTGCCCATTATGCAGTGCCCCCTGTAGTTGTCCCCATATGCAGTGTCCCCTGTATTTATGCCCCTTATGCAGTGCCCACAGTGGTAGTGTAACGTATGCAGAGCCCCCATTAGTAGTGCCCCCTGTAGTCATGCCCCCATCAGTAATGCCCCCAATAGTAATGGTCCCTGTTGTAGTGCCCCAGTAGTAGTGTCCCCAGTTGTATTGCCCCCATTAGTAATGCCCCTGTAGTAGTGTCCCCTTTATAAATTCCCCAGTATTAATGCCCCTGTATTAGTGCCCCCATTAGTAATGCTCCCTTTGTAGTAGTGCCCCCAGTAGTAGTGCCCGGGTGCCCCCAGTAGTGGTGTCTCCCCCAGTAGAAGTGCCCCCAGAGTAATGTCCCTAGTAGCTGTGCCCAGGTGCCCCCAGTAGTGGTGGCTCCCCCAGCAGAAGTGCCCCCAGTAGTAGTGCCTCCCCCCAAGTATTGTCCAGGCTGCCTGCACACACAAAAAAAAACAAAACAGTAACACTTACCTTCAGCCCCGCTCTGGCCCCAGCTCTGGCGTCCGCTCCGCTCGGCTGCTCCTCTCTCTGCACTATGGGAAAGACGTCATGACGTCCTCCCATAGTGCACATTGTGGGAGCCGGAAGCCGGAAGCAGGAGCCTCCGTCTCCGGCTGCTCTGCTCTGCCGGGCGCCCGCTGGTAACTGAATCTCAGCGGGTGCCCGGCAGTTAACAGGGTGATTAAGCAGTGGCAGGGAGACCTTCCATGTTTATTATAATTGTTTGATCATTATGACTCGATGAAAACCTTTAGTTCTTCTTATTTACAAGAAGTTCATCTGCGTACTATACAAAGGGCTTATATCTCACCTGCACAACGTTCTCATTCCAAACCTTACAGGGGAGTGCCCTAAATGTCGATGTGTGTCTGCATCTTTCTTCCACTGTTCCTGGACATGTCAGAAAATCAAACGCTTCTGGAATAAAGTTGTAGCCTTTATTAATGAATTACTATACACGGTTTTCACCTGATCCTCTGGCTTGCCTATGTATAAACCTCTCTAACTGGGACATGACCCCTGCAATCACACCTCATATCCCCATTATTACTATGATAGTGACAATATCGAAAAAGATCATATTATCCCATTGGATTTCCAGATCCTCCCCCTCTCTTGCAGAAGTTAAGGTAAAACTACTCCAATTTTTATGCTTTGATAGGAAATCCACACAACCACACATAGAAAAAGGGGTTGTGACCTTTTACAAAAAATGGGGTTTATATATTGATAGATTAGATCAATCTACAAAAACTCAAATCTACAAAATCTTCGAGACAACAGAATGATTACTTCATCGGCAAATATCACTAGCTCCCTAACATTCTCAGGGAAACTTCATGTATATTTATTAATCATGTTATGGTCACAGTTTTGGAAACTCTTAGGCCATAAGTCAAACGATTTTTGCCAATTTTACCCCAATCCCCTTCTTTCCCTTCATGTTCTTTCCTACCCCTTCCTGTACTCGTCTATGTATCGCCTTATTACTTTGGGTATTTTGATTAATTATTTCAGACTATTTGCTCATACTTTAATGTCTTTTAAAATTTTTGAGTAAGGGAAAACACGTTGACGGAGAATTCAAATGTCACCTGTCTCAGTCTACACTCTCAAGTCCATGTTATACTTTGCTCATTCTAGACAGATGCTCCTCAACATTCATGTATCATATAATTTACATGACTCCCATATCTTTATTGTGTTTTCAACAATATCCCAATCAGATATGCAGATCCCATAGTAATTATAATTTGTTATTTACATTATACTGTATGTCTTATACCTTTGTAAAAAATTTAAATAAAAAGATTTTGAAGAAAAAAAACAAAAAAAACCCCGGAGTAAACTAACAATCACGCCAAATCATATAATTCAAAAGCCAATTTGGCCCCCGGGGGAATAAAATATCCCTCCTAGACTCCCGCTGTAGATTGGCGAGTGGTTAGGCCTCCGGTGAGCTATGTTGGAACAAAAAAGCAAAACCAGGACAAATATAGCGTCGAAACGCAGCAGAATGCCACTGACCAAAGGATTGGATATCCCCGTCGAATAAGCCCGCAGCAGCCGCAGATGTAGCAGCTCCTATTCTAAATGAGTGAGTACCGAACTTGCTCGGCTTGAGCCGTAAAGATGCCAAACAGTACTTCAAAATATGACAAAACTGGTATTTTGTAACTGGGGATCCATCCCGTTCACCATGCACCTGCTCAAAGGCGCATGTCAGCGCCACCGGGCATACTGCAGGAATGGGATATGGTTGAAGCGAAAGCCAGTTCCCTCTACCAGTCTGGTCTATTCTGGAGCGCCGTATAAGGCATACATTGCGTCTGGGCGTACAGATACATCTGCAATGGTGAGTTGAGGGTCAGCCCTCTTAGAGGAGGCAACTAATTTGCAGACTCGAAATGCTACATGAAGCGCCATGGCAAACCTAATTGAAACAGCAAGCATTCAAAAGCTGAAAAACAAACTGAAGGGACCGCAGCCACCAAGTAAAGCAACATGGAAATATCAATGGGACACCTGCAGTCAACCGCTATAGTGGTCGACCTGGACCAAGCCCTCAATGCCCTTGAAATTATGAAGGACCCAAAGGAGTAGGCTTATCATATAATGCAGAGAAAAATTACATGCCTGCTAAAATACGCCATGCCACAGCGAGCGAGCGCCCTTGCGAATACAGATCCCATATAAAAGCCAACATGACTTGCTGCAAGCTCTTATGTGCCTGAGCCACCAAAACCTGGAAACACTCCCATTCCAGCCAACCCGCCTGCTAACAGAACAAAGTCCTGGGGGCAATGGCCCTCAAAGCTAATTCCTCCATGCCGGCCTGATGATCTCCAAACAAGGAGGACACGGGTCACCGGACAGATCGGCCTGAGGGGCTAATTCCCGAAACCGAAGCCAGTCGAACTGCGACAGTGCATCCACAATCCCAGTCTGTACATCAGGCACATGCCTGGCAACAAAATGGACATTAAGCAGCAGGCAGCGTAGAACAATTCTCGCTAGCAAACGAACAACCAGAAGAGAGGACGAACTCTGCTGGTTAATCGAATGCACTACGCCCAGGTTGTCACACCAAAAATTATACTAGCTTTCCTCAAGCGGCCCCCCCCAGAGTTCTAAAGCAACCACAAAGGGGAACAGCTCAAGCAACAGCATGTTCTCAGTGACTTCCTCTGCAGCCCGCCTCAACGGCCAAGGTGCAGCGCACCATGCTCCAAAGCCAGTCACGTCAGCAGCGTCAGTAAAAAGTTGCAGCTGAGTGTTATTGCAGGATGGGGCAGGACAGATACTCACTCCGTTGAAACTGGGAAAGGAACACATTCCAAACTCGCAAGTCACTCTTGATCTCGGCTGATAAACGTACAAAATAATGGAGACGTAGGACGCCTGTAATAGACCTTTGCAATCTCTGGCAGAAGATTCTCCACATGGGAATGACCCTGCAGGCAAAGTGGAAAAACCACAGCATGGACTGCACCTGACGCAGTGAGTTTACCCACACCTAACGCAACCACAATAGACCCACGCAACTTGTCTAATTTGTCCCGGGGGAGATGACAGCAACCCGCCATGGTATCAATCTCAATACCCAGGAAGGAAATCTGCAACACTGGCCCTTTCGTTTTCTTGCTCGCAATGGGAACCCCAAAAAAGGCAAACAACGACTGCATTGAAAGTAGGAGGTTACCACAGCGAGGGGAATCAGCTGGACCAGTGCACAGGAAATCATTGAGGTAGTGAGCTATCACAGCCTCCCCTGTGCCAGCAACAACACACCAATGCAGGAATCTGCTGAAATGCTCAAAAAAGAAGCACAATATGGAACTGCCCATAGGCAAGCATTTGTCTATGTAGAAACCGTCCTGTAAGCGAAAAACCCATGAATCTAAAAGAATTCAGGTGTAGGGGCAGTAGGCAGAAAGCTGATTCCTCATCAATCTTAGCCAACAGGGATCGTGGGCCAGATGCCTGAACTAACTCCAATGTCTGGTCGAAGGACTGATACTGCACAAGACAAAAATCCGAAGGAATAGCATCATTGACCGAGGATCCATGTGGGCAAGACAGGTGCTGAATGAGCCTAAATTTACCTGGCTCCTTCTTGGGGATGACGCCCACAGAAGAAAGAACCAGGTCCACCAAAGGGGGGATCAGGAAAGGACCTGCCATCTTTCCCAGCTCTACCTCTTTCATGACTTTCGCGAGCACTACGCGCGACAGCTCTGAAGCAGACTTCAAATTTTTTGGGGAACCGTGAGAAACAGGGTCAGAAATTGGCAAACTAAATCCATCATGAAGACCCCAAGACAAGAATTCAGCCACCTCCCTACAGCCATAGCCAGCGCAACGTATGACCCAGGTGTATAGGGGATTTCGCCTTAATTAGATACCCCACCAGCAATTGGACGGCTAGGGGTGGTACCAGATTTGGCATGGAAGCAATCCTTTGCAGAGTGAGGCTCCCCATATCCAAGGCATGCATGCTGGAACCTGCAATGAGCTCCTGCTGTGCAGCTGGAACCATTGTTGGCATAGCACCGCCCCGTGTTGAGTGACGGGGGGCCCCCCCAAAAGGTAGTTTGTGGATGCCTAGGGGCAGGGACTGAAAGGGTGGGGGCCTGCTGAGTCACCTCTAGCCAAACCTCCACGTCCTTATAGCCAAAATCAATGATCGAGGATCCTGACTGCTTACGCCAAAATTCCTCGTCATATATCCTGCAGGAGGAGTTACTCACAGCACGAAACATAGAATGCTTCAAGTGAAGATACCAAGATACCTGATGACATTCAAGTGTTCCTGAGGGCGGGATTCCAGATAGCATGCCGCAAACATAAAGAAACCCACCTGACAATTATGGTATGAGCAATACGCCTCCTCCCCATACCCACGCGTTGCTTAGCCATCCTTAAATCCTTTTTAGCTTTTGCCATAAGGGCAAAAACATTAACATATTTACCCTTGTGAATCCTTTCACGAATACTCAGATGCAGCCCTCTAAGTGCCACCGTAGTATCACAGTGCACCACTCCACCCTTAGACGCCCCATGGGAAACTGAACTGTCCTCACTAGATGAATGTGACCGACGGCGGGGACAGTGACCTGACCGTTTCCTGCCTCTACTCCTCGAGATATCTGTATCTGAGCTGGACGAAGAGGATGAGGAACACACTCGCTTACTTTCCCTGTGAGCAGACACAATGGACTCACCGGTAGAACTGGAACAGGTGCCAGCAGCCAACATATTGCATGCCACAGCTGGCTCTCCCGACATGGCTATTGAAGAGGTACCTGTGGGAACAGCAGCAACACCAGCAGACATAGTGGTTGCAATGACATAACAGAGAAAGGTGTAGGAGAAACCATAGGAGGTGGGAGAATGGGAGAGCGCAGAGAGGAGCTGGGCAGCCAAAGGGCACAGCTGTGCAGGAACCAGAGAGGGCAGCAGAGACAAAGACTGCAGTGTAGGTTGACCAGGAGTGACCTACGCTGCTGACAACAAAGGAGTGAAATGCGATGGCTGGTGGGATAGCCAAAAGACGCCGAACCGGAAGTATGATCGTAACCACTTCCAGTGGACGGAAGACGCCAAAAGGGACTTGGGACATTGCCGCATTGCTGCGAGGAGGAAAAGGTGACCGCTGCCACGAGGCAAAGGTAGGACTAGGGTGAGCTAGTTAGAACCTGCCAGTGTTTACAAAACATTGAGCAAGTGACACCGCCCTCAAAGCCCGCAACATCTACAACCCCCACGGCCCGGCTCCACACAAATACCTGCAAAAAAGCTACAAACATTTAAGGCTCTATTTACTACAATCCGCATTTGTAATGCAGATTGTAGTGTGATATTATTGACTGAATTCGCATTGCGAATTTACTACAAATCCCTTGCAGGGACAGAGCTTGCGATAAAGCTCTGTCCCTGCGAATCCCCTCCGCACACTAGTCACGGTATTTTTGCAAAAAATACCGTGACAAAGTGCCCACGCATGCACCGACGGGCCACTGCTGCTACCCCCCGGGCTCTAAGCCCTGCCCTTGTCATTAAGCCCCACCCCCCTCGATCACGGACCCCCACGCGACTCCCTTAATAGCACTTACCTGCAGTCATCGGTGCTCCGGTGATGTCTTCCATGCCCCCGGTCAGCTGATATCCCATACTGCACTGGGACCCGATCACCTGATGCCCGGGCCCCAGTGCACCATGGGAGACCAGCTGACCGGAGGGGAGTCATCACCAAAGCCCCGATCGCCGGTCCATGGAGTCAGGTAAGTAAATTTTTTTTTTTACTTTTTTTTTTTAGCAGAGATCAGCTTGCGGTCTGTTTAGACCACACAGCTGATCACTGGGACCGGATCCGGGCTCTGCTCTGCCTTTTAGAGCAGAGTAGGAGCCTGGTAACTGGGGGAGACTCTGGATAACGCCACCTCCAGGTTGCGTTATTAACACAAGGCTTTCCCCGATATTTTTTTAAAATTTATTTTTAATAACTCTGGTCGTATCACATTTCCCATTACAATTATATGAAATGCGATCTGCTTACTAAAAATAAGTGATACTTAGGGGTTGGAGTAGAATTTTACGAATTCTACTCCAATTGCCCTGTAATAACTATAGGTGATACTAAAATAATGTGAAAAGGGTGTGAAAACACCCTTTTTCACTTTATTTTAGTAAAAATAATGTTAATAAATAGAGCCGATAGTGGTTAATACCACAATCTAAATTAAGTATTTTTTCTTCATAGCATTGCCCGGAGATTATATTATTTTATTTTTATTATTTTCATAATTTACTTTTTATCTCAATTTCTCTTTCTCTTTTCTAAACCCACTACATTGATTTCTTTTATAATTTTTACTCTTACACTTCTTTTACCACTGTACATTTGTAGTTCCACATTTATACTTTTTATTATTTTTACTTTATTTTATAATTTTTTCATCTTTTACTTTCTCAGATCCATAGTACATTTTACTCATTATACAAGCGCTCTTTTTTATACTTAAAAAAGGAGTCAACACGCCAGCCAAAGACTCCAGCGTATGTAGCGTGGTCAATGCCTCACTAGAGTCTGAGGAATTTGATAACAACGCAGGGGCTGCTGGGGGCGATGTAGGTGGAACCGAGGTGGCACAGGTGGACAGCCTACTAGTGAGCAAATGAGCCCACTGAAGACATGACCGCTGAGCTCCACGCAGAGGGGAAAGGCCAAACGCAGACACAGGCACCGATGGACCGACCCCCCTTACCTAACGTTGCGACTCGCACGGACAGCAGGGGCCTAATCCTGCTAACCACCCGTGCACCTCTACGTGCTCCAGTCAAAACCATGGGGCCAGTTATAGAAGCAGGGGCCGCATCATATGTGGCCACAGGCATCAAGACTGCCTGACTGACAACGGGAGTCCGAGGGTCCACAGACACCTGACAACATTGGGGCAGCGGGGGGCACTGAGACGAGCAGCAGCAACCCCCCCTCATCAATACGCTGGCCGTAATGCTCAGCAAAATCCCGCCCACTCCTGGGCCTATTATACACTTGATCAGTGGCGGCAACGACCGCTGCCTGCCGCTGATCCACTAACACAGAGGCGGAGCAAGCTGCAACATGGTCAGCTGCTGCTCCGCCTGCCTCCACAGTAACGGCTGCAGCCCCAGGCCTATTCCGGCCTGGGGCACGGCGGTCACGCCAGACACTCGAAAGAGAGGCAGAAGTGGCATGTCCCTACTCATTAGTATCGCCACTCCTCAGCAGCTTCTTTTGTCAGTGTGACACGTCCAGCACGCCCCTCACCCACAACTCCTCCCTGGAGACAGCCCTAGCCTCAGACCCATGCAGCAGTGCCGGCGTATCCCCTCACCAACAACTCCCCGTCCCACTCCTCCCTGGGGACAGCCCTAGCTGTGGACCCGTGCAGCAGTCCCGGTGCCCCCCACACCCACAATTCTCCATCCCACTCAGCCCTAGCCGCAGACCCATACAGCAGACTCCTGAGTGGCTAGGCCGAGAATAAGCACAGCTGCAGATCTTCCAGGAGCTGGATGTCAACAAGGATGCATCGAATGGAGCTGTGGATAAGAGGACATGGGAGGCGGGGGCCTGGGGCACCAGAGACTGAGTCTGGGGGGCAGATCTTTGGTGGATAAACTTCCCGGCATGTGATGCAGTTGGCAGTAGACTGGGCATTTTTTGATTTGTAGTCCCACCACAGTGGCAGTCTTACGTTATCTTGACTTAAACTCAGTCCTCAAAGTCACCACATCAGGTGGCTTTCTCCTCCATCAGGAGGACTCTGAGCCTCATGCTAATTGCACCATACAGGTCACTAACTTATCTGTGACTAATGCATATAGATGTGTCCACATACATCTATCCTCCATGTGACACATAAAGCATGAGCACAGAGTGACTCGGTAGTGCCAAGCATCTTTTTGTGTGAATTTTTTTCCTTCAAATGCAGAGGACGCACAAGCAGCTTCTGCTGATTAAGATGATATGCGGCATGCCTATATTCTGTGTGCAACTGCGGGTGTATCTGCATGTGAAATGCTACATTACTGCGTCTCCGGGCATCTGGGATGAACTTACACCACTGCTCTTAAGTGGTGTGCCCTGTTATATATGCATTGTAGGGACAGCTTAAACCAAATATGGATAGCCACTGAAATAAGCCCTTAGAAGGAAATAGCAGTTTACCTGAGATCAGTTTGGTTGCCAAAAAATGTTCTTGGTTGCCAGTGGGGGACGGGAAGGGGCACCCACTCGTGCACAGCGGGTCCTCAGGGGTCCAAGAAGTACTGGAAGCTCCAACTGAGAAAGTCATTCTCTAACACCCCAACCATGCTTGAAAAAGGGAGCACTTCAGACTCAGAAAGGGGCATCGGAATGATTTTATCTTGTTTCGGTGCCACCTCCTTCCCCCTACCCTCCCCTTTCCTACTCAGCAGTCGCGGAATGTCAGGGGCTGTGTAGCTTTATAGTAATAGGCTTCACAGCAGTGGCGGAACTAGAGAGTGGTGGGCCCAGGTGCAAGAATATGCTTTGGGCCCCCCTATGCAGAACTCCCAGTAGTGGTCCCATGATGCAGTTCCCCATAGAAAGTGCCCCCAGTAGTGGTCCCCCTATGCAGTTCCCCTTATACAGTGCCCCCAGAAGTGGTCACCCCTATTCAGTGCCCCCAGCAGTAGTCCCCCCAGTAGTAGTATCCACTATGCATTGCCTCCAGTAGTAGTCCCCTCTATACAGTGCCCCCAGTAGTGGCCCCCCCATACAATGCCCCTAGTAGTGGCCACCCTCCATATACAGTGACCCCAGTAGTGCCCCCCTATGCAGTGTCAGTGCCCGTGCCCCTTACACACATACACAAAAAAAGAAACCCCACACAACTTACCGGCCCGCTCTTTTGCACTATGGGAGAGACGTCATTGCGGGGGGAGCTGGAAGGCGGAGCTCATGAGTGAGCTCCAGCCAGCTCCCTCCGTGGACTCAGCAGCCAATGAGAGTCTGTCTGACTCTCATTGGCTGCTATAACATACACACAGCCGCCGTTGGCAGCGGTGTGTTTGTTACTGTGTAAAACTTAAATACTGTGAGGCCCGGGGGACACTGGTGGCGGGTGCAGTGGCTATGGGCCCCTGCACAGCGGTGCCCTGGTGCAAGTCACCGGCAGCACCGCCGCTAGTTCCGCCACTGCTTCACCGCATGGAGGAGGAAGTGTAATGTGCAGCGTTTAAACTTAAGCACATTACACCTCTCTATGCCTTGCAGCACAGCCCCTGATAGTTCATGGACACCGCTTCTTTTAAAAGTTTTGGGGGGGGGCGAGCCGCCCCCCTTGGCTCTTACCCTCCCCCCCACGTTCCGACGCCCATGAACTCAGGGAACACTCCCACTGCCACTGTATCAGTAACATTATCAATCGGGTCTGGGTTATTTACTTCTGTAACAAGTTGGGTTTCCAGAAGTGGGAAAAATCTCTATTAATATAGCATCACACATCAAAGCAGGAACTAATCCCACAGTGACTACAGTGGTACCACACAGTGATTCTATGTACACTGCAGCAGTATCATAACACAGAGTATTCCTGTGTATATAGGTTACACCAACAGTTTTTCCCTGACATTTAGAGGGGTTCACCAACTCGGCTTTAACAAGAGTAACCAGGCTACCAGAATCCAACAGAGCCTCTAACCGTTTGCTTTCTCCAGTGAATATACACATTTGTTTATCGAGCTCAGCCTGTCGGTCTGCAGTGCAAGCTAGCTGAGCAATGACAGATTCTCTTCAATTGACATAAGCAGTATCACATTGCATAGGTTCAGAGGTAATTGGACAATTAGCAGCAACATGGCCCAAACCACCACATCTAAAACATCTGATCATATTTGTATCAAGTCTTTTGCCAGGCAGGAACTATCCTGGCACAGTTGGCCAATCTCCAGGTTCAAAGCCTACAGTCTCTGAATTTTTAAGTTAATTCCACCCAGTGGTGTAGTGTGGATCTATGGTGCCCGAGGAATGTCTATGCTATGGCTCCTCCCCTTCACCCCTACTGAATTTTGCAAAGTGGGCGCAGCCAGCATATTAGGCTAAATTGAAATGAAAAAAAAAAAATGTATATAGTATTTCTGAGTGACCTGATATTACCTGTTATTGAGGGTAGGAATCAAGGATGTGGAGAGGGTTTATCAGGAAAGAAATAACCTTGATTGATGCTGGGTGTATCAGCTTCTCCCAAGGATTTTTCTCTCCTTTAATCAGAGTGACAGGGCTGAGGGGTTTGTCCAGGTTGGGAGGGGGTGTGTCCTGCAGGTAGGGGGCGTGCCAGGGCTGCTGTGCTCTCTCTCTCTCTATGTATAAGGCAAGGCGCAGAGTGGGCTAGCTGGGAGGGAGACAGAGACAGACAACAGGAGGGAGGAGGGTAAGAGCTCACACTACCATACCAACAACCTCGCAGCTCCATCCATCCCTCCCTCTCTGACCCCGTAACACATAGCCGCCCACAGCACAATTTCAACTTTCAAAGTCTGCAGCTACAAGTTGCCAGTCATCGATATCCCCCGCCCCAGATCCGTCCCTGCACGCTGGACACTGCCACAATCAGGAAGCAGTGCGCCTGGAGCCAACATCCAGCAGTCTGTCAGTTAGTAAATAGTTGCCGGTGTTGGACTCCAGCCGCAGCCAGCGCCTTCTGACCTGTTCGGCGCCCGGAGCTTGTGCTCTTACGGAACCGCCTTCCCTACGCCCATGATTCCACCACCCAGCACCCTTTGCCCATGGAACAGTCTTGCCAGAATTCACTGTAGATTGCCATTGGAGGTCAACAGTTCCTCAGCTGCCACATACTTCTTCACCATATCCATGAGCTAGTCTGCTGTTTTAGCAAGTGGGTCACCCACTTGCAAAGGGGTGCAGGCAGTGAACGTAGATATTGGTCCATAACATTCCCTTTCTGCGGCCCTGTTAAAGTCTATGGTTGTAACCACCTCTTAGTGAGACAGATGAGGTCATGCACTTCAGAGTGGGGAGGCTTATCCACTCCTTATCCCCAGCGATTAACTCGTTGTGCTCAAACTGACATCATGAAACTCAAATGAGTCAAAATCTCAATTTTTAATTTATCATAGACCTTGGCATTAGTAAGGCTTAAGTCAAAATATGTCATTTGTGGTTCCCTTGACAGGAAGGGTGGCAAAAGGCCTGCCCAACCTTCTCTCTAAGCTGTTCTTTCCAAAGTTGTTAGCTAGGCTTCAACATCATCACTCTTTGTCATCTTTTGCAAAAAATCACTAGTCCGTATGGAGCTGGAGCTACAGTAGATGTGACATCTGTGGAAGCATTTCCAGACAGTGCTGCCAGGTGCTGAACCACCTACTGTATTTCAAGACTTGGCGGTCATGTCGCTGCTGCCTCCAAGTTTCGTTAGCATCCATTTGTTGTTGTTGCCTTCTGAGTTCATTGATATCCAATTGTTGTTGCCTCCGGGTCTCCTCAGTAGCTAATTGCTACATCCTGGTAACTTCCTGCTGAGCTGCTGTAACCTGTAGCAGTGCCTTGACTATGTCTTCCATGGAATATTGTGGTGTAGATGGGAAACAGAATCTGGATCCCCTAAGCATCTGACGATGACACCACCAGGAATTTCACAACATAAAAGTCTTTTCCCAAAAGCACAAATAATTGGTTGTTTGTCGCTTTCATTTTTGTCACAAATTTAGATGCATTCCCCACCATGTGTAGCAAGATCGGGCTAAGGCGTGCCGTTACCTGGGGTAGATGCTGGCACATTGCATGCAGCAGCTATCCACCAGTCCAGGGCCTTTATACAAGTAACAGCAGCTAGTTTTATTTATGAGTATAAAACAAACAAAATCATAAACATTAATCCTAGCCTGTCCCACTCTATCTAACTTAATGGATGTCCCTCTCTAACCAGTGGAAAGACCTAGGGTCCAAACCACCGAAACACAACCAGCACTTCAGCACAGCACTTACATTATTAAGCAGTAACAGGCCTTGCACTAATTCTACAGTTATGACCAGCCTATAAGGAGTTGTACATATACTGTATGTGCACAATCATACCAAGTCTACAGTTATGACCATCTTACTGCCAACTCTACAGAGTTTTGCTACAAGTTTCGACAATTGTGAGCAACTTCCCATCGGCCCTACCAACCTCACCATCAGGGCATCTGTAGGTCTCCAGAGGTCAGTCCTTTTATCTTTTCTTGTCTTTTTTTTGCAAACTTAAAGGTAGGGGTCACAGACTGTGAAGGATTTTACCTAGGGGCTGCGGGGCTTCAGCCCTCCCAGTTAAATCCTCCACTTCAGTGAGTCAGTGCAGTCCATGACTGCACTGGCTACACTGTGACTGGTAGGTGGCTTCTCATTGGAAGAGCCACCTGCCAGTCATGCACAGGACAGACAGCCCCAGGGGGAGGTGTCTCCTCCCCCTGGGACTGACAGTCCAGACTGCGATTAGTAGAGAGCGGATTCCAGTGGAAGCCGCTGCTCTGCATTTCGGGCGGCCCTAGATGGCTTCTCGCGGCTGCAGTGAATGCTGCCCCCCCAGAAGCCGGTGTCATACGCATGCGCAGGCAACGGGACCCAGCCGGCCATGTCCAGACCAGTACCGGTGGCGGCGGCCCCCCTCAGGCAAGAGGGCAGGAGCCGCTGTTGATCACAGGTGATTATTTCTAGTGTGGAGTGGTGAGGTTGTTACTGCTTTGACTGTCCAACAGCATCAGGACTGTTCCTGACATACTATATAGGGGTGATCCCTAAGTCTGAGCCAAGATACTGTATCTTCTATGTAGAATAACATTGACCACCTTTAGGTTACGATACATTAACGTCTATCAAAGATTGTGGGCCTGATTCAGACACAGAACACACAGCAACTTCTTCTTTTGATGCAGCTGTTTTGTGTACATACGCTAATGCTGCTGGAGGCGTTTGATGTCAAATGTAAATTGACGCTTCGCGACAGCATCACCATCGTGACTGACACAGAGACTGACCTCGACACTTCCAGAAAGGCAATGCTGCCATTTACTGGAACGTGGGCGGGTCCTGTGCATGCACAGTTCACCCACCATCGGGTTAGTATAAACCTGAAAATGGCCAAGTGTTAAGCTATCTGACTGGGAGGGCGCCTTGCCTGTAGCCAACGTCCCCATTTTGTTGCTGTTATTATTATGTTGTTCTCGTTGCTGTTCCCTTTTTTTTTTTAAACCAACAAAAAGAATGCCCCATAGTTCATAAAAAAAAACACAAAACAAAAATGCGGAGAGACCTCCTCCTTCCATATGGCTTTATTTGTGTTCTGCCGGCACAGCTAGAGACATACAGTAACCAACATAAATTTTTAGTTTTATTATCACCTCTAAAAAGAGACAGAAATGTGAAAATTGAAGCCAGAAGGTTTGTATCACAGGATTAATTAAGCAGGGCCAAGTGAAGTCACACTCCTCTTGGCAGTGAATGCCTGGAGAAGGTGCCTGTCTTCAATTATGAAGAGCACAATGCAATTAAAAAGCCTGTTTCTTTTTTCCTGAGGTGTTACTTGTTACTAGATAAATCTCTTTCTTTTTCTTTTAATTCTCCGGGGACCTGGACTGGCCTGAGGTACAGTCTCCTCGGGTATTTTTTTTTTTTTATATAAAATTGATTTAAATGTAGCATAGGTGTAATAGATTTACAATGAAATTGAAATTGTTGAACAATAGGTACCTCGGTTACATGTTATTCTTTTAAAACATTTTTTTGATATACTGAAAATTCTTCAAGTGTTTATGAATCAATGGACAGTGGGTATAAGTTGAGTTATTTTTTTTTTGTACTTTGCCGAAGAGGATGTTATGCTGTAAAGGCACCACTCGTTATGAAGTAATATTTTCTGGTTCGATCATACATTATCATTATTATTATTATTATTATTATTATTATCCTTTATTTATATGGCGCCACAAGTGTTCCACAGCGCCTTACACAGTACATAAACTAATAAGTGAACAAGAGACGAGTTACTTACAGTACATTACAGTGCAGGACAAGGACACGATTTATATACATTGCTGCAATAGCGATTAAAGCATTCACAATAACAGCAGGGAGCTAGCAGTGAAGTATTAGGTGCCCTTATGGGGAGTAAGGAGTAGAAGAAAGTGTAAAGAGAAGCACATGAGGGAAGAGGTCCCTGCTCATGAGAGCTTACATTCTAAAGGGGAGGGGCAGACAGACAGGCGTGACACAGAAGGGGTAGATAGGGAGGAAAGCAATTTCACCAGTCTGTGGTCCACACTCATTTGGTAGAGGAAATTCCCATCTGGGCCCCCTAACCTACTCCATTGCTATTTATGCCAGGTATTTATACTATCTTGGCTAAAAACAATGTCATAATATTTTCTACTTCCTCCTCTTTCCAAATGACAATTTCTATTTAATGCCACATAAGCAAAAGGGATAAGGGGGGGGCATTTTCAACAGACAGTCTACTAGGTCAAAAAGAAATATGTTATTTGTCACTGTAGCACTAAGGAAATGAATGTAAAGGTGATTAGAACACTTGGGGAGGTAGACGCACTCATGCTTTGCCCACTTTATTAGGACTCAAGTGTGGGGACTGTAATGACTCAATTCCCGTCATCATGGCCCAACCTCCACTGCAAATACCATAATTTGTAGCATCACGCACTGGGGTGTGGGGTCAGGATGATTGCAATTTATACCCTTTTTCCACCAAAATCCCGGGTCTGACCAGGGATTTGGAACACGGTTCCAAGTCAGGTCAGACCCAGGATTTACCCCATTTCCACTGCGGCGCTGACCCGGGAATATCCTGGGTTGCGCCATTTACACTGCACACGGGTGCAGTTCCGGTGCTTGGAGATGATGCCATCACCAAGCGCCGGAAACTTCAGCTCTCCCTTGAACGCCAAAGCGGAGCGGACCGGCGACCAGGGGAGAACCAGGTCCTTCTTGAGGGGGAAGCGTCCTTTTGGGAGACTGTGATATCACAACTGTCACCAGGGAAACGGGCAGGGAGAGATTACAGCCTACCCAGATGAAGCTGGGATGGGGTAAAACCGTAATGGTCGGACCATACAGGGAGGCTGTAATCTCTCCCTCCCCGATGACAGCTGTCACACAGACATCTTCCAAATACCACCCAATCGCCATGCTGGAAACAGGTCTTGGGACGAAAGACCCTGGTAACCCGGCCGTTTCCACTGAGCTTGACCTGGGTTTAACACGCTAAAATGTCTGCTTGATACCCGGGAAGAAATCGACCTGGGATTTTTTTCTAGGAGCCTTTTCCACTGAGCCACTAGCTGGGTTGACATGGCAATAACCCGGGTACAGTATTTTGGCCAGTGGAAAAGGTGTATTAGCTGGATTGTAGTCGGCATTCCAGGGTGCGGGATGCCGATGTTCAGAAGACCGGCGCCGAATTCCTGACAGGACGGGATCCCGGCACCAGTATCCTAGTGCCGGCATCCCGAAGGTAAGTATCGGGGTGTTAGGGGGAGGTTAGGGTTAGGTAGCAGGGTTAGGCCTTAGGGGGAGGGTTAGGGTTAGGCATCAAGGTAGGGGTGTTAGGATTAGGGTGTGGGGAGGGGGGGTTAGGTTTAGGCACTAGGGGGGAGGTTAGGGTTAGGCATCGGGGAGGGGGTGTTAATTTTAGGGTGTGGGGAGGGGGAGGTTAGGTTTAGGCACTAGGGGGGGAGGTTAGGGTACTGGACCAGGGAGGGAGAGTTAGGGTTAGAAAATTACTTACTGCTCTTCTCTATGGGTGTTGGGATTCAGACTGTTGGGATGCCACTGTTGGTATTATGACCAGTGGAATCCCGACAGCTGGGATTTCATACCCAACCTGTATTGGCTACCTTGTCGAATGCAATGGGTAAGTGGGTGGAATCCCTATGGCGAACTACAGTCCCAGGGAAGTAGGCAATTAAGACTAGCTTAGCTGTCACAATCCATGGATAGTTGTACTTGTTGATCTTTGAATTAGACTGCAGTGTCTGATAACAAATATGTAGCAGGAAGAAAGTAGAGAATGCATGGTCAGTGAAGTCAAGGGCGGAACAGTAGGTAGGGAATATCCAAGAGACATGGTTGGGAGACAATAGCAGCAGTCACAAGTGCAGTCATAACGGGAGCTACAGTCGGTGCAGACAGAGAACGTGCAATAACCAAGCATAGTTGTGCTGGGTCAGGGCCGAGACTAGGGTTTTAGTCACCCGGGGCAAGACAGTAATTTGGCGCCCCCCCTGGTAATTCCCCCATAGTAAAGCCCCCTGCAGCAGTGCCCCCATAGTAATGCCCCCTTCAGCAGTGCACCTATAGCAATTCCCCTGTACTAGTGGCCATATGGTAATGTCCCCATAGTAATGCCCTTGTAGTGCCCGTATGGTAATGCCCCTGTAGTGCCCCCTGGCAATGCCCCTGTAGAGCCCCCTCGTAATGCCCCTGTAGAGCCCCCTGGTAATGCCACTGTAGTCCCCCTGTAGAGCCCCCTGGTAATGCCTCTGTAGAGCCCCCTGGTAATGCCCATGTAGAGCCCCCTGGTAATGCTCCTGTAGGTAATGCCACTGTAGTCCCCCTGTAGAGCCCCCTGGTAATGCCACCTGTAGTGATCCCTGATAATGCCCCTGTAAAGCCCCCTGGTAATGCCCCTGTAGAGCCCCCTGGTAATGCCCCTGTAGGTAATGCCACTGTAGTGCCCCCTGTTAATGCCCCTGTAGTTCCACATAGACACACAAAAAAAATATACTTACCTTAAACCCCGCTCCTGTGACCGCCGCCATCGGGTCCACCCGGCTGCTCCTCGGAACTATGGGAGAGACGTCATTACGATTCTCCCATAGTTCCTGCGGGGAGAGCCGGAAGCTGGAGTTCAGGAGAGAACTCCAGCCTCCGGCTAGCACGGCGCTGCAGGGAAGGAGCCGGGCGCCCGCTGGTAATAACATTTCAGCGGGCGTCCGGCTTGGAGTCTCCCTGCGGCGCTGGGCTGGAGGACACTGGCGCCGGGTGCAGCGGCGCACCCGGTGCACATGCACCTACAGCCCCCCCTAGTTGCAGCCTTGGCTGGGTGGGTTCTCTTAAATAAGCTACAATAAAGTGACATCAATCAGGTGAGGTGCTAAATGTCCGTAGAGGTGCGCATTTGTCATGACATTTATGAGCAAGTTCATTGGTGGAGCTTATTGGGCACATCAACGGGGATAGGCTGTGAAGTGCTGGGATCCATACTAGCAGACTAGAGATTTATCAAAGCTTGGAGTGAGATAAGGTGGGGAGAGGTAAAGTACCAACGAAGCAGCCTCCAACACAGCTTCTGAAATGACAGCTAGAAGCGTATAGGTCGGTAATGTATCTCTCTCCACTTTATCTCTCTCCAAGCTTTGGTAAATCTACCCCTGCCATGGAGAGTTTAAGACACAGAATGGCTCCCCAGTACTCCATCATTGCACAGGACACTGCTGCTGAGATTGCATGAATGCAGACTGTGACCATAGACGTGCACAGAAACCGTCACAGGGGGTACCGATTTGGCACATCCCCCTCCGCTGTGTCATGGACTACCCCATACCCCCTCTCACCGGGACATATACTGCTCAGTGTATGCAGTGGATAATTGTATATACATCTAAAATATGTGTATAATAAATGAAGGTACTTATCAAAATAAAAAGTGTAATTTCTTTCTCACTTTGGAGGCGCTTTGGGACCTGTAGCAGCTGCACCTCCTGCACCCACGGTAGCTACATATCTTAAATGAATTGAAATGGGGTCAATTAACATAGTTCAAAATTTTCGTATTTTTTTTTAAATATTATTGCTTTAATAATAATGTAATTAAATTATTATGGCCCATCAAGATATTTATTATTTTTGTTGTGGCCCCTTAATTGAGTATTACTTAGTGGCAGAGTAATACATATGTTTAATATGCCTGTTTGTTAGATTCTGCCTGGACAGAGAGCATAAAATGAATGTAAACACTCTCGCCGGCCGGAGGGACCTCTTTTATCCTGCAAGTATTTCTGGCGCATTTCTGGCGAGTTTACAAGTCACAGGCTGTTACATGTGACGACTGGTATGTTTGACAATATGTTTGCCTGTTTGACAGATGACTTCCATCCAGTCGAGAATGATTCTGGCGGATATTTGTTAGATTTTGCCTTTGGTTCCCGGAAATTTTTTAATTTTTTAAAAAATCAGAGGTTATTATATTACCATAGAATCAGTAAAAAAAACTACCTTTTGTTGTTTAGAAAAAATGCTATTTTTTTATGCAACCTGCCATGGAGACTTGAGTGCAATACCTTCCAATATACCTGCACATCAGGACAGTCCTCAAAAATCCAGACTGTCCCACCAAAAACAGGACGTTTGGGAGTTATAGAAAAAAATATAAATGTGTGCAATTTTCTTTTCCTCACACATTTCAGAATCTTTCTTCTAACAGCGTATTTATATTAACAGCACAGTTGTAAAAATACATGTATATTTAAATAATTCTATGGACCCCCAGCCACCAGCACCAGCTGACAAACAACTAATGATGTACATTACATGTTTTGGAAACCCTATATAGCAGAAAGAACAGAAAGAAGAAACCGTGTAAATTAATTTACTTTGTAGCAGGAAAGTCTCAAATTAGTAGAATCATCTGAGATTCATAAAATGTAGAAATATTAATTATAATATAAAACAAGAGATGTGTGTGGACCCCCATGTTTTGGTTTGGCAAAACCACCATCAAATGTTATGGTTTTGGTAAAACCACCCTTAAGTGTTTTGGTTTGGATTTGGTTTTGGATCTCTTTAAGATTGATAAAAACTAGAGATGAGCAGGTTCGGTTCTCAGAGAACCGGACTCGCCTGAAATTCGCTATTCCGAGTTGGATCTGAGTCTGGCTTGGGTTTTCCCATTCTGATCCGAAAACGAGGCAAAACATCATCAATCCCGGGTCGGATTATCGTGGGTTTTGGATTGTATCTAAGTCTCTCCCCGCGGTGATCGGAGAGATTTCCTTGCTGAGTCCAGGCCAGTGCTGTTGTGTGCTCCGTCCAGGGGGGGCTGTGTTGTCCAATCCAGGGGTGTGCTGTGCTCTTTTCAGGGGGCTGTGTTGTCCCATCCAGGGGTGTGCTGTGTTCCGTCCAGGGGGCTGTGTTGCCCATCCAGGGGTGTGCTGTGCTCCGCCCAGAGGGCTGTGTTGTCCAATCCAGCGGTGTGCCGTGCTCCGTTCAGGGGGCTGTGTTGTCCAATCCAGGGGTGTGCTGTGCTCCATCCAGGGGGCTGTGTTGTCCAATCCAGGGGTGTGCTGTGCTCCATCCCGGGGGCTGTGTTGCCCATCCAGGGGTGTGCAGGGAAGAGCTGTGCTCCATCCAGGGGACTGTGTTGCCCATCAAGGGGTGTGCAGTGCTCCATCCAGGGGGCTGTGTTGGCCAATCCAGGGGTGTGCTGTGCTCTGTCCTGGGGCTGTGTTTTCCAATCCAGGGCTGTGCTATTCCCACGTCCAGAGGGCTATGTTGTCCAATTCAGGGGTGTGCAGAGGTGTGCTGTGCTCAGTCCAGGGGGATGTGTTGTCCATCCAGCGGTGTGCAGGGGTGTGCTGTGCTGTCCATCAAAGGGTGTGGTGTCCTGGGGTGTACTGTCCATCCAGTTTGCTGTAAATTCAGGGGAATGCTGTCTGTCCATGGGCTGTAAAAAAAGTCAATAAAGGTTGAAAAAAAATGTTTTTTTTAAAAGTTAAAAAATAGATTTTTGTGTGCTGCACCCCAGTGTAACCACATAAGCACTGTAACACTGCAGATCGTATTCCCCAGTGTATCCATATAAGCACTGTGATGCTGCTGGCCATACTCCAGTGTATGATTCCTTACCCCTGTGTATCCATATAAGCACTGTGATGCTGCTGGCCATACTCCAATGTATGATTCCTTAACCCTGTGTAACCATATAAGCACTGTGATGCTGCTGGCCATACTCCAGTGTATGATTCCTTAACCCTGTGTATCCATATAAGCACTGTGATGCTGCAGGCCATAACCCCAGTGTATCCATATAAGTACTGTGACACTGCAGGCTGTACCACAGTGTAATATTCATACATATATTGTGAGGCTATAGGTCATACCCCAGTGTAATATTCAATTTCATACAAGTTTTATGACACTGCAGGCTGTACCGCGGTGTAATATTTATACAAATATTGTGACGCTGCCAGCCGTACCTCAGTGTAATATTCAATTTCATACAAGTATTGGGATGCTGTAGGTCATACCCCAGTGTAATATTCATACAAGTATTGTGACGCTGTAGGTCATACCCCAGTGTAATATTCATACAAGTATTGTGACGCTGTAGGTCATACCCCAGTGTAATATTCATACAAGTATTGTGAGGCTGTAGGTCATACTGCAGTGTAATATTCATACAAGTATTATGACGCTGTAGGTTTGCCGCAGTGTAATATTCATACAAGTATTGTGACGCTGTAGCCCATACTGCAGAGTAATATTCATACATGTATTGTGATGCTGCAAGCCGTACTCCAGTGTATTCATACAAATACTGTGACGCCGCAGGATGTACCCCAGTGTATCCATACAAGTACTGTGACGCTGCTGGCCATACCCCAGTGTATCTGTATAAGCACTGTGATGCTGCAGGCCATACCCCAGCGTATGTTCCTGTACCCCAGTGTATCCATATAAGCACTGTAACACTGCAGGCCGTACCCCCCCAGTGTATCCATATAAGCACTGTGATGCTGCTGGCCGTACCCCAATGTATCCATATAAGCATTGTGACACTGCAGGCCATACCCCAGTGTAATATTCATAGACGTACTGTGACGCTGCAGGCCGTACCACAGTGCAATAGTCATACATGTATTGTGATGCTGTAGGTCATACCCCAGTGTAATATTAAATTTCATACAAGAATTGTGATGCTGTAGGTCATACCACAGTGTAATATTCATACAAGTATTGTGTTGCTGTAGGTCATACAACAGTGTAATATTCATACAAGAATTGTGATGCTGTAGGTCATACCGCAGTGTAATAGTCATACAAGTATTATGATGCTGTAGGTTTCCGCAGTGTAATATTCATACAAGTATTGTGACGCTGTAGGCCATACCGCAGTGTAATATTCATACATGTATTGTGACGCTGCAGGTCGTAGCCCAGTGTATTCATAAAAATACTGTGACGCTGCAGGCTGTACCCCAGGGTATCCATACAAGTACTGTGACGCTGCTGGCCATACCCCAGTGTATCCGTATAAGCACTGTAACGCTGCAGGCCATAGCCCAGTGTATGTACCTGTACCCCAGTGTATCTATATAAGCACTGTAACGCTGCAGGCCGTACCCCCCAGTGTATCCATATAATCATTGTGATGCTGCTGGCCATACCCCAGTGTATGCTTCCTTATCCCTGTGTATCCATATAAGCACTGTGACGCTGCAGGCCGTACCCCCCCCAGTATATCCTAATAAGCAATGTGATGATGCTGGCCGTACCCCAGTGTATCCATATAAGCATTGTGACACGGCAGGCCATACCACAGTGTAAAATTCATACATGTATTGTGATGCTGTAGGTCATACCCCAGTGTAATATTCAATTTCATACAAGTTTTATGACGCTGCAGGCTGTACCGCGGTGTAATATTTATACAAATATTGTGACGCTGCCAGCCGTACCTCAGTGTAATATTCAATTTCATACAAGTATTGGGATGCTGTAGGTCATACCCCAGTGTAATATTCATACAAGTATTGTGACGCTGTAGGTCATACCCTAGTGTAATATTCATACAAGTATTGTGACGCTGTAGGTCATACCCCAGTGTAATATTCATACAAGTATTGTGAGGCTGTAGGTTTGCCGCTGTGTAATATTCATACAAGTATTGTGATGCTGTAGCCCGTACTGCAGAGTAATATTCATACATGTATTGTGATGCTGCAGGCCGTACCCCAGTGTATTCATACAAATACTGTGACGCCGCAGGCTGTACCCCAGTGTATCCATACAAGTACTGTGACGCTGCTGGCCATACCCCAGTGTATACGTATAAGCACTGTGATGCTGCAGGCCATACCCCAGCGTATGTTCCTGTACCCCAGTGTATCCATATAAGCACTGTAACACTGCAGGCCGTACCCCCCCAGTGTATCCATATAAGCACTGTGATGCTGCTGGCCGTACCCCAATGTATCCATATAAGCATTGTGACACTGCAGGCGATACCCCAGTGTAATATTCATACATGTATTGTGATGCTGTAGGTCATACCCCAGTGTAATATTAAATTTCATACAAGAATTGTGATGCTGTAGGTCATACCACAGTGTAATATTCATACAAGTATTGTGTTGCTGTAGGTCATACAACAGTGTAATATTCATACAAGAATTGTGATGCTGTAGGTCATACCGCAGTGTAATAGTCATACAAGTATTATGATGCTGTAGGTTTCCGCAGTGTAATATTCATACAAGTATTGTGACGCTGTAGGCCATAGCGCAGTGTAATATTCATACATGTATTGTGACGATGCAGGTCATACCCCAGTGTATTCATAAAAATACTGTGACGCTGCAGGCTGTACCCCAGGGTATCCATACAAGTACTGTGACGCTGCTGGCCATACCCCAGTGTATCCGTATAAGCACTGTAACGCTGCAGGCCATAGCCCAGTGTATGTACCTGTACCCCAGTGTATCTATATAAGCACTGTAACGCTGCAGGCCGTACCCCCCCAGTGTATCCATATAATCATTGTGATGCTGCTGGCCATACCCCAGTGTATGCTTCCTTATCCCTGTGTATCCATATAAGCACTGTGACGCTGCAGGCCGTTCCCCCCCCAGTATATCCTAATAAGCACTGTGATGTTGCTGGCCGTACCCCAGTGTATCCATATAAGCATTGTGACACTGCAGGCCGTACCACAGTGTAAAATTCATACATGTTTTGTGATGCTGTAGGTCATACCCCAGTGTATTATTCAATTTCATACAAGTTTTGTGATGCTGCAGGCTGTACCGCGGTGTAATATTTATATAAATATTGTGACGCTGCCAGCCATACCTCGGTGTAATATTAAGTTTCATACAAGAATTGTGACGCTGTAGGTCATACCCCAGTGTAATTTTCATACAAGAATTGTGACGCTGTAGGTCATACCGCAGTGTAATATTCATACAAGTATTATGACGCTGTAGGTTTACTGCAGTGTAATATTCATACAAGTATTGTGACGCTGTAGGCCATACCGCAGTGTAAAATTCATACATGTATTGTGATGCTGTAGGTCATACCCCAGTGTAATATTCAATTTCATACAAGTTTTATGAAGCTGCAGGCTGTACCGCGGTGTAATATTTATACAAATATTGTGACGCTGCCAGCTGTACCTCAGTGTAATATTCAATTTCATACAAGTATTGGTATGCTGTAGGTCATACCCCAGTGTAATATTCATACAAGTATTGTGACGCTGTAGGTCATACCGCAGTGTAATAGTCATACAAGTATTATGATGCTGTAGGTTTCCGCAGTGTAATATTCATACAAGTATTGTGACGCTGTAGGCCATAGCGCAGTGTAATATTCATACATGTATTGTGACGATGCAGGTCATACCCCAGTGTATTCATAAAAATACTGTGACGCTGCAGGCTGTACCCCAGGGTATCCATACAAGTACTGTGACGCTGCTGGCCATACCCCAGTGTATCCGTATAAGCACTGTAACGCTGCAGGCCATAGCCCAGTGTATGTACCTGTACCCCAGTGTATCTATATAAGCACTGTAACGCTGCAGGCCGTACCCCCCCAGTGTATCCATATAATCATTGTGATGCTGCTGGCCATACCCCAGTGTATGCTTCCTTATCCCTGTGTATCCATATAAGCACTGTGACGCTGCAGGCCGTTCCCCCCCCAGTATATCCTAATAAGCACTGTGATGTTGCTGGCCGTACCCCAGTGTATCCATATAAGCATTGTGACACTGCAGGCCGTACCACAGTGTAAAATTCATACATGTTTTGTGATGCTGTAGGTCATACCCCAGTGTATTATTCAATTTCATACAAGTTTTGTGATGCTGCAGGCTGTACCGCAGTGTAATATTTATATAAATATTGTGACGCTGCCAGCCATACCTCGGTGTAATATTAAGTTTCATACAAGAATTGTGACGCTGTAGGTCATACCCCAGTGTAATTTTCATACAAGAATTGTGACGCTGTAGGTCATACCGCAGTGTAATATTCATACAAGTATTATGACGCTGTAGGTTTACTGCAGTGTAATCTTCATACAAGTATTGTGACGCTGTAGGCCATACCGCAGTGTAAAATTCATACATGTATTGTGATGCTGTAGGTCATACCCCAGTGTAATATTCAATTTCATACAAGTTTTATGAAGCTGCAGGCTGTACCGCGGTGTAATATTTATACAAATATTGTGACGCTGCCAGCTGTACCTCAGTGTAATATTCAATTTCATACAAGTATTGGGATGCTGTAGGTCATACCCCAGTGTAATATTCATACAAGTATTGTGACGCTGTAGGTCATACCCCAGTGTAATATTCATACAAGTATTGTGACGCTGTAGGTCATACCCCAGTGTAATATTCATACAAGTATTGTGAGGCTGTAGGTTTGCCGCAGTGTAATATTCATACAAGTATTGTGATGCTGTAGCCCGTACTGCAGAGTAATATTCATACATGTATTGTGATGCTGCAGGCCGTACCCCAGTGTATTCATACAAATACTGTGACGCCGCAGGCTGTACCCCAGTGTATCCATACAAGTACTGTGACGCTGCTGGCCATACCCCAGTGTATATGTATAAGCACTGTGATGCTGCAGGCCATACCCCAGCGTATGTTCCTGTACCCCAGTGTATCCATATAAGCACTGTAACACTGCAGGCCGTACCCCCCCAGTGTATCCATATAAGCACTGTGATGCTGCTGGCCGTACCCCAATGTATCCATATAAGCATTGTGACACTGCACGCCATACCCCAGTGTAATATTCATAGACGTACTGTGACGCTGCAGGCCGTACCACAGTGTAATATTCATACATGTATTGTGATGCTGTAGGTCATACCCCAGTGTAATATTAAATTTCATACAAGAATTGTGATGCTGTAGGTCATACCACAGTGTAATATTCATACAAGTATTGTGTTGCTGTAGGTCATACAACAGTGTAATATTCATACAAGAATTGTGATGCTGTAGGTCATACCGCAGTGTAATAGTCATACAAGTATTATGATGCTGTAGGTTTCCGCAGTGTAATATTCATACAAGTATTGTGACGCTGTAGGCCATACCGCAGTGTAATATTCATACATGTATTGTGACAATGCAGGTCATACCCCAGTGTATTCATAAAAATACTGTGACGCTGCAGGCTGTACCCCAGGGTATCCATACAAGTACTGTGACGCTGCTGGCCATACCCCAGTGTATCCGTATAAGCACTGTAATGCTGCAGGCCATAGCCCAGTGTATGTACCTGTACCCCAGTGTATCTATATAAGCACTGTAACGCTGCAGGCCGTACCCCCCAGTGTATCCATATAATCATTGTGATGCTGCTGGCCATACCCCAGTGTATGCTTCCTTATCCCTGTGTATCCATATAAGCACTGTGACGCTGCAGGCCGTACCCCCCCCAATATATCCTAATAAGCACTGTGATGTTGCTGGCCATACCCCAGTGTATCCATATAAGCATTGTGACACTGCAGGCCGTACCACAGTGTAAAATTCATACATGTTTTGTGATGCTGTAGGTCATACCCCAGTGTATTATTCAATTTCATACAAGTTTTGTGATGCTGCAGGCTGTACCGCGGTGTAATATTTATATAAATATTGTGACGCTGCCAGCCATACCTCGGTGTAATATTAAGTTTCATACAAGAATTGTGACGCTGTAGGTCATACCCCAGTGTAATTTTCATACAAGAATTGTGACGCTGTAGGTCATACCGCAGTGTAATATTCATACAAGTATTATGACGCTGTAGGTTTACTGCAGTGTAATATTCATACAAGTATTGTGACGCTGTAGGCCATACCGCAGAGTAATATTCATACATGTATTGTGACGCTGCAGGCCATACCGCAGAGTAATATTCATACATGTATTGTGACGCTGCAGGCCATACCCCAGTGTATTCATACAAATACTGTGACGCTGCTGGCCATACCCCAGTGTATCCATATAAGAACAGTGATGCTGCAGGCCATACTCCAGTGTATCTATATAAGAACTGTGTGATTGTGCCGCTGCTCAAATGCTTACTTTTTTTTTTGTTTCATACTGTATTTATTTCAATTAAAATCACAAATACTGTAGGTATACTTGCAAATTACTCTTATGCCATTTTTCAACATTGATTTGTAGATAACAACCTGGTGGGCTTGGCTTTTCTTAATCATAACAGCCATGTTTGGTCAGATGCAACTCAAGCACCAAATGGAGAGGCTATTTTGTGATGGTATCTGGAGATGTTCTCCCTCACCACCTCTCAACCTTCCTATACATAACCCCAGAAGCACAATGATAAGAAATGCTTAGTACCAGACTTTTAAATCCCTCTGCTCCCTTCCTGTGTAGAGCTTCAGTTTTGTGTGCTGCCACATTAATAGTTTATCCACCTGTTGAAGAATCGAAATGGGCAGGTGCAACATCGGCATAACTCCCGTTGATGGGAGGGCCCAAGGACAATTCCATCTTGCACCTGTTTTCTTTGCATTATGAGCTGTTTGGGGCATTGTGGACTGTCTTTTTGTGTAGATAACAAACATTATTGTTATAGTTTATTAAACTGCCATCCTGTCTGCCACTGCAGTGCCATTCTCTTTCCGAGATGTGCCATGTTGGTAATTGAACTGCAACAGCCGCTGAAGTCTTCGACATGTGTTTGCTGAATGCCAAAAATGTCCAGACAGTTTTATGGCTACAGACAGCATCTCTTGCATGCCCCTTTGATTTTTTTTTTTAAAATGCGGAACCACCAAAGAGCTCAACTGGGATAAGGACTGATGTGAATGATTAAAATATTTTTTTGTATATGCCTCCCCTCCTCCCTCATAAATTTGCTTCAGAATCCAAAACTTAAATTAAATTTACTACTAATCAAACCTTCCTTTCCCTGCCTTCAACTACATACATACTTCAACTCCCTCAGGCCTCTTGATTAATAAAATCATTTGTTTCCTGATGTGCATTTTTGGAAGTTGAACTGCCACAGCCGCCAAAATCTTCGACATGCGGTTGCTGAATGCCAAAAATTTACAGAAATGTTTATTACCACAGACAGCATCTCCTGCATACCTCTTTAAATTTTTTAAAAAAATGCGGAGCCACCAAAGAGCTCAACTGGGGTAAGTACTGATGTGAATTATTAAAATATTTTTTGTAAATGCCTCCCCTCCTCCCTCATAAATTTGCTTTGGAATCCAAAATTTAAATTAAATTTACTACAAATCAATGCTTCCTTTCCCTGCCTTCAACCATACATACTCCAACTCCATCAGGCCTCTTGATTAATAAAAACATTTGTTTCCTGATGTGCCATGTTGAAGTTGAACTGGCACAGCCGCTTAAGTCTACGACATCTGGTTGCTGAAAGACAAAAAGTCTAGAAATTTTTATGACCACAGACAACATGTATGCCCCTTTTATTTTTTTTTTAAATCTGAACCACCAAGTTAATTGGGTGGGCAAAACATGGTAGATTTTCAAATTCATCCATTTTTTTTTCATTTCACCGCCCCCCCCCCAACCCCAACCTGTTGCTCCAGGACCCTGGTGAATTTATAGGCTGTTATAAATAATGGTTCAGCTCAATAAATGCCTGCCTCCTTTGTATGTAGGTGACTCTAAGCAGAATAACTGGATAATGTAGATGGTGGGTGTTATGCGAGAGACCAAAAGTATGATTAACAACATCTTCCTGCCAGGATGTGTGCAATAAAGTGCACATGCATTTAATACAAAAATTAGTTGTGTATATTGGTCACTTACATATTTACATGCTAAATACTGTGTGTACAGCAGGATGAGGTGACTAGAGGCACCCCACCCATTGTTGACAAACAACTTCCAGCAGGCCCGGCAAACAGCACGGTTGCTTGGGTGATGTAGTTCAGCCGGAGAGATACAGGCTGCTTTCCTCTGATGTAAATATCAATTCTTGGTCACGTTATACCTAAGATCCTACCTGAGCACAAAGTAAATGTCTGTTTACAGTGTGTACTATTTAGCAGCACCTCCACAAGCAAGGCCACTGCATTTCTATTAGATGTATAAAAACCTCCTCCAAATCAAAGATGTATTTCAGGAACTGAAGAACTTAATCCTACATTGATCTTCCATCATAAATTTTCTTCAGAATCAAAACATTAAAATAAATAAATGTACAAACGAATCAATCCTTCCATCCTTTCCCTGTCTTCAGTCCATAAAGATACTCCAACTCCCTCGGCCTCTGACCTAGTTCTTGATTAATGAATACATTCTTGGCTTTTAAACTTCCTATACAGTCGTATAGTTTATTAAACTGCCATCCTGTATACCATTGCAGTGCCACTCTGTGCCATGTTGGAAGCTTAACTGCCACATGTTTGTGCCGCCCACTGCTGTCGCTTAGCTTAGTTAGCCAGCTACAGTATCTTGATGCAACCTTTTGGCCTAAACTGGATGAAATCAATATTGTGAGCTGTGAGGTGGTCAAAATTGACTGGAAATGGCTGGAAATAAATGTTATTGAGGTTAACGATAATGTAGGAACAAAAGCAGGCCCAAATTATGTGATTTCAGCTGCTTTTATTATTTTTTTAGAAAAAAATATAGATTCTAAAACCAAAACATGCAAGAGCGGTTTTGTCAAAACAAAATACAGATCCAGACACGAAGGAAATCCAAAACCAAAACACGGGGGACGGCGCACATCTCTAATAAAAACAGCTAAAAACATGTAACTTGGACCTGTTAACATGCAATCCAAAACCAAGATTTGGTTTATAAATCTGCGTTCCGAAGTTACAATAGAACCGAGCCGGGACTCGGTTCTACTCAGAACCCCAATAGGGATCCAAGCTGGGATTCGATTTGACTCGGATTCCGCGAGTGTGTTAGTTTTTCAAGAAAACCGAACCGCACATCTCTAATTAAAACTCACAATGCACCTACTATATACTGTAGGTACAGAAAATTAAACCAAATTATGTCTACCATATTACAGGATTTCTACCCAAACAAGAGAACTAAGAAAGACTAACATCCCACCACTAATCGCATGCATAGTGGCATTTATTAATGCTGTATGCATGAAGATTTGCCATTAAAACTACAAAGGACAACTCTTACAATAAGAGAATATGTTTGGAGTGTGGGAGGAGGAAACCCAAACACCCGGAGAGCATATACAAACTCCACACAGTTAGGGCCATGGTGGTAATAGACCCCACAAACTCAGTAGTGGAAGGCAGTAATGCTAACCATTTCATCATCCATGCTGCCTAGCGTCGGCTTAGCAACATTTTTTTTTGTTTTTGCGTAATGTATTTTTTTTTTTACTCAATGGAGAATTATGAATATTTTGAAATTAATTTAATCTAGATTTTACATCTAGATTTAATGTCGATACCGCATGCAAGCGGCCGATGCTTTCAATCTTGCCACACATCCGAGTCACACTGCGCATGTGTCGTGATGATTACCGCCAGGAGGCCCAGAACGAATTTGGACACAAGAGCTGGGGATTTCAGTGGGCATTCCCTGGCACTGGTGACCCCGCCCCCTCGGCTTGTAGTCATGATGTCATCTGTGTTTTCTGTGCCCATTTTTTTGGAGGAATACACTAACCCTGTCTCCTGTTCCTGAACATGCAGGTTCCACCGGCGGACATCATGTAAAATTGTCCAAATTGTAGTTAACTATCCAATCCACACAAGCAACTGCATAATGTATCATACAATGCGCTCTATTGCTGTCATTCTTTATTTTAGGTATACACAATCACTGCAGAGTGTGACTATCTAGTATGGAACATTCCTTAAGCTGGATACACATTAGACGATTTTTTAAACGAATTGTCATTTTCTGCAGGATCGGAATGACAAATCGTTCAAATCGTCCCACAACGTCGCCCATCGCATCTTCAGATCTGCTGCACATGCTGCTCAACCTGAAGATATCATCAACGATTTCCCGCAAATCGTACAGTGTGTACACACTACCGGACGACCTGGCGGTACGTTAACGTTATACAGTTAACGATCTAACGGCCAAACGATGCAAGATATATTGTTTTGTCGTTTGGAAGATTGCACAGTGTGTATGCACTAGATTGTTTGTCCGGGAGTTCAAGGGAAATCGGGCCGTCCATCGCATTGTTTGCAAGTCGTGTAATGTGTACCCAGCTTTAGGCGTTCCTTTGCACTCGTGCATTCTGGGACTGGTTCTGAGTCTGACGCTGTAGCTCCATATCTGCATCATTTGCCAAACTTGCTTCTGTGACTTTACGCAAATACCGCTGTAAGTCTTTCCCTGGTGTGCATCCGTGCGTCTTATTGACGTCTTGCAGAATTATCGATCTAACCAATATATGTGGGTGCCTTTATCTATGTGAAATCAACCCACCATCGAACCACAAACTTTTTTTAAATATAAATCGATAAATCATGTCCAATCATATATCACGAACAGTAGCGGCTCCAGGGACGGGCAAGCCGGTCCGCCGCCCGGAGCGCTACTATTTCCCTCCCAGCGCTATAGGATATATTTAAGCTCAGCTGGGAGGGAGCGGAAGAGGGAAGGGGCGGCAACACAGGACGGCGCTGGGCGCAGCACAGCCTAGCGCCGGCGATGATCAGGACAGTCTCTACCAGTCTGGTGGTGGAGCTATCAAATGTGGAGAGTAAAAAGTAGTTCCTGAAATAGAATCTTCCTTCTCTCGGAAGAGTAGACCCCTGGCAAACTTATATGATGAATTTATCTGAATGTTTAACTAAAAGGAGTGTCTGGCTGATTTTAGATCCAAAACTACACTGAAGCCATAATTGACATAGTCAAACTCCTGTTCCCTTATGTATCAGCAGATTCCCTCAGCCCCTGTAAATGGTTACTGTATATTGTGTGTAAAACTACTGTGGCCATGATGGGAGTTAGGGCCTGATTCAGACCCACTTGCGAGCACTGAGCGCTCGCAAGCGGGTCGATGTTGGCCCAGTGCGCATCCGCACGACGGGCAAACCATCGCTCCGGGTCTCGTACCAAATGGGGCATGCTGTCGATGTTGAGTGACAGCACGCCCCCTTGGGGTGTGCCGGGGGCGTGGCTGCCCAGACAGAGGTGGGCGTGGCTGCCCAGACAGATGGTCTTGACCATCGCGACCATCTTCCTGGCCGCTCGCTATAGCTGTGGGTGGTCACCCACAGCTATACGAGTGGCCAGGAGGACGCTCTAAAAATCATGAAGGACGGCCCTGATTCAGAATGAGCGCTCTGTCAGAGCATCCGGCTCTGAATCAGGGCCTTACAACGGGAGAGTCAGACCTCAGACAAAAGCTGTAAGAAGAAAGAATGAAAGGCTGTTGCCCATGTGACAACCGCTCCGGGAGATAACATTATAGGATGCCGAGATCTGCTGGATGCAGCAGGCCTTTATAGTGGCATAGTATAGTGCCTTAGCACACCACAGGCAGATGGGTTGCCAGCCCTGAAACCACACATACAGAGCCAGCCATGACGGAGTTGACAGGTGTTTGACAGAGGATGAGTGTGAGAGATGCCGGCATTAAATTTGCTAATGGCAACGGGATGTAGTCAAAAGGTCAACAATGACACTGTTGACATAATGTCGACACCAGGATGTTGACCGGTGAAATGTCGACATTGTTAGAATGTCGACATTATAGTTAGGCTGTGGGCGGGAGGATTAGGTTAGGCTTCAGGAGGAGCGCAGAGATAGGCTGTGGGGGGGGATAGGCACTAGAGGGAGGGTTAGGGATAGGGGAGAAATACTCACCCGAACGTCAGAGGATTGGAGGTCTGACCCGGAAATAACAATCATAGGACCAGGGGCAGAACTATGGGAGACAATGGAGGCGCCTGCCGCCGGGCTCCAGCTCTGAAGGGGACACCTCCTCCATTGTCCACAATATATTTACCCCACTTAGGGCTGTAACTATGTACCCAAGGTGTACCGTCACGGCCGCCCAATACATGGCACCTCTTCCTGACACCTCAGAAGCCACCATACACTAGTGGAGAGCTCCATGTCAGACCATCAGCTGCTGCCTTTGTCCATCTATAGCCTGTCTGTCTGCATGTGAATTACTACATTATTGTGTCAGCGGCTGTGACGGGAGGGCACCAAAGTATAACTTGCCTCCGGGCGTCTGGGATGAACTTACGCCACTGCATAGGACAGCTGTCAGGAGCAGGATGGTTGTCGCTCGACCACCAGGGACGATATATCAACATTCTAACATGTCAACAGTTTATCACTGTCTACGTGATAAAGGACATATCATACCCAACCCATCAGCAATGTCTCCACTTGTCCACTTTAGAAAGTTTGATACATCCATCTCCCCCTTTATAACAAGAGGAATACCTTAGCTTGCAGATTATTCTGGCCGCGCCATACAGTCAGTTTGTACAGGTGATCAATACCCTAATTACAGATAGACTTGAATGTCTATATTCAAAACAGAATGTGTGAGGGGCAACCAGCTATGCACTTTTATCATAACTTCAACAAAAACCCAAACGGTAAAAAGAGTCAAGTCTACTGTGTGCGTGTCAAAGATGGCTCTGCTCTTGCCGTACATACAGAATGTAGCCTTCATGCCATCTAATGAGAAGAGCTATTCTGCCAGAGTTGGAACAGGATTATATAGAGCATATCACAGGAAACCTGAGAAGAACCTCTTAAAGTATGTTTTTTTATTTAAAATTATGCAAGTGCATTTATTAATGTCATTTAAGTGATTAAAGCCGTATCTATCTATTATACACTTTTCTAAAATCGCAGTAGAAGATTTTATTTTAAGGAAGTACTAAAGAATCATGGTTTTGCTTTTAACATAAAAGAATTATATTTATATCCCAGTGTCCTCTGCTTTCTGACCAAACCGTCAAAAATATTCATGATTCCACTGAATTTCAGCCGACCACAGGATAAAAGGTACATTGGGAGTTCACAGAATTTACTTTTTTGGCTAAAAGGCAATCCCCGTCAGTATAAACAAAGGCCATATAAAATCTATTAGTCTTAAGTTACATTTTATATCATCACTGCTTCTGGTAACATCTAATATTTTACTTTAATTACTCTAGAAAGGTGAATGAGCTAAATACACAGGAAGTTTTAAAATCAGCCTATCCCAGCAAAAAGGATTCCGTAAAGTTGCATTATGTGAAAGTCACTGATATGTTCCCACTTAAACAATGCTGAGATTAGGGGTGAGCGGGTTCGAATTTCTGAAATCCGAACCCCCCCGAGCCCCACCGATCCGAGGCCGATCCGAGTCAGGCTCGACTTTTCCCGCCTGACTCGGATCTGAAATCGAGGCAAAACGTCATCATCCCGCCTTCCGGGTCTCGTGAGTTTTGGATCCTATATTAGGTACCCGCGTCGGCGCCATTTTCTCACTCGGCAGTGGACAGTGAAGAGGGAGGGTGGGAGTTAGGGCTGGCTGTGCTGTGTAGTGTAGTGTAGTGTAGTGCAGAGTAGTGTTGTGCTGTGCTGTGCTGTGCTGCGCTGTGCTGCTGTTGTCCATAGGGGCTGTGTCCACTACTTCAAAGTCCATAGGGGCTGGCTGTGTTGTGCTGTGCTGCTGTTAATAGGGGCTGTGTCCACTACTTCAAAGTCCATAGGGGCTGGCTGGACTGTGTTGTGCAGTCAGTTCTCCATAGGGGCTGTGTCCACTCCAAAGTCCTGCGCAGTGTCCCAGTCCTAAAGGGGTGCTGTAGTGTAGCATCCAGGGGGTGCTCTGTCCATCAGGGGTGCTCCCCGCAAGTGCTAAAAAAATTATATTTTTTCTGTGTTTGTGAATTGTGTACGCAGTAGCCGCACGTGCATCAACAAAGTAGTGCCAAGCGTGCGCCTGTGTCATAAGTAAATGGCCAGCTGGCTTGACCGTTAAAGGGTGCTGTAACCCCCAAAGTACACTCCAAAACAAAAAAATATATATTTTCTGTGTTTGTGAATTGTGTGCGCAGTAGCCGCACGTGCATCAACAAAGTAGTGCCAAGCGTGCGCCTGTGTCATAAGTAAAGGGCCGGCTGGCTTGACCGTTAAAGGGTGCTGTAACCCCCAAAGTACACTCCAAACCAAAAAAATATATATTTTCTGTGTTTGCGAATTGTGTGCGCAGTAGCCGCACGTGCATCAACAAAGTAGTGCCAAGCGTGCGCCTGTGTCATAAGTAAAGGGCCGACTGGCTTGACCGTTAAAGGGTGTTGTAACCCCCAAAGTACACTCCAAACCAAAAAAAATAATATTTTCTGTGTTTGTGAATTGTGTGCGCAGTAGCCGCACGTGCATCAACAAAGTAGTGCCAAGCGTGCGCCTGTGTCATAAGTAAAGGGCCGGCTGGCTTGACCGTTAAAGGGTGCTGTAACCCCCAAAGTACACTCCAAACCAAATAACAAAATATTTTTTCTGTGTTTGTGAATTGTGTGCGCAGTAGCCGCACGTGCATCAACAAAGGAGTGCCAAGCGTGCGCCTGTGTCATAAGTAAAGGGCCGGCTGGCTTGACCGTTAATGGGTGCTGTAACCCCCAAAGTACACTCCAAACCAAAAAAATATATATTTTCTGTGTTTGTGAATTGTGTGCGCAGTAGCCGCACGTGCATCAACAAAGTAGTGCCAAGCGTGCGCCTGTGTCATAAGTAAAGGGCCGGCTGGCTTGACCATTAAAGGGTGCTGTAACTCCCAAAGTACACTCCAGTCCAAACCAAAAAAAAATTATTTTCTGTGCTTGTGAATTGTGTGCGCAGTAGCCGCACGTGCATCAACAAAGTAGTGCCAAGCGTGCGCCTGTGTCATAAGTAAAGGGCCGGCTGGCTTAACCGTTAAAGGGTGCTGTAACCCCCAAAGTACACTCCAAACCAAAAAAAAAAATATTTTCTGTGTTTGTGAATTGTGTGCGCAGTTGCCGCACGTGCATCAACTAAGTAGTGCCAAGCGTGCGCCTGTGTCATAAGTAAAGGGCCGGCTGGCTTGACCGTTAAAGGGTGCTGTAACTCCCAAAGTACACTCCAGTCCAAACCAAAAAAAAAATTATTTTCTGTGTTTGTGAATTGTGTGCGCAGTAGCCACACGTGCATCAACAAAGTAGTGCCAAGCGTGCGCCTGTGTCATAAGTAAAGGGCCGGCTGGCTTGACCGTTAAAGGGTGCTGTAACTCCCAAAGTACACTCCAGTCCAAACCAAAAAAAAATTATTTTCTGTGCTTGTGAATTGTGTGCGCAGTAGCCGCACGTGCATCAACAAAGTAGTGCCAAGCGTGCGCCTGTGTCATAAGTAAAGGGCCGGCTGGCTTAACCGTTAAAGGGTGCTGTAACCCCCAAAGTACACTCCAAACCAAAAAAAAAAATATTTTCTGTGTTTGTGAATTGTGTGCGCAGTAGCCACACGTGCATCAACTAAGTAGTGCCAAGCGTGCGCCTGTGTCATAAGTAAAGGGCCGGCTGGCTTGACCGTTAAAGGGTGCTGTAACTCTCAAAGTACACTCCAGTCCAAACCAAAAAAAAAATTATTTTCTGTGTTTGTGAATTGTGTGCGCAGTAGCCACACGTGCATCAACAAAGTAGTGCCAAGCGTGCGCCTGTGTCATAAGTAATGGGCCGGCTGGCTTGACCATTAAAGGGTGCTGTAACCCCCAAAGTACACTCCAAACCAAAAAAATATATATTTTCTGTGTTTGTGAATTGTGTGCGCAGTAGCCGCACGTGCATCAACAAAGGAGCAGCGCCAAGCGTGCGCCTGTGTCCCATAAGTAAAGAGCCGGCTGGCTCATTTCTTAAAGGGTGGTGTAACCCACAAAGTGCACTACTCTCCAGCAAAAATAAAAAAATATTTTCTGTGTTTAGCCGCACGTATATATCAAATCGATATAACATATATGGAGGACCAAACTTTCTCCGATAAAAATAAAATAGAGAAAGATCAAGAACCACTTCCTCCTAGTGCTGAAGCTGCTGCCACTAGTCATGACATAGACGATAACATGCCATCAACGTCGTCTGCCAAGGCCGATGCCCAATGTCATAATAGAGGGCACATACAATCCCAAATGACAAAGTTCAGGAAAATGACCTTGAAAAAAACATTTAAATCAGCTGAAGAGAAACGTAAACTTGCCAATATGCCATTTACGACACGGAGTGGCAAGGAACGGCTAAGGTCGATCCCTAGTATGTTCATGACTAGTGGTTCAGCTTCACATGACGATGGAAGCCCTCCTCCCACTAAAAAAATCAAACGAGTTAAGCTGGCAAAAGCACAGCGAAGAACTGTGCTTTCTAAGAAGATATCACAAATCCCCAAGGAGAGTCCAAGTGTGGTGTTGGTTGTGATGCCTGACCTTCCCAGCACTGGACGGGAAGAGGTGGCTCTTTCCACCATTTGCACGCCCCCTGCAAGTGCTGAAAGGAGCACCCACAGTCCACTTGCTGATATGCAAATTGAAGATGTCACTGTTGAAGTACAACAGGATGAGGATACTAGTGTAGCTGGCGCTGAGGAGGAAGTTGGCGAGGAGGATTCTGATGGTGATGTGGTTTGTTTAAATCAGGCTCCGGGGGAGACAGTTGTTGTCCGTGGGATGAAAAAGCCCATCACGGTCTTACCTGGGCAGAAGACCAAACATTCCACCTCTTTGGTCTGGCAATATTTCTATCCAAATCCAGACAACAACTGTCTTGCCATATGTACCATATGTAAAGGTGAAATAAGTAGGGGTAGGGACGTCAACCACCTAGGAACATCCTCCCTTATACGGCACCTGCAGCGCGTTCATAAAAAGTTACTGTCAAGTTCAGAAACTTTGGCTAAGACCGTAAGCAGTCCAGGGACACCTAAATCCCGTTGTCCTGTTGTATCCAAGCACCTGCAAACCACACCGTCAACTCCCTCCACGTCAATTTCCTCCTTAGTCAGGATCGGAAGTTGTCCTGCAGGCCATGTCACTGGCATGACTGACTCTCCTATCCGGGATTCCTCCAGAGGATCCTGCATTGCTACGCCTACTGCTGCCACTGCTGCTGTTGCTGCTGCTGGGAGTCGTTCATCATCCCAGAGAGGAAGTAGGAACACCACTACTTTTACTAAACAATTGACCCTCCAACAGTCCTTAGCGAGGAGGATGAAGTACGACAGCAGTCATCCTGAAGCAAAACGTATAACTGAGGCCTTGACTGCTATGTTGGTGTTAGACGTGCGTCCGGTATCCGCCATTAGTGCAGTGGGATTTAGACAATTGATGGAGGTAGTGTGTCCCCGGTTCCAAATCCCGTCTAGATTCCACTTCACTAGGCAGGCGATACCGTGACTGTACAGAAACGTCAGAAAAAGTGTCCTCAGTGTCCTGAAAAATGCCGTTGTACACAATGTCCACTTAACCACGGACATGTGGACAAGTGGAACAGGGCAGACTAAGGACTATATGACTGTGACAGCCCACTGGGTAGATGTATCACCTTACGCAGCAACAGCAGCAGCGTCACCAGTAGCAGCATCTCAGAAACGCCAGCTCGTTCCAAGGCAGGCTACACTGTGTATCACCGGTTTCAGTAAGAGGCACACCGCCGACAACCTCTTAGAGAAACTGAGGGAAATCATCGCCCAGTGGCTTACCCCACTTAGACTCTCCTGGGGATTTGTGATATCTGACAACGCCACCAATATTGTGCGGGCATTACATCTGGGCAAATTCCAGCACGTCCCATGTTTTGCTCACACAATAAACTTGGTGGTGCAGAATTTTCGGAAAAGCGACAGGGGCGTGCAGGAGACGCTTTGGGTGGCCCGAAAAATTTCTGGCCACTTTCGCCATTCAGCGACTGCGTGCCGAAGACTGGAGCACCAGCAAACACTCTTGAACCTGCCCCGCCATCACCTGAAGCAAGAGGTTGTGACGCGGTGGAACTCAACCCTTTATATGCTTCAGAGGATGGAGGAGCAGCAAAAGGCCATACAAGCCTATACATCCACCTATGACATAGGCAAAGGAGGGGGTATGCACCTGACTCAAGCGCAGTGGAGAATGATTTCCGTGTTGTGCAAGGTTCTCCAGCCCTTCGAACTTGCCACACGTGAAGTCAGTTCAGACACTGCCAGCTTGAGTCAGGTTGTTCCCCTCATCAGGCTTTTGCAGAAGCAGCTGGAGAAAGTGAAAGAGGAGCTAAGACGGAGCGATTCCGCTCGGCATGTGGGACTTGTGGATGAAGCCCTTCATTCGCTTTGCCAGGATTCCAGGGTGGTCAATCTGCTGAAATCAGACCACTACATTTTGGCCACCGTGCTCGATCCTAGGCTTAAAGCCTATGTGGTGTCTCTCTTTCCGGCCGACACAAGCCTGCAGGGGTGCAAAGACCTGCTGGTGAACACACTGTCAGCTGAAGCGGAACGTGACACGTCAACAGCTCCTTCTTCATTTTCTCCCGCAACTGGGGCTGCCAGGAAAAAACTTAGGTATCCTAAGCAACCCGCTGGCGGTGATGCAGGGCAGGCACGACCAAGTTTGGACATCTGGTCCGGACTGAAGGACCTGGCAACAATTTCTGACATGTCTACTGTCACTGCATATGATACTGTCACCATTGACAGAATGGTGGAGGATTACATCGGTGACAGCATCCAAGTAGGCATATCAGACAGTCCATACCTGTACTGGCAGGAAAAAGAGGCAATTTGGAGGCCCCTGTACAAACTGGCTCTATTTTACCTGAGTTGCCCCCCCTCCAGTGTGTACTCCGAAAGAGTGTTTAGTGCAGCCGGGAACCTTGTCAGCGAAAGGCGTAGGAGGTTGCTTCCACAGAATGTGGAGAAGATGATGTTCATCAAAATGAATTATCAGCTCTTCCAGGGAGACCAGCCTCCAGAACGTACAGAGGGACCTGTGGTGGTGGATTCCAGTGGGGACGAGTTAATACTCTGTGAGGATGAGGATGTACACACTGAAGAGGGTGAGGAATCGGTGGATGAGGATGACATCTTGCCTCCATAGAGCCAGTTTGTGCAGGGACAGATTAATTGCCAGCTTGTTTTGTGGGGGCCCAAACGAACCAATCATTTCAGCCACAGTCGTGTGGCAGACCCTGGCGCTGAAATGATTGGTTTGTTGAAGTGTGCATGTCCTGTTTATACAACATAAGGGTGGGTGGGAGGGCCCAAGGACAATTGCATCTTGCACCTCTTTTTTTTCTTTGCATTATGTACAGTTTGGGGCCTAGTTTTTCAAACTGCCATCCTGTCTGCCACTGCAGTATCACGCCTAGATGTGTCACGTGTTTGTGCCGCCCACTCGTGTCGCTTAGCATAGTCATCCAGCTACCTCGGTGCAACCTTTTGGACATAAAAACACTATTGTGAGGTGTGAGGTGTTCAGAATAGACTGGAAATGAGTGGAAATTAAGGTTATTGAGGTTAATAATAGCATAGGAGCAGAAAAACCTACAAATTCTGTGATTTTAGCTGTTTTTATGCTTTTTTTCAAAAAAATACAGATCCAAAACACAAAACCCAGAACCCAAAACACGGAAGGGTGGTTTTGGCAAAGCCAATCCAGATCCAAAACACGAAGAAAGATCCAGATCCAAAACCAAAACACAAAACATGAAAAGTGGCCGGTGCACACCCCTAGCTGAGATACATACAGTAGGTGTAGTGACTCTATAATAAGTTTACATTAAAACCAAAAAAGTTTTTCTTCCCTCAAAAAAGTAACATACAGTAGGAGCATTTATATTAAATAAAATAAAATAGAAGAACGTGACTCCTCAGATTCAGATGTGTCCAGGCTCATCTTTTTGACGCTGATGCGGAAACGTGCACATGCATCGCGTCATGCGATTTGCCACACAAACGTTCGCCACAGTACGCCAGGCCGTGGCAACATTTGCACCATACAACCCTATGGATCACAGAAGCAAAAAAGACGCACGCACCCTTTCAAGGGTGCGCAACTCGCAGCAAACATGCCAGCAGCAAGACGCAGCGGTGTCAGAGATGAGCGAGGACACATCTGTAAGTTTAGTTTTTTTGCTCCAGGCTGTCGTTACTCCACCGTCATAAATCCTTAGCGTTGTTTCCATCCATAAAAGTAAAAATCGGACCACATTTAGGGCCTGAGTTGGCCTGAGCGGTTGCACCTGCGACTTTATGCAAATGCTACTACAAAGTCCTTATTTTAGTACAGCCGTGCGCCTGTATGTGCCCAGACTGAGATGTCCATTCTCAGCATCCATAGACACTGAAATACTGCTTGGTGCATCTTCAGACGCAACCATTGGTTGCACCATGGAAACTTGCACCAGTCCTATGGCAGTCTAAATATGGCTGTGGCCCTCCCATCGATGGGAGTAATGTCGATGTTGCACCTGCCCATTTCGATTCTTGAACAGGTGGAAGAACTAATAATGTGGAAGCACACAAAATGGAAGCTGTGAACAGGAAGGGGGAAGAGGGATTATTAAAGCCTGGTACTAAACATCTCTCATCATTGTGCTTCTGGGATTATGTATGGGAAGGCTGGGAGGGAAAGGAGGAGAACATCTCCAGACCAAACATGTTATGATCATGGAATGAGAAGCTCATCTGTTACACATTGGACTGAAAGTTTAAGAAAAAAGGCAATCAGGTTGGTATCTACAAATCAAGGTTGAAAAAGGCATAAGAGTATATCTATTTGTGATTTTAGTTGAAATAAATACATTATGAAACTATAAAAAAAAAGTAAGCGTCAGAGCAGCGGCACAAACGCATGGTAGTTAAAAAAATATATAGGACATCTATGAAACATTGCCACATAGCAGTGGCAGACAGGATGGCAGTTTTATAAACTATAAAAAAGTCAGACAGCAATGCCCCCAAAAGCGCATAATGCAAAGAAAAGAGGTGCAAGATGGAATTGTCCTTCGGCCCGTCCACCCACTATTCATTTGTATATATTAAACAGGACATGCACAGTTTAACAAACCAATCACTTCAGCGACAGGGACTGCCACTTGTGGCTGAAGTAATTGGTATGTTTGGGCTAGGGATGAGTGGGTTCGGATTTCTGAAATCCGAACCCCCCTGAGCCCCCCCGATCCGAGCCGGAAACATAGTCCGGCTCGGGTTTTTCCGACTGACTCGGAACTGAAATCGAGTCAAAACGTCATCATCTCGCCTTCCGGATCTCGCGGGTTTTGGATTCTATAAAAGGTCCCCGCGTTAGCGCCATTTCTCACTCCGGCTGTGGACAGTGAAGAGGGAGGGTGGGAGCTAGGGCTGGCTGGGCTGTGTTGTTCTGCTGTTGTCCATAGGGGCTGTGTCCACTCAGTTCATAGGGGCTGACTGGGCTGTGTTGTGCTGCTGCTGTCCATAGGGGCTGTGTCCACTCAGTCCATAGGGGCTGGCTGGGCTGTGTTGTGCAGTCAGTTGTCCATAGGGGCTGTGTCCACTCCAAAGTCTATAGGGGCTGGCTGGACTGTGTTGTGCAGTGTCCCATGAAGGCTGTAGTCCTAAAGGGGTGCTGTAGTGTTGTCCAGGGGGTGATCTGTCCATCAGGGGTACTCCCCCAAAGTTACATTTTTTTCTGTGTTTGTGAATTGTGTGCACTGTAGCCGCACATGCATCAACAAAGTAGCGCCAAGCGTGCACCTGTGTCATAAATCAAGGGCCGGCTGGCTTGTCCGTTAAAGGGTGCTGTAACCCCCAAAGTGCACTCCAAAAAAAAAAAAAAATTATTTTTTTCTGTGTTTGTGAATTGTGTGCGCAGTAGCCGCACGTGCATCAACAAAGGAGCACCAAGCGTGCGCCTGTGTCATAAATCAAGGGCCGTCTGGCTCATCTTTTAAAGGGTGGTGTAACCCCCAAAGTGCACTCCAACAAAAATAAAAAATTATATTCTGTGTTTGTGAATTGTGTGCACTGTGGCTGCACGTGCATCAATAAAGGAGAAAGCGCCAAGCGTGCACCTGTGTCCCATAAGTAAAGGGCTGGCTGGCTCATCTCTTAAAGGGTGGTGTAACCCCCAAAGTGCACTCCAAAAATGTTTAAAAATTCTTCTTTTCTGTGTTGTGAATTGTGTGCGCTGTAGCTGCACGTCCATCAACCAAGAAGCAGCGCCAAGTGTGTGCCTGTGTCATAAGTCTGTTAAAGGGTGGTGTAACCCCCAAAGTGCACTCCAAAAAAATTAAAACTTCTTTTCTGTGTTTGTGTGCGCCTTAGCCGCATGTATATATCAATATAACATAAATGGAGGACCAAACTTTGTCCCCTAAAAATAAAATAGGGAAAGATCAAGAACCACTTCCTCCTAGTGCTGAAGCTGCTGCCACTAGTCATGACATAGATGATAAAATGCCATCAACATCGTCTGCCAAGGTCGATGCCCAATGTCATAGTAGAGGGCATTGTGACCGGACGCCTTTCGCCTAGGCCGTCCCTGGTCACGGGTTAGCGCTTTTGGACTCCCACTCACCGTCAGTGACCGCCTGTCACTGACTCCGCCCACTGCACCGTGGGCGTTTAACGATGCTGCCACCACCAAACTCTACCATCGGCGTTTGGAACCGCTTACTAGGTACAATCAGGCTCCTGCCTTGGAACCTGGAACCGCTTCTGCTGCGTATGCGTTTGATTACCTGCAGACACACCTCCTGTTTGGTGTCGGCTGTTCCCACCTGATCCCTCGCAATGGACCAGGTCTGCACGGTAGCTGGCAGAGGGCTTGAACTTGGAGACACGGAGCTCTTACCCAGAACAGCAGGAGAACGGAATAGCGTTTTTGCGAAATTCTGTTGGTCGCAAGATTGAGGCAATTGGTAAAGGCAAACGGTGTTTATTTGCTCAATGTCTTAAAGAAGACCCTCCCTTCCGTCTGAAGGGGAATATCACACAGAAATCAAACAGCAATTCTCCACAAAGGATTTTCAAAGATGTACCACATACAGGAATCTTATCAGCAGGTCTCCTCCTCATAGAAGTTACAGGTTTGTACCCATACAGGGCTCACAGTCCCTCTTTTTATGTCATTCTAACACACATTACCACAGGGGGGCAAATCCACCCTGTGCTCCTTCTAGCCAATCAGGCTCTCTCAGAAAACATAAATTATCAACATATTACATTTCAAAGGAGTCTCTCAATATCCTCCTTCCTAATCCACCAACACAAACTGATTTATCATACATTATACTGTCTCCTAAAATGTTGGTATAACATGTCACAGGAAATGGTAAATGACATTCATCCTTATCAGTTTGGCATTTCCAACCTTAACACATTCAGCTTTTAGAAGTGGCATCCAAAAGGATCTCCTTAAAAACAAATTGTCTTTTCAAAAGTAAGTTCTGTACATGAAGTGTTTGGCTATATGACACCATTCACACCTTCACACAGAGAACTTCCAGCCAGAGGTCACTTGGAATGCAAGTCAAAGAAAGCTTAGTTCAGGGTTGCCTACCTTTAATATACTCTTCCCGGGAGAAGCCCGGGTAAGAGAAGCAGCAGGGGGCCGACGGGGGCGGGGTTTGATGATTCGCGTCATTAAGCCACGCCCCCTCGTAGTAAAATTGCCGCGATTGGGCACAATTTACATAGGGGGCGGGGCCAAATGCTTTGATTCATGCAGAATCACAGCTTAAGCCCCGCCCCCTTGACGGAGACCCGCGATTGCCGCGGGTATTCTCCTAATTCTGCCCACTTCACTAGGAAGTGGGCAGAATGCGGGAGAAATGCCTACCCTTCCGGGGGTGCGGGGGGTTACCCGAAAAATCGGGAGCCTCCCGCGAATACCGGGAGGGTAGGCATGTATGGCTTAGTTACACAATGGGTCTGACCACTATCATAGGTCAGGATGATTAACATATCACTTCCTATGTCAGGAGGTGAGAAGGTCTCATAACCATTTCACTTATAGCTACAGCCTTCTAAAACAACTTATACATTCCTTATAAGTGCATTTTCTCTACAAAATATACATGTAAACCATATAGTGCATAGCCTATTAAATATACGTTGCTTCATGCACTAATGCATTGCAGCAATACATATATACTTTAATACAGTTTATTATAAACCATGTGCAGTGTGCTTTTACACTGTCCTTTTAAAAATGACGGCACAGCACAGGGGTTAACCCTTTCAGTGCTGTGGCAGCCATAAACCCCACGTGGCCTGCCTCCGGCCACACTTCTCCCCCCCCCCTCAAGCGGGCCACCAGAGGGCCATGTCCCAACGATTTGGCTCCTGGTCCCGCAGTCTCTTGGGGGGTTCAGGGAAGCTATCTGGGGGGCTTCGGCTCCGGCCTAGACAGTTCATCCATATTGCAGTGGGCCTTTCCTAGTCTGTGCACAATGTCCAAATAGTCACACTGAAGTCCAAGGCTCCACCACAACAGTCTGTCAGTTTCCCTTTTGGGGGGCCGGTCGCACACATAGTGCCGAAGGGGGTCCAATGCCCAAACAATTGCCAACACTGTCTTCCAATTGTGGCATACCCCACCTCCCACCATAGCAGTATCCTGCTCAAACAAGCCACAGGGTGCTCCTGCCCATATGGATCCTCCTGGCTCCGTACTGCTCCCAGTCCGTGCAATGACGCATTAGTTCGTACCACAATGTCCTGGTCCTGAAATTGCGCCATCTGCACTGGAGCTGGTACTAGAGCCTCCTTCAATGACTGGAATGCCAACTCACAAGCGGGTATCCATTCCACTGACTTGGGAAGTCCCTCCCTGGTCAACTCTGTAAGGGGTGTCACTACAGTACTACAGTCAGGGACAACTCGTCCGTAGGGCCTTACAGTTTCTGAGGTCAGTACTTGTCTTGGGGTTGTGGGCCGGGGACAGTTTCTGATTGCCTCCACCCCCACTGGTTTGGGCCTACCACTTTCTCCCCCCACTCTATACCCTGGGCACTGCACCTCTGTCATCTCCACCTGGCATCTGTCTGCGCTACCTGTCAGACCTGCTCTACCATCCTCCTCCAATGACCTATGACTAGGGGAACCTACCCTGTCACCTACGCTTTCTCTCACCACCTTGTCCGCTACCTGTTCCACAGTGATGACGGACAGATCACCAGCCTCTGAGCTCCGTGTGGAATCCACCACGGGTAGGCTGCGTATCTTCCCCGATCTACTTGGCACAAGCAGGGGACCTTGCTCCCTAACTGGCCTATCCCCTAACTGGCCTATCCCCTTCTACCTTCCTGGCTACCCTGTACCTTAACCCTTCCCGCCAGGTCACACTCACTGCCGCTATCCCTGAAAGGCCGCTGCCAGCTGGGCACGATAGGCCTTCCAGATGTGGGTCAGCAAGCTGAGCTTCCCTGAACTCCTGTCTGGGGCCCTCACTTCCTTCTAAGTAGGGACAGTCTACAGGGGGATATGGGTTGGGATCGCTAGGGTCAGTTTGGTTGAGGTCAGTCAATTGGCAAACCACTAGGGACAGGAGCATCACTGGGCACCCTCACAGGATCAAACGAGCCGGAACCAACATCCTCTGCGTTGCTAGGGGACGTAGGCATACCAGAGGCAAAAGGCATGCTGGGTAGATGTGCTGATCTAGTCGCTGTAATCTTTTCCTCTGGGCTGGTTGATGCTGTGGTAAGCTGCGCTGGCAGTTGTCTAGCCACTGTGGTCTTTTCCTCTGGGTTGGGCTGTTCTGGTGCAGTTGAGGTAGACTGTGATCCAGAAACTTGACTCCGGGCGATGGCGTCAGCAAGCGTGGTAACGATTCCACCACCAACGTCGTTCCCCAGGACCACATCGGTTGGAAGGCCATCCATGACAGCAACATCCCTCAACTCTGGGCCAGCTCCCCAGTCCAGGTAGACTCTCGCCACAGGTATCTCTTGCTCCGTTCCGCCTGCCACGGTCACTTTGGCAGTGCGACCTGGCAGTACTGTAGCAGGATCAATAAGGTAGGGGCTCACAACAGTGATTGAGGCCCCAGAGTCTCTTAATCCTTGTCCCTGCAGTTGCCCCACTTGGACCATCTGCAGGTGCCGCCACATATTTTGGGGTGGCCCCTTGGCCATGCAGGTGACTCTCTCCGTAGAGTTCACCTGATTCTCCCCACACTCCATTGGACTGGCTGGAGTAGGAACAGTCTCTTTGGGCTCACCTCCCCGGGTCAGGCAAGCAAGCCGGGCTCCAGCACTCGGATTTGGGGCACGAGTCTGGGGTGCTTGGGGTGTGGGACAGTTCATCCTCAGATGTCCGATTTTCCCACAGTCATAACACTTCTAGACCAGTCGGGGCCCTGGTGGTCTCTGATGATTTGCAGGGACAGGGCGGGGCGATTGCTGGCCAAGAGCACCCGGGTTGGAGGATGCCCGCTTTGGGGGGTGATGAGCAGAAGAGGGGTGTTCCCCTGGTTGTACAGTCCATTGGGGTTGGCTGCTAGTCGGGCGCTTCTGCCCTTGTGGTCAAATTGCCACATACTTGTCCGCTAACTGGGCCGCCATCTTCAAGCTGGGTGGCTCCCGGTCTAGCACCCACTCCTTCACCTCTAGGGCACACCTGCGGTAGAACTGCTCTTGGCACAGCAGATCAACCAGTGCGTCCCAGGTAGTGGCACCAGATCCCTTCACCCACTTCGCCACGTACTGCCTCAGCTGGATGGCGAACTGCTCATGGGTGCTGGTAGGATTCTTGGGCAAGTCCCGGAACTTTTTCCTGTAGGACTCAGGAGTGACAAAGTATCGCTGTAGGAGGGCCCTTACTACTTCGTCATAGTTACCGCAGTCCTCGGTGGCCACTCCTCGATAGGCCTCCAGGGCCTCTCCGTGCAGTGTGGGCACCAGGTGTCTGACCCACTCCTGCTTGGGTAAATCGTGTAGTTTACAAGTCCTTTCAAATACTTGCAAATGTCCATCAATGTCCCTGTCTGCAAACTTGGCAAACAGTATACGTCCTGATCTGGGTACAGCAGTCTGCAAACTTGGCAAACAGTATACGTCCTGATCTGGGTACAGCAGTCTGCAACGGTGCTTGGGGTACCACGGCCCGTGGTGCCCGCTCGTCAGGCCACATCCGAATGATGAGCATACGTTCTTGTTCCGTTGCCTTTTCTCCCAATTCCGCTAGCCGCTCCGCTAGGGTATCCATTCGTAGGGATCCCTGCCATGCTGGGGAATGCTGGGAAACATAACTGCTGTAAGAGGGGGCGGGACTTGTTGCTCTCACCATGTTCTGAGGGGCGTCCGTTGTTGCGCCAGCCGCACTTTCCACCTCCGTCTGATGCACCTGCTCCCAGCCCCTGAGTGCCTTCCTCATGTCGCTTGCGGTTGCACTGTAAGGGAGTAGAATGCCCTTTTCCTGGCACACCATCTCAAGAACATTCTTGGACGTTCCGCTGTAATAAGCCATCCTGCGCGTTCTCTTGAACTGCAGTTACTCCTCTCCTGAGTAACTCGGCTTCTCTCGTCGGGTGACCGAAAAGCCGCCTGGGATTATCCCACCGCTATGCCACCAGATGTGACCGGACGCCTTTCACCTAGGCCGTCCCTGGTCACGGGTTAGCGCTTTTGGACTCCCACTCACCGTCAGTGACCGCCTGTCACTGACTCTGCCCACTGCGCCGTGGGCGTTTAACGATGCTGCCACCACCGAACTCTACCATCGGTGTTTGGAACCGCTTACTAGGTACAATCAGGCTCCTGCCTTGGAACCTGGAACCGCTTCTGCTGCGTATGCGTTTGATTAACTGCAGACACACCTCCTGTTTGGTGTCGGCTGTTCCCACCTGATCCCTCGCAATGGACCAGGTCTGCGCGGTAGCTGGCAGAGGGCTTGAACTTGGAGACACGGAGCTCTTACCCAGAACAGCAGGAGAACGGAATAGCGTTTTTGCGCAATTCTGTTGGTCGCAAGATTGAGGCAATTGGTAAAGGCAAACAGTGTTTATTTGCTCAATGTCTTAAAGAAGACCCTCCCTTCAGTCTGAAGGGGAATATCACACAGAAATCAAACAGCAATTCTCCACAAAGGATTTTCAAAGATGTACCACATACAAGAATCTTATCAGCAGGTCTCCTCCTCATAGAAGTTACAGGTTTGTACCCATACAGGGCTCACAGTCCCTCTTTTTATGTCATTCTAACACACATTACCACAGAGGGGCAAATCCACCCTGTGCTCCTTCTAGCCAATCAGGCTCTCTCAGAAAACATAAATTAACAACATATTACATTTCAAAGGAGTCTCTCAATATCCTCCTTCCTAATCCACCAACACAAACTGATTTATCATACATTATACTGTCTCCTAAAATGTTGGTATAACATGTCACAGGAAATGGTAAATGACATTCATCCTTATCAGTTTGGCATTTCCAACCTTAACACATTCAGCTTTTAGAAGTGGCATCCAAAAGGATCTCCTTAAAAACAAATTGTCTTTTCAAAAGTAAGTTCTGTACATGAAGTGTTTGGCTATATGACACCATTCACACCTTCACACAGAGAACTTCCAGCCAGAGGTCACTTGGAATGCACTTCAAAGAAAGCTTAGTTACACAATGGGTCTGACCACTATCATAGGTCAGGATGATTAACATATCACTTCCTATGTCAGGAGGTGAGAAGGTCTCATAACCATTTCACTTATAGCTATAGCCTTCTAAAACAACTTATACATTCCTTGTAAGTGCATTTTCTCTACAAAATATATATGTAAACCATATAGTGCATAGCCTATTAAATATACGTTGCTTCATGCACTAATGCATTGCAGCAATACATATATACTTTAATACAGTTTATTATAAACCATGTGCAGTGTGCTTTTACACTGTCCTTTTAAAAATGACGGCACAGCACAAGGGTTAACCCTTTCAGTGCTGTGGCAGCCATTAACCCCGCATGGCCTGCCTCCGGCCACAGGCATATAAAATCCCAAATGACAAAGTTCAGGAAAATTACCTTTAAAGAAACATTTAAATCATCTGAGGAGAAACGTAAACTTGCCAATATGCCATTTACGACACGGAGTGGCAAGGAACGGCTACAGTCTTTCCCTATGTTCATGACTAGTGGTTCAGCTTCACATGACGATGGAAGCCCTTCTCCCACTACAAAAATCAAACGAGTTAAGCTGGCAAAAGCATAGCGAAGAACTGTGCGTTCTATGCGTTCTAAGAAGATATCACAAATCCCCAAGGAGAGTCCAAGTGTGGTGGCGGTCGCAGAGGCGTCACTAGTGTTGGTGTCACCCGGTGCTATAACTCATGGTGACACCCCCCCTACCAAAAAAAATAAATAAAATTGATGCACAGCTCCGCAAACTCTCCCCAAATACCAGTCCAGCAGACACATTTAGACAATGCCCCCAGTAGTGGTGTCCCGTAAGTAGTGCCCACAGTAGTGGTGCCCCTTATGCAGTGCCCCTATGCAATGTCCCCAGTGGTAATGCCCCCTAATAGTGCCCCCAGCGGTAGTGGTAATGCCCCTTATAGTAGTGTCCTCTATAGTATTAGTGCCCCCTATAGTAGTGACCCCAGTATTAATGCCCTTAGTAGAAATGCCCCTAGTAGTAATGCCCCCATTAGTAGTGCCCCTAGTAGTAATGCCTTCAGTAGTAATGCCCCCTGTAGTAGTGCCATCAAAAGTAATGCTCCCTGTAGTAGTGCCCCCATTAGTAATGCCCCCTAATAGTGCCCACAATGGCAGTGGTAATGCCCCCTATAATATTACCCCCAGAAGTAATGACCCCTATTGTATTGCATAGAGTGTAACAGTGACTGCCAGATAATGCAGAGAGCGTCATGGTAACCGCCAGATAATGCAGAGAGCATCATGGTAACCGCCAGATAATGCAGAGAGCGTCATGGTAACCGCCGGATAATGCAGAGAACATCGTAGTAACCACCAAATAATACAGAGAGCATCGTAGTAACCACCAGATAATACAGAGAGCATCGTAGTAACCGCCAGAAAATACAGAGAGCATTGTAGTAACCGCCAGATAATACAGAGAGCATTGTAGTAACCGCCAGATAATACAGAGAGCATTGTAGTAACCGCCAGATAATACAGAGAGCATCGTAGTAACCGCCAGATAATGCAGAGAGCATCGTAGTAACCGCCAGATAATACAGAGAGCATCGTAGTAACCGCCAGATAATACAGAGAGCATCGTAGTAACCGCCAGATAATACAGAGGGCATCGTAGTAACCGCCAGATAATGCAGAGAGCGTCATGGTAACCGCCAGATAATACAGAGAGCATTGTAGTAACCGCCAGATAATTCAGAGAGCATTGTAGTAACCGCCAGATAATACAGAGAGCATTGTAGTAGCCGCCAAATAATACAGAGAGCATTGTAGTAACCGCCAGATAATACAGAGAGCATCGTAGTAACCGCCAGATAATACAGAGAGCATCGTAGTAACCGCCAGATAATACAGAGAGCATCGCAGTAACCGCCAGATAATGCAGAGAGCATCGTAGTAACCGCCAGATAATGCAGAGACCATCATTGACCCACATATAACCCATAACATGAATACACCCCTTATACACACAGAAACACAATGAGTATACCCATGCACATACATTAATACACCATCCCCAGCATAGACACTCTCTCCTCACTGAATTAGTTACTTCCCATTACACCTACTGTATACATTAGACCATAGTCACTGTGCTGGCTCCATGCTGTCTCCCAGCTCCTTCTCATCCTCTCTGACTGGGAGCTCAGAGGGTCACGCTGGGAAGAAGCAGGGACAGTGTACAAACTACTTGTCAGTATTCAAGTGTAATCAACAGTATTTGAATACACTTGTAAACTGGCAAATGTTTTGTAGACTGTCCCTGCCTGCTCCCAGTGACATCTGTAAGGCAGGGAGAGCTGATTCACTGAAGAGAGGAGGAGCAGGAGCTCAGCTGCCATGATCCACCCCGGCGGCGGCTTCAGTCAGACTGATCATCTTTACACTGACAGTAGGTAATCAGCCCCGTACCTCTAGCGCTCCTCCCCCCCCCCCCCACATGTAGGGGACTGTATGAAGAGCACAGCCGCACTTGCCACTTACTGTATAGTAGGCTGCCGCTGGCTGTCTCAGTGTGACAGGCGCAGCGGCAGCCGGCAGAATTAAAAGCTGTCTCAGCAGCTGCTGCAGGGAGAGCGCCTCTCCAGCCTGGCGTCTCCCTGCAGTGCAGGCTCTGCTGAGCGGGGGGCGGGGATGAGTCAGATTTTGGTGTCACCCCCTTGGAGGCTGACACTCGGTGCGGCCCGCACCCACCGCACCCCCTTGTGACGCCACTGGGCGGTTGCGATGCCTGACCTTCCCAGCACTGGATGGGAAGAGGTGGCTCTTTCCACCATTTGCACGCCCTCTGCAAGAGCTGAAAGGAGCACCCACAGCCCACTCGCTGATATGCAAATTGAAGATGTCACTGGTGAAGTACAACAGGATGAGGATACTGGTGTAGCTGGCGCTGAGGAGGAAGTTGGCCAGGAGGATTCTGATGGTGATGTGGTTTGTTTAAATCAGGCTCCAGGGGAGACAGTTGTTGTCCGTGGGATGAAAAAGCCCATCACGGTCATGCCTGGGCAGATGACCAAACATTCAACCTCTTTGGTCTGGCAATATTTCTATCCAAATCCGGACAACAACTGTCTTGCCATATGTACCATATGTAAAGGTGAAATAAGTAGGGGTAGGGACATTAACCACCTAGGAACATCCTCCCTTATACGTCTCCTGCAGCGCATTCATAAAAAGTTACTGTCAAGTTCAGAAACTTTGGCTAAGACCGTAAGCAGTCCAGGGACACCTAAATCCCTTTTTTCTGTTGTATCCAAGCGCCTGCAAACCACAAAGTCAACTCCCTCCTCATCAATTTCCTCCTTAGGATCGGAAGTAGTCATACAGGCCATGTCACTGGCATGACTGACTCTCCTATCCGGGATTCCTCCGGAGGATCCTGCATTGCTACGCCTACTGCTGCCGCTGCTGCTGTTGCTGCTGGTAGTCGTTCATCATCCCAGAGAGGAAGTAGGAACACCACTACTTTTACTAAACAATTGACCCTCCAACAGTCCTTAGCGAGGAGGATGAAGTACGACAGCAGTCATCCTGAAGCAAAACGTATAACTGAGGCCTTGACTGCTATGTTGGTGTTAGACGTGCGTCCGGTATCCGCCATTAGTGCAGTGGGATTTAGACAATTGATGGAGGTAGTGTGTCCCCGGTTCCAAATCCCGTCTAGATTCCACTTCACTAGGCAGGCGATACCGAGACTGTACAGAAACATCAGAAAAAGTGTCCTCAGTGTCCTGAAAAATGCGGTTGTGCCCAATGTCCACTTAACCACAGACATGTGGACAAGTGGAAAAGGGCAGACTAAGGATTATATGACTGTGACACCCCACTGGGTAGATGTATCACCTTACACAGCAACAACAGCAGCATCACCAGTAGCAGCATCTCAGAAACGCTAGCTCGTTCCAAGGCAGGCTACGCTGTGTATCACCGGTTTCACTAAGAGGCACATTGCCGACAACCTCTTAGAGAAACTGAGGGAAATCATCGCCCAGTGGCTTACCCCACTTAGACTCTCCTGGGGATTTGTGATATCTGACAACGCCACCAATATTGTGCGGGCATTACATCTGGGCAAATTCCAGCACGTCCCATGTTTTGCTCACACAATAAATTTGGTGGTGCAGAATTTTCGGAAAAGCGACAGGGGTGTGCAGGAGACGCTTTGGGTGGCCCGAAAAATTTCTGTCCACTTTCGCCATTCAGCGACTGCATGCCAAAGACTGGAGTGCCAGCAAACACTCTTGAACCTGACCCACCATCACCTGAAGCAAAAGGTTGTGATGTGGTGGAACTCAACCCTCTATATGCTTCAGAGGATGGAGGAGCAGCAAAAGGCCATTCATGCCTATACATCCACCTATGACATAGGCGAAGGAGGGGGTATGTACCTGACTCAAGCGCAGTGGAGAATGATTTCCGTGTTGTGCAAGGTTCTCCAGCCTTCGAACTTGCCACACGTGAAGTCAGTTCAGACACTGCCAGCTTGAGTCATGTCATTCCCCTCATCAGGCTTTTGCAGAAGCAGCTGGAAAAAGTGAAGGAGGAGCTAAGATGGAGTGATTCCGCTTGGCATGTGGGACTTGTGGATGAAGCCCTTCATTCGGTTTGCCAGGATTCCAGGGTGGTCAATCTGTTGAAATCAGACCACTACATTTTGGCCACCGTGCTCGATCCTAGGTTTAAAGCCTATGTGGTGTCTCTCTTTCCGGCTGACACAAGCCTGCAGAGGTGCAAAGTCCTGCTGGTGAAAACACTGTCAGCTGAAGCGGAACGTGACACATCAACTGCTTCATTTTCTCCCGCAACTGGGGCTGCCAGGAAACAACTTAGGTATCCTAAGCAACCCACTGGTGGTGATGCAGGGCAGGCAGGACCAAGTTTGGACATATGGTCCGGACTGAAGGACCTGGCAACAATTTCTGACATGTCTACTGTCACTGCATATGATACTGTCACCATTGACAGAATGGTGGAGTATTACATCGGTGACAGCATCCAAGTAGGCATGTCAGACAGACCGTACCTGTACTGGCAGGAAAAAGAGGCAATTTGGAGGTCCCTGTACAAACTGGCTCTATTTTACCTGAGTTGCCCCCCCTCCAGTGTGTACTCCGAAAGAGTGTTTAATGCAGCGGGGAACCTTGTCAGCAAAAGGCGTAGGAGGTTGCTTCCACAAAATGTGGAGAAGATGATGTTCATAAAAATGAATTATCAACTCTTCCAGGGAGACCAGCCTCCAGAATGTACAGAGAGACCTGTGGTGGTGGATTCCAGCGGGGATGAATTAATACTCTGTGAGGATGAGGATGTACAGAAGGTGAGGAATCGGTGGATGAGGAGGATGAGGACGATATCTTGCCTCCATAGAGCCAGTTTGTGCAGGGACGATTAATTGCCAGCTTGTTTTGTGGGGGCCCAAACGAACCAAACATTTCAGCCACAGTCGTTTGGCAGACCCTGGCGCTGAAATGATTGGTTTGCTAAAGTGTGCATGTCCTGTTTATACAACAGAAGGGTGGATGGGAGGGCCCAAGAACAATTCCAGCTTGCACCTTTTTTTTTTCTTTGCATTATGTACTGTTTGGGGCCTAGTTTTTCAAACTGCCATCCTGTCTGCCACTGCAGTGTCACTCCTAGATGGGCCACGAGTTTGTGCAGCCCACTCGTGTCTCTTAGCATAGTCATCTAGCTACCTCGGTGCAACCTTTTGGACATGAAAACACTATTGTGAGGTGTGAGGTGTTCAGAATAGACTGGATATGAGTGGAAAGTAAGGTTATTGAGGTTAATAATAGCATAGGAGCAGAAAAACCCACAAATTCTGTGATTTTAGCTGTTTTTATGCTTTTTTAAAAAAAAATCCAGATCCAAAACACAAAACCCAGAACCCAAAACACAGAAGAGTGGTTTTGGCAAAATCAATCCAGATCCAAAACACGAAGAAAGATCCAGATCCAAAACCAAAACACGAAAAGTGGCCAGTTCACACCCCTAGTTTGGGCCCCCACAAAACATGCTCCCAATGGGCATAAAGCAGCTAACAGTATTTTTAATCCTCTCTTCAGTTGGAAATGAAAGAGGTAATTCTCCTAATCTGATTCCTTATCCTCACAAGTCTGTACATCATCCTCACATAATATTAATTCATCCCTGCTAGAATCCAGCATTACGGGTGTTTTTTTACGTAATTGGCGGTAAAGGTCTTTCTCGTGAGATTCCCAGTTAATTTTGATGAACATCATCTTTTCCACATTTTGAGGAAGTGCCTCCTACGCCGATTGCTGACAAGGTTCCCGACTGTGCTGAAACTCTTTCTGAGTACACACTGGAGGGTGGACAGCTTAGGTAATGCAAAGCTAGTCTGTACAAACGCTTCCAAATTGCTTTTTTGTCTTTCCAGTAGTCAAAGGGACTCTGTGACATGCCTATGTATATGGTGTAATGAAAATAATCCTCCATCATTCTTTGGGTAGTGATCCTATCAGATGGAGTCATGGTAGCGGTGTAACTAATTTTCGACAATTCTTTTAGAACCGACCAGATGTCACAATATTGTGTTGATTCCTCTGCATCATAACTGGGTCTTTTGGGAAAGCTGAGTTTTTTCCAGGCAGCTGCAGGAGAAACTGAAGGAGGATATGTCGTCGTGTTGTGTACCACTTGAGCTGCTAACTTGCTTACCAGGAGCTCTTTGCATCTCTTAATATCTGGGTCAGTTGGAAAGAAAGACACGATGTATGAACTAAACCTAGGATTAAGCACAGTCGCCAAAATGTAATTATCCGATTTCAAGATATTGGCAAACCTTGGATCCTGGCGAAGTGAACAAAGGACTTGATCTACAAGTCTGAGTTACTTGGCGGAATCGCTTTATTTAATCTCCTCAATTTCTCGAGCTGATTTTACAAAAGCCTAATTAGGGAAATCACCTGACTTAAGCTGGCAGTCTCTGAACTCACTTCACAGGTGGCTACTTCGAAGGGTTTGAGCACCATGCACAATACGGAAAGCATTCTCCACTGTGCTGGACTAAGGAACACTCCCCCTCCTTTCACAATGTTATGGCTTGTTGTATTGCTGTGGATGGCTTTTTGCTGTTTTTCTATCTGCTGAAGCATATAAAGGGTGGAATTCCACCTGGTTACCACCACTTGCTTCAGTTGGTGGCATGGTAAATTCAACTGTTCTTGCAGCCTAATTAGGGGAATCACCTGACTTAAGCTGGCAGTCTCTGAACTCACTTCACAGGTGGCTAATTCGAAGGGTTTGAGCACCATGCACAATACGGAAAGCATTCTCCACTGTGCTGGACTAAGGAACACTCCCCCTCCTTTCACAATGTTATGGCTTGTTGTATTGCTGTGGATGGCTTTTTGCTGTTTTTCTATCTGCTGAAGCATATAAAGGGTGGAATTCCACCTGGTTACCACCACTTGCTTCAGTTGGTGGCATGGTAAATTCAACTGTTCTTGCAGCTGCTGCATTCTCCTGCATGCTGTGGCTGAATGGCAAAAATGCCCCGAAAATTTTCAGCCCACAGAAAGCATCTCCTGTACTACCCTTTAAGTTTTTTAAAAACCCTGTACCACCAAGTATATTGTGTGAGCAAAACATGGGAAGTGTCGGAATTCACCCAGCTGTAATGCTCCCACAATATTGGTGGCGTTGTCAGAAGTTACAAATCCTGAGGAAAGTCCAAGTGGGGTAAGCCATTTTGCTATTACATACAGGGTATACCTCTTAGTGAAGCTGATGATACACAGAATAGCCTGCCTCTGAATGGGCTGGCGTTGTTTGTTAGATACAGTACTGCTGCTGCTAAAGATGAATCACCCACCCAGTGGGCTGTCACAGTATATTTAGTTTGGCCACTACCGCTTGTCCACATATCTGTGGTTAGCTGGACAGTGCGTACATTGGCATTTTGTAGGCCAATAATTATGTTTTTTTAACGTCCTGGTACAGCAGAGGAATGGATTGTCGGATAAAATGGAACCGAGATGGAATTTGGCACCAGGGATACAGGACCTCAACTAACTGTGTGAAACCCACTTCATTGATGGTGGATTTTGGACACAGATCTAATATTAGCATAGCCATGATGGCATTGGTTATACATTGTGGGACTGGGTGAGAGCTGTCATACTTGCTTCCCCTTGCAAAGGATTGTTTCACAGTCAGTTCTTTTTTTTAAATACTAGTCTTCCTGGTCTCCTTCTGGGATGAAGATCCATCCCTAGCACTGAAGGATTCTTATGAAGAATCCCGGATAGGGAAGGAGTCATCTAACCAAAACAAATTGGATGCAGGAGTACCTCTGATCATTACTGTGGATATTGAGGATGAAGGTGTTGGCGGTAGAGATTGCAGGTGCTGGGATTTAGTTGAACTTGAGTGAAGGGGGCTAGCTGATGCTGGACTGCTTGTTATTTTCTTAGCACCAGTTTCTGATGTTGCCAAAAAAATTTGATGAGTTCACTGCAAATTATGTAACAGGGATGAGGTTACTAGATAGTTAATGTACCTACCTTTACTTACCTACAGATGGTTTGACAATTGTTGTCAGGATTTGGGTAAAACTAATTACACACATAAAAGGGACATTTGTTGGTCCTATGCCCAGGCATGAGCATGTCCTTCCTCTTACCATAGCCAAGAGGTGCTTCCACTAGTGCCTGACTTACACAAACAACATCCTCATCCTCGACATCCTCATTAGAATCGGCATCATCTACACAAATATCCTCCTCATCCTCTTGCACTTCCAGTGGCATCCTCAATTTCTGTCATCAGCTATAGTTGTGCTGCTCATCCCCACATTTGTAGAGGGAGCAGAAATGGTGGAAGGCAGCTTCTCTGCAAGTACAACAGTATCAGAAAGGTCAGGCTCACACATTGCACTTGTGATGAGCCTGACTTTTCTGACCTTTCACTTAGACTCTCCTCAGGGATATGTGACATTTCTATTTATGAGTGCACAGTTCATTATACTGCATTAGTGGTTTTAATTTTTTTACACCTCTTTTACACTCTGTGTGATAAGGTCTTGCATCGTCATGAGAGGCAGAGGAAGATGCCTCGCTGACACTTGCAGAACCACCACTCATAAATAAAGGCCAAGGCCTCAGTCTTTCCTTGCCACTGCGTGTGGTGAAATTGGCAATTTTATGTTTTTCTGCACCACACTTTCCCTTTATTAGATGTCTATTTCTTTAGCACTGTATATTGTTTTATATATATATATATAGACACGCTATGCCCTTGAGCATCGGCTTTAGTAGATGACGTTGAAGATGACATTGAAGGACAAGCATCGTCATCATGACTGGTGGCAGCAGCTGCAACAGCAGTATTTGGTAGCTCTTCTCTAAACTGAATGTTATCCATTTTTCAATTTGCAGATCACTGCATGGCTTATATATGCACATGAACAAAGTGCACCAAAACATTACAAACAATACAATTATTTCATTTATTTTTTTTGACGTTGCAGCTCTATTTCTGTGTGGATTGGAACCACAGGACTTGCCTTATATATGCACAAAACAGTATAATTATTTAATTTATTTTTTGATGTTGCAGGTCTATTCTTGCATGGACTGGAACCACAGGGCTTGCCTTATATATGCACATGAACATAGCGCATCCAGCAGTACAATTATTTAATACATTTTTTTGATGTTGCAGCTCTATTCCTGTGTGGACTGGAATCACAGGGCTTGCCTTATACTGTATATGCACGTGAACATAGTGCATCCAGCAATACAATTATTGAATTAATTTTTTTATGTCCCAGCTCTATTCCTGTGTGGACTGGAGCCACAGCGCTTCTATATACACATGAACAAAGCGCACCAAACAGTGCAAACAATACATATATTTAAATAATTTTTTTGATGTTGCAGCTCTATTCCTGTGCTGACTGGACCCACAAGACTTATATATTCAAGTGAACAAAGCGCACCAAACAGTACAAACAATACAATTATTTAATTTATTTTTTTGATAATTTGATGCCGCAGCTCTATTCAAACTGCGTGGAGTCACAGGGCTTACTGATGGATACAGCACAGCCTATATTCTGTACAGCAGAGTACAGCACAGCATACAGCATCTTGCACCCCCTATACACATTGACTAAGTAGCACAGCCACCTGTGAGTCTGGACACAGCACAGCTTACACAGCAGAGTACAGCAAAGCATACAGAAGCATGTACCCCCTGTACACATTCACTAAGCAGCACAGCCACTTGTGAGTCTGGACACAGCACAGCCTATACAGCAGAGTAAAGCGCAGCATACAGCAACATGCCTGAAAAGGAATCCAAAACCCATGAGAATCTGATGCCGCGAGGATGACCTTTTGCCTTGAAGAGGAATCCGAGTCAGACGGGAACACCCAAGCCGCCGCTGGGATTGACTCAGATTCTTGATGTTCAGGCGGGTTCAGATTCCAAGGAATCCAAACCACTCATCTCTAGTTTTTATTCCTATTTATGGTGCTACTGGGTGATGGGGCTGGACAGAATGGAGGACCAGGGTGTGTGTGTGTGTGTGGGTGGGTGCGGGGGGGGGGTACTGAGGTTACAGGTCCTATATACTAGTACATAAATAGAATAATGAGATAAAATCCTTGGTCTTTCAAATATTGCTCAGATGATCCAAATCAAACTAGTGTTTCATGGAAATCAGTCTTAATTGTTTAACTCTGATCAGACCAGAAGTATACTGGAGAAGCTATACTGGAGACATAGTAGGACCTAGTTGGTGTATAGTCTCTCTTTGTTGCAGTAGTATACTCTGTCCTAGGACGCCTGTTTGTGAATCCTCCATGTTATGCTATGAGGTTTAGCTGTTCTGGTGACAATATAAGTTATCCCTCAATATCCCCTGCGTATTGATGGACAGAGAAGCATAATTTACAATGACTACAGTAGAAGCAACACAAATTATGAGCCTGATACAGATCCGCACGCAAATGCAGATGTTTACTCAGATTGAGTGATTGTTAGCCATCGCGCACAGGAGTGCCAAGAGGGGAGGGGAGCGGGTACTAATTACCTGGGCCCGGGCTTGTTGGAGGTGCCCGGCGGAGGCCTGGGTCCGACGCCACCACCCCTCCCTCTTACATGTCAGCAGCCCAGCATGCTGAGTAGCAACAACAGCAATCTCCTCTGCCTGTGGTGGGGAGCGATCACACTGATAGTGCCATAGGCAAATGCAGGGGGGTTTCTGGTTGCTTGGAAACCCCCCTCCCCAGCCCACACCCTGATGACCACAATAGAAATAGCATATAATACTAAAGTTGCATGTTTTTAAGAGACCCTCAGTGTCACAAATTAAATAATTAGCACCACCTATTGATCTTTTAAAATGTGTGAGCCAGTAATGAATACATTTGTGCACCAACTAGGAGATCTGTTAAACATGCACTTTTAGGGGAGCACTGATATAGACCACCTATAGGGTTAATTAGTAATACTGTATAATACTAAACTAGCCAGTGCATAAAGTCTGTACATATATGTCCAGGGCAGGGCAAGGTTCTTTTTCTGCCCCCCAGATACCCGAACTTGCTGAAATGCTCTGAAATGGAGCCCACATCTAAAAAAAGAACATTCAGCTCAGGCAGGATGGCCCTAGTGCCACATATAATGGAATACTGTGATTGTTGGTCCTATATATGTTAGAATTATTACATACATTATACTTCGTATGATGTATATTATAGCTGGGTAATTGCTTATTATGCCCTCTTCATGGACTGGCCATACTTGCTTTAAAATCAAACATTTGGAAACCCCCCTGTTGAAATCCTGTGTTTGCCACTGAGCGACCCCCTCCCTAGAGTTGCGCTAGTCTGAGGGGCTCACAACGGAATTGGTATGAATTACCGCTGGACCCCTGGCCGGCGGTTCAAATCCCGACAGCGCCTGCCCGACAGAGGAGGAAATCCCAATCGTCCCTAGGTGCCTAACTCTAACCTTCCCCCCTGTGCCTAACCCTAATCCCCCCTCTAAGTGCCTAAACCTAACCCCCCCTACCCCGCCGCCTAAACCTAAGTCTCCTAGAGAGTGCCTAACCCTAACCTCCCCACGGGGGTGCCTAACCCTAAGTCCCCCCCAGGAGCCCTAAACTTAAGCCCCCCGCTGCTGCTCGATCGGGATGGCGGGCGCCGGTCTCCCGACGTCAACTGGCGTCTACATTTAGACGCCTCCCGACGTCGACAGGCGTCTAGATTTAGATGCCTGTCATTCGTCCCTAGTTGGGATAACAATGTCTGAAAGCCGGCGGTTGACATTCCGTCCATCGGCTTCATGAACGTATACCCTCACAACACCCCCCTCCCCATCGCGAAGTGGCGCTGCAAATACTTTCTTTTTCCTAAGGGGGCATGGCCATGCCTCCCTTGATTAGGCCATGCCCCCACGTCTGTAACTGCCTTGATAGCGCATGCGTGAAGCCAGCATATGCAGCGATTGAATTGCAATTGCACTCGCACAGAGGATCCAGTTGCAAACTTAGTGACAGGAAGTCAGTGTTCGGGGGAGGTAACAGGAAGGGGAGGGGCTAGAGAAATGCAGGCGTGTCAGTAGTCTTTAAACACTGTTTTCTGGGTGTGCATAAATTAGCCACTGCATCCTTGCTTGCAGCAGGAGAGCCCTCTGCATGTCTGGAGACCCGCTGTGTCTGCGACAGCTTATACTTACTCCTGATCTGCATTCGATGTTTCTGATGGTTCCGGTTTTGTGCGTTAGTTGCGGATGCGAGATGCTTTCAGTGGGCGTCTCTAATCACTGGACGTCGAGTGGGTCATTAGCATATTTCTGCGATTGTGATCCGTGAGAGGTTGCAGCTGCGATGGCATTTGCGTGCAGATCTGAATCATGCCCTATGTGTACATTATGCTTCCGCTATATACAAATTAAATCGATGCTCACACTAAGGTGCATATTGTTCATTAACTTTTTAGTTTGGAAATCTGCAGACATTACCCTGCGCTAACTACTATTTGTCTGACACATAGTGAAACTGCTCATAGAGCATTTTATATCACATACCCCATATTGAGCCCATATGTCCTGAGTCTTTGGAGAAATGATTCCAGAAACATGAGCGCTGTCCGCTCCGATGTACATGCATCCCTTCAAGTCCCTAAGGTGACGGGGATAAGTAATCTGTCTTTCCGTTTAATGATACCATTTTTTTATATTTCCTTTTTTCAGTTTGATTTCTGCATTTCTAAGTGAAGGAAAACATCTGCTCTGGCTCGTTGCCTGTACATGTGCTACTACGGCAAAACCTGTCACCGGGAAAAGCAAGTGCACCCTCTCCGGCTCATTTTATAAAAAGTGTGACCCCTTGAGAAACTGTCTCATTGTATCAGGTCAAAGGGTGAGAAACCTGTGAAAATATGTCACTGGCCTCCTGGGATACCACGTGTGGGAGCATATGGAGGTGTTCTGCTGGTTCCTGTTCATTGTCAGGTATAAGAAAGACGTTTACACACTGGTTTTGTTTATAATCCATATGGCTCGCTCTTTGCCTTTTTCATCTTTGATCCACTACCGTTTGCTAAGGTGTATAGGAAAAATACAGTCTACATGGTCTTTGTAACTGCTGCACTGCAAAAAAAGGTAAATTCAATATATACCCAACATCCTGAATGACAATATACGTTTACCCTAAAAATTCAGTATTTATTATATAATGTATTATTAACAACATAAGACTTATAACCCTTGATGGCCGTGCAAAAAGAAATACAGATCTTGGCAAACTGAACATTTATGAAAATGTCAAAGGGACCCGATTGTCACTGTTTTGCTTTTGTTATTCTTTATAGGCATTGTATTGTATATACCACATAAGTACCATTAAGGAGCTTTGAAGATAGAGAGCAGCGTTCTATTCATGCAGTAGAGGAAAACTTTTGATTAATTGTATGTGCAGCCACTTAAAAGGTATCTACTATATTAGTATTTTATGCTGCTTTATGAGTTGTTGCCTCTTTTAGGGACCTTTCATCAATGGCGCCATTTATTGAGGCGGTCATGTAAACAAGCCCCATCGTGCGAAACGTGTGTCCTCCTCTGAGTGCTCTAATTCAGAGCTGACCCTCCATTTGGCTCTCCCTCAAACCACAGGTATTTCTGCTATCTTTCAGACACTCTCTCATCTGGAAAGGGCTGTGGTATCTTGCTGCAGTGCACTAAGTGTAACAGCAAGTACACAGCCCCTGTACAGAAAGTAGAAGCATCTCTCTCTAACTCTCTTTCACTGCCCACTCTCTCATCCCTTGTTCTTTGTGTGCAGACAAGGGACAGCAGAAGAGGTGAGACACGTTCCATATCCTGGTTCTACCACTATCATTCTCCCTTCCAGAGGTCTGGTTGCCCTTTAATAACACATTTCATTATTGGAGGGTATGCTGGTTCTTGTAGTGCCATTAGGAGGACTTATGGGTGACTCCAAGATAACCTGGCTCTCAATTCCATTATATTTATATATGTGCCATTATCATGTGGTCTTATATTGGGCAATTATATGACCCAAATTGGATACAGTGATCAGTTTTGGGGATCAGTTTGGGGTGCGGTGCCCCCCCGGGGTTGGTGTGGCTGGGCTGCTCTGGGGTGGCACACTTTATTTAGCACTTTAACACCTTCAAATTATTATTTTTGTTTCTCTTAGCATATTTTTTTTTCTTCGCATTTTGATCACACCTTTAAGATATGTATCACCTATTAAAACATAGTTTTTGTTTTATTCTTATTACCACTTACTAAAACTTTAGACTTTCAATGGTGGGCTTCACTGGGGAGGCTGGCCTTCGCCGGATTTTTGGGGTTCTGCACCCCAGACTTTGACTAAGTATTAGGGACCTCCAGTACTCAGAGAAGTGGTGACATGGTCTGGAGGCTTAGCCATATTTTTGCAAATATATGCAACTGAGATCTCTGAATTATCTACCACCATGTAGTTTTTCACATCTTATTGCTGATATAATTCTGAGTGCTGGGGGAATACATTTTGACTTTTCACTATTTTGCTTATATGTTTTACTGCTAGTGATTGGACAGCAGCTGTCTAGATGTGTCCTCTTACATCCTTGCCAATCGCTCTACAAACATGCGCACGCATGCGATTACCCAGAGCAGCGTATGGTATGGTACTCTATGGTGCGCACTGCGATCGCACCATGCAATCCTATGGAGTCACGGGTGCAAACGCAGTGTGTGCATCCGCTTGCGGGCACATGCCATGCGTGGTGCGATTTGCCGCGTATGTAGCAAAGATGTAGCAGGACACATCGGTATATTAATCATTCCCACTATTATCTGGAATGACAGTTTGGATGTCCAATATACATGGGTTTTGTACTAATGTTTCAATCCAAGACTAATGGGTATATGTACTAAACTGTGGGTTTTTAGAAGTGGAGTTGTTGCCCATAGCAACCAACCAGATTCTAGCTATTATCTTGTAGAAGGTAACTTTTATTAGGTGTAATTAAATAAAATGTAAGGTACCAGAATCCCCCAAGAAAAAACAAAACTATAAACATATAAATGTAAATGGATCTAATAAGGTCCTGAGGTGATCCTCTGGCGAAATACTAAACAATTAATAATCATTCCAATGGGTATGGTATTCGTGGTCAAAAAAGGTAAAGGTGTTTAACCATAAATAGGATACACGGATAAGAATATGGTTCGTGGTGCTCTGACTGACACACTTGGGGTCCCCAAATATTCCTCTTTAATCTACGGCACCTGGTATTCCCTGGGGGTCTCCCCTCCAAGTACTAATCAGGCCTAACACCTTTTAGCTTCCAAGATCAGACGAGATTGGGCATTTTGGTGATGTATGGCCGTAGTAATAGTCATATGAGGAAGGGTAGAATGCCCCCACCTAGGTCAGAGCAGAGACGTAACCAAATGATGGATGTAGGACTAGTGCAGTAAGAAGTCCATTTTTATTATAAAAATCGTGTACCAAAAAAGTTTACGCATGAGCATAATTTCATTGTTCCACTTGTAATTTGTGCGTCAACATTGTCAAAATAGACCGTTCTGACAGAATAGGTATTTTCTTAATATATAATTAATGTAACAAAAAAATATAAAACAGATCGCCTTTTAATCCTAGTAGGATATCTGCAGTAATTAAATATAACATATATGTGTAGATGACATCTCCTATGTGACTCACTCAGAGTAATAATAGAGTATCACAAAATAAACACTCTCAGTTGGTCAAGGGTGTCAAAGATGTCATAAAACTATCACAATAATAGAGTTATTTGGTATGTATGGATCACAGATAATCTGTTATTAATCTTATCAATGAGCTGATAAATTAAGGTTCCCATATATTTGTACAAGGAAGCATAACATTAGCTCCAGGATAATTCTGAAGCACAAGTATCTTGGAGGGAACCTCTTGTTTCAGTATTACAATTTCCTCATGTACTTCTATAGCAGAGTAATCCGCTGTTAGAATGTGCAATGAGTTAGTAGAATAGGATTCACATACAATACACAAAATACATAGAACATAAAGTAAGCTCCAAAAGAAATTTCGGGAGCACAGGAGGGAAAGTGAGATTACAATGCAGCAGTTAGTATATTACTCATTGATGAAAATATGTATCATATGCGATCACAAATGTCATAATATTCACATGGATGTTATGCATACAGCTTAATCTGCAAATAAAGGAAAAGATTTATGAGACTGCAAATCTCAGTACATATGCATAGTACTATGCCCCCTTAAATAAAGTATAGCTCCTGCAGTGGAAGGACGTCCCAACAGTTTGGGAATAGAAATCTATGCAGCAGGAAATAGTTTACCTGCTCCAGTATTAGAGCCCATGTGGAATTTGAGATAAATATAAAGCCTTCTTGGCTAATACAATACCATCCCCATCGTAGTGGGAGCCCAAAGTCCTAATCCATGTGTCGGCTATGCGGCGGCTGTTAGGTTCCCCCACTAAACGGCATGTGAGGACGCGCGTTTCGCCCAACTGAGGGCTTGTTTCGCCCGACTGTAGGACTTTGGGCTCCCACTACGATGGGGATGGTATTGTATTAGCCAAGAAGGCTTTATATTTATCTCAAATTCCACATGGGCTCTAATACTGGAGCAGGTAAACTATTTCCTGCTGCATAGATTTCTATTCCCAAACTGTTGGGACGTCCTTCCACTGCAGGAGCTATACTTTATTTAAGGGGGCATAGTACTATGCATATGTACTGAGATTTGCAGTCTCATAAATCTTTTCCTTTATTTGCAGATTAAGCTGTATGCATAACATCCATGTGAATATTATGACATTTGTGATCGCATATGATACATATTTTCATCAATGAGTAATATACTAACTGTTGCATTGTAATCTCACTTTCCCTCCTGTGCTCCCGAAATTTCTTTTGGAGCTTACTTTATGTTCTATGTATTTTGTGTATTGTATGTGAATCCTATTCTACTAACTCATTGCACATTCTAACAGCGGATTACTCTGCTATAGAAGTACATGAGGAAATTGTAATACTGAAACAAGAGGTTCCCTCCAAGATACTTGTGCTTCAGAATTATCCTGGAGCTAATGTTATGCTTCCTTGTACAAATATATGGGAACCTTAATTTATCAGCTCATTGATAAGATTAATAACAGATTATCTGTGATCCATACATACCAAATAACTCTATTATTGTGATAGTTTTATGACATCTTTGACACCCTTGACCAACTGAGAGTGTTTATTTTGTGATACTCTATTATTACTCTAAGTGAGTCACATAGGAGATGTCATCTACACATATATGTTATATTTAATTACTGCAGATATCTTACTAGGATTAAAAGGCGATCTGTTTTATATTTTTTTGTTACATTAATTATATATTAAGAAAATACCTATTCTGTCAGAACGGTCTATTTTGACAATGTTGACGCACAAATTACAAGTGGAACAATGAAATTATGCTCATGCGTAAACTTTTTGGTACACGATTTTTATAATAAAAATGGACTTCTCACTGCACTAGTCCTACATCCATCATTTGGTTACGTCTCTGCTCTGACCTAGGTGGGGGCATTCTACCCTTCCTCATATGACTATTACTACGGCCATACATCACCAAAATGCCCAATCTCGTCTGATCTTGGAAGCTAAAAGGTGTTAGGCCTGATTAGTACTTGGAGGGGAGACCCCCAGGGAATACCAGGTGCCGTAGATTAAAGAGGAATATTTGGGGACCCCAAGTGTGTCAGTCAGAGCACCACGAACCATATTATTATCCGTGTATCCTATTTATGGTTAAACACCTTTACCTTTTTTGACCACGAATACCATACCCATTGGAATGATTATTAATTGTTTAGTATTTCGCCAGAGGATCACCTCAGGACCTTATTAGATCCATTTACATTTATATGTTTATAGTTTTGTTTTTTCTTGGGGGATTCTGGTACCTTACATTTTATTTAATTATACCTAATAAAAGTTACATTTTATTATAGTTTTCTAAGTGTGCCCCAACAACTAGCCCTACTTTCCTCCTTGTTTTTGTATGTACTGTTCTTTGGGCTATGGGAGCACCACCAACAATTTTCTGAATGATCTTATTTGTAAGCAATGATCACGTATGGTTGGTCCTTTGTGGATAATATTGATCTAATTTGAGAAAATCGGCTCTGTGCAGAATCTTCCCTTTCTTTTTGCATCTTGTAGAAGGTGCCAGATACATGATAAGTAGAAACTGATTGGTTGCTATGAGCAACATCTACACTTCAACCACACTTTAGTAAATATAGCCCCAAGTTTTGCCATGTGACATTTTGATCAACAGCATTTCTGCCAAACTACACATCAACATTGTGCTGTGCTCACGTCTAGGACATTCCATGAGCTGTGACACAATAGCATCCAGATTAGTAACATCCATATGGCCCAGAATGATTTCTAACTACACTAAGAACATTTTTTTTTTGCTATGTGATATTTACTCAACCTTAATATATTTATTTACTCAGTTGCCTTCATATTGTATGTATAGCAATGATAGGTGATAACAATTTTGGGTGGTGTCCTTTGAGATAGACCTGTGAGATACCTCACCCAGCTTGTGAATATTATTAATACTGTACCTGTGGCACTAAGTAATCTGTGAGTTTTGTCAGAATGATGACATTAGGGTTAGGCTGCAGGCAGGAAAAGTAAGGTTAAGCTGCAGGATAAGGTTAGGGTTAGGCTTCTGGGGGAGGTTAGGGTTAGCCTGCGGGGGGAGGTGAAAGTTAGGCTGGAGGAGAAGGTTAGGGTTAGGCTGCTGGGGGAGGTTAGGGTTAGGCTGTGGGGGGAGGTTAGGTTTAGGCTGCGGGGGTGAGTTTAGGGTTAGGCTGCGGGAGGATGTTATGGTTAGGCTGTGGGGGGCGGTTAGGTTTAGGCTGCAGGGAGATGTTATGGTTAGGCTGCAGGAGAAGGTTAGGGTTAGGCTGCTGGGGGAGGTTAGGGTTAGGCTGTGGGGGGAGATAGGGCCAGATTAACAGTGGGGCGGATGGAGCTGCAGCTCCAGGCCTCCACATGAAAATAGGCCCATCATCATGACAGCATAATGTTGACTGACCATCTGCTGTCTACAAGGTCAGCCATAAATCATAAGTAGGAAAATTGTTACCTCACAAAATGAAGCTTTTTTTTTCTTCCACATATTTACGGGGACATTGGGGCTGATAGTATAGGGGGTGTATATGCCCACATATCACTGGCCACACCTACACAGTAATGGACACACTTCTTCTGCTTCTCATAATAGGCCCTTGATCATTTTCAGCTCCTGGCCCATGTGGCCCTCAATCCGGCTCTTGGGGGAGGTTAGGGTTTAGCTGCTGGGGGAGGTTAGGGTTAGGCTGCTGGGGGATGGTCTCTGTGAGTGACAGCAGCAGAGGTAATAGCCAGTCTGGAGGCGGAGCCGGGGGCGTGGCTGGGTGACTGACAGCAACCTGGACATGGGGTAAAGACTAATCAGCAGGTCAGAGTGCAGCCTCCTCTATTTAAGTAGACTTAACTATATCATAGCAACCCCTCAGACTGCATCCAAGCAGACAGCTAATTAAAAGATAGAGCAGTTCTCAGCAGCAGCTCTAACTCATCTTGTTAATATTGGGGGTCATTCAGACCCGCTCGTGAGCGGCAGTACGCTCGCAAGCGGATCGATGCTCCCCACTGCGCATGCGCACGACGGAGGGAGCTCCGTCGTGCGCATGCGCGAGACCCGGGGAGCGACGGGCTTTCCATCGCTCCGGGTCTCGCACCAAAGGGGGCGTCCTGTCGATGTTGATTGACTGCACGCCCCCTTTGATGGGCGTGCCAGGGGCGTGCCTGCCAGACGGAGGCGTTCCCATGGGAACGCCTACCATCTCAAGCCGGCCCCACTGACATCACTAGTGATGTCAGTGGGAGTGATTTTGGCTCTGATAGAGCCAAAATCACTCCAGGGCTTGTGGCAGCGAGACCCTACCGCAGGGTCTCCGTCGCAAGCCCGATGGTCGCGATGGTCAACCCACAGCTATGCGAGCGTCCATGAGGACGCTCCAAAAAAAGGTGGGAGGGCCCTGATTCAGAGCGAGCGCTCTGGTCAGAGCATTCAGTTCTGAATCAGGCCCATTATCAGATACTATTTCCAGACGACCAACTTATTAATAAAATTGTCCAAATATATTAATGACTGTTCCTCATCAGAGATTGCTAAGAGAAACCATAGTTATATACTTGCTGCTATCAGTTCCATGTTGCCAGAAAACTGCGGCCTCAAAGCGCTGCTCTTCAATTAGTAGAGACAAGGCTGGATAGCTTAATGATACTAAAGGTACCGGAGAGCATCATTCTTTAACACAAGATACCTCAAACCATATTTTAGCTGCGGTTTTCTAGCAACTATATGTGTACAACAGCTTCAAAGACACATCTGGTCCCTGTTAAATATATTGGGTACTTTCAATATCTATAGTAGAGGAAATGTGATTTAATTATATATTTTGTTGTTAGCTGTGTTACTATTGTCAGACATCTTTCCAATTATTCATATTTGCATGGATACATATGTTTAGTGTTATAAGCACAATATTATCTTTATTTGTTTATGCTGGAATACTGGTGTTGATGCATCTATTAATGTAATATTATTTTATAAGAATTGCATGTAAATGTTTATAGTTTGTACTTATGAATTGATGAGAAGCTGTTATTGGAACTGTGGTTATTCAAACTAATCAGAAAAATTGTCTTTTTGAATAAAGTGAAACATATTCGGAACCACCTGTTCTAATCCTTTGTATCTGGGAAAAAAAATTCCTTACCTCATTGTCGCACCAATAGAGGCACAAGAACTTGCAAAGAGTGGAACGCACCATCTGGTTAGAGCTGTGCATTGCACCCCCACAGCACCCAATTAGTGGGATATTACAAAGGGGCGCTGTGTTGTCTGGGGGGGGGGGTGTGCTCTGTCAATAAGGGGTGCTCATCCCCAGTGTAAAAAAATAAAAGTACTTTTTTTCTTTTTCTTTATTTTTGTGTGTGCCTTAGCAACTTAGCTCCGCTATTATTGTTCAGTGACACTGCCGCAGTTTATTGTCCACGTATTTGTGACTCTGCAGGTGGTCGGTCCACACTCGGCAGGGGTGCTTTGTTGTCCATAAAGAAGGGGTGCTGTCTGTGTTATTCATCAAGGGGCTGCTGCCTCATTCAGGGGTCGCTCTTCCCCTGTGTTAAAAAAAATTAAAGTGCTTTTTTGTGTGTGTGTGTGTGTGTGTGCGTTAGCAACTTAGCTGTGCTATTATTGTTTGGTGACATTGCCAGTCAGACCGCAGTTTATTGTCCACATATTGTAACACTATAAGTTGTAGCGCAGTGTGTTATTCTTATTTATAAAAAAATCTTGTGACACTGTAAGTGGTAGCGCAGTGTTTTACTCATAAAAAATCTTGTGACACTGTAAGTGGTAGCGCAGTCTAATATTCAACTTTTCACTTCTTTCCTCAATCGTGAATAAATGATTAGTCTACATACCGACTACAAGACTACAGCAAAGTGCTAAATAATATGCATTATATATAAAACATAATGATATCACTGTAAGTGGCAGTGCAGTGTGTTAATCTTTTCTTATTCATAAAAAATCTTGTGACACTGTAAGTGGTAGCGCAGTCTAATATTCAACTTTTCACTTCTTTCCTCAATCGTGAATAAGTGGTTAGTTTACACGCCAACTACAAGACCACATCAAAGTGCTAAATAATATGCATTATATATAAAACATAATGACATCACTGTAAGTGGTACCGCAGTGTGTTATTCTTTCTTATTCATAAAAAAATCTTGTGACACTAAATGGTATCACAGTGTGTTATTCTTATTCATAAATAATCTTTTGGCAAGTAAGTGGCAGCGCAGTGTTTTATTCTTTTCTTATTCATAAAAAATCTTGTGACACTAAGTGGTATCGCAGTGTGTTATTCTTATTCATAAATAATCTTGTGAAACTAAGTGGCAGTGCAGTGTGTTGTTCTTTTCTTATTCATAACAATCTTGTGATACTGTGACATCGCAGTGTGTTTTTCTTATTCATAAATAATCTTGTGACAGGCAGTGCAGTGTGTTATTCTTTTTTTATTCATAAATAATCTTGTGACACTGTAAGTGGTATCGCAGTGTGTTATTCTTATTTGTAAATAATCTTGTGAAACTAAGTGGTAGCACAGTGTGTTATTCTTTTCTTATTCATAAAAAATCTTGTGACACTGTAGATCATTGATACTGCAATGTAATATTTAAAATTGGTACAATTTGACATGTGTGCTGTACCTGACTTCATTCATGTTTGTTGATATGGAGAATGATCAGTTGAGAGTAGAGCAGAAGCCACATACTAGTGCTGGAGCTGCTGCCAGTGCCACCAGTCATGACGATGCTAATCCATCTGCATCACCTACTAAAGCCGGTGTCCAAGGGCACACAGGGCTTAAGTCAGGGCATCTAAAATCAAGAACCAATCTTTTACAGTGGTGAAGAAAAAACATCAGAGGAAAAGTTAGCTGCAGAAAGACATAACATTGTCAATAAACCTTTCATAACATGAAGTGGCAAGGAAAGGCTAAAGCCTTGGCCTTTATTTATGACAAGGATGCTTCTGTGGAAGTTCACCAGGATGAGCAGGATATTTGTGTAGCTGACGCTAATAAGGATGTTGTTGATGAGGATGTTGTTTGTGTAAATCAGGCAAAAGTGGAAGAAACAGTTATTTCCCATGATAAGGATAAGCCCATTGTCATACCTGGGCACAAGACTAAAAATCTACTTCTTGTGTATGGAATTATTTCTACCCAAATCCAGACAACAATTGTCAAGTCATCTGTACCCTTTGTAAAGCCAGAGTAAGTAAAGGTAGGAACCTTAATCATCTAGGAATCTCCTCCCTGTTATGTCATCTGCAGCGCATCCATCAAAAATATTTTTGTGTATTGTGTTGACTCATTTGCATCACCAGTGGGTCTTTTGGGAAAGTTTAGTTTTTTCTTGGCAGGTGCACTTTCTGGAGGAACTGAAAGAGAAGCCATTGCTGCATCATGTGCCACTTGAGCTGACAATTAGCTTACCAACAGCTCTTTGAATCTCTTCAGATCTGTGTCCATTGGGAAGAACACAATGTATGACTTAAACAGTATATCTTAATTCTTGCATTTGCTCTGTTCAGCTTGTCCACATATCTGTGGTTAAGTGTACAGTGGGTACAATGGCATTTTGGAGGCCACTAAATAAGTTTTCTTTAATGTCCCTGTACAGGTTGGGAATTGCTTTTCTAGTGAAGTGGTATGTTGATGGGATTTGGTAGCAGGCACACAGGACCTCAATTAACTGTCTAAAACCCACTGAATTATTGAAGGATATGGTGTCAGTGATCAGCTTTGCAACTGGGTGACTGTTGTCATACTTGCTCCCCCTTGCAAAGGATTGTTTAACAGTCAATTATTTTTTAAAGTACTATTAGTAGTCTTCCTGGTCCCCTTCTGGAACAAAAATCCACTCCCCGCAGCAGCAGGCATAGTGCTCAAGGAATCTCCTGGGGCAAGGACTGATGTGAATGAGTAAAATATTTTTTGTAAATGCCTCCGCCACTCCTCTCCACTCCCTCCTCCCTTATAAATTTGCTTCAGAATCAAAAAATTCTAATAAATTTACTACTAATCAAATCTTCCTTTCCCTGCCTTCCACTGCATACATACTCCAACTCCTTCAGGCCTCTTGAATAATAAAAACATTTGTTTCTTGATGTGCCATGTTGGAAGTTGAACTGCCACTGCTGCTGCAATCTTTGACATGCAGTTGCTGAATGCCAAAAATGTCCAGAAATGTTTATGGCCACAGATAGTATCTCCTGCATGCCCTTATAAATTAAAAAAATATATTTTGAATCACCCAGTTGATTTTATGGGCAAAACATGGGACATATTGTTCATCCATGCTCTCCCCTCCTCCGTCATACATTTGCTTCAGATTCAAAAAATGAAATAAAATTTATTACCAATCAACACTTCCTGTCCCTGCCTTCAACTACATACATACTCCAACTCCCTCAGGCCTCTTGATTAATGAAAACATATGCTTCCTTATGTGCCATGTTGGAAGTTGAACTCGTGTTTGTGCCACCCACTGCTGCCACTTAGCTTAGTCAGCCAGCTAGCTTGGTGCAAATTTTGGGCCTAAACCAGATAAAAACAATATTGGGAGCTGTGAGGTGGTTAAAATTGACTGGAAAGGAGTGGATATTATTGTTATTGAGGTTAATAATACTGTAAGAACAAAAAAAACTCACATTATGTGATTTTAGCTGTTTTATCAATTTTTGAAAAAAAATACAGATCCAAAACCAAAACACGCAAGGGATGGTTTTGGCAAATCCAGATCCAAAACACAAGGAGATACAGATCCAAAACCAAACATGGGGGTCGGTGCACATCCCTAGTTAAAAGGGGCATTACTTAGTCATAATGTGTAAGGGGCATTACTGTGTCACGAAACCACACACCCTTGTCGGAGGAAAGCGCAGAAGAATGTCTTCTGTTTTTTAATTTTTTCTTGGTGGGGGCGCCAAATTATTGAATTCCCCCGGGTGACAAAAATCCTAGTTTCGGCCCTGCCCCCATCACCCACATCCTAACCTTCCCCCGCAGCCTAACCCTAAACCCTCCCAGCGGCACCAAACCATCAGCATTCTGAGAATATGAACATGTTGAGATTCTGAGGATGCCGACCTGCTGTCTGTTGACATGTTGTACCATGTTGACGTTCTAGTGTCGACATTGTGGTGTCGACCATGTGACTGGATGCAAGACCACACTAATGATGATGACTTGTAGCAAACCAGCCACGCAGGCAGATGCATACAATACTGCTTATGGGCTAACATGCGCATCTTTCATGTGTTATAATAGGCAACTTCTTCTCTGGTTCACTTTGTCACTCTTTATGCGGCGTTACACACATCCCCCCATTTCTTTAACAAAAAAGTGATTGCAACTTGTGCAAATCGTAATACAAACTCTGAAGACCTAGCACCAGTGTTCCCAGTGTTGTTGCTGATAGATCTGTTTGCCGGAAAGGTTCACTTTATAAAATAAACTTTGAGCAATTCAAAAGAAGGCAATGTTCTGACATGTGGTTAAATTATTTTAAATTAGTTTACTTTTCTCTCAGTACAAAAACATAAAATTTCATAGAAGGACAGCTCAATGTATTGCGGCAAAGGCCATGTTACCATTATCTAGCTAAAAAGCTTTCTATAAAAGTTTCCAGCAATTATGAAAAATTTTTGTTGTAAAAATAATATTGATAAATAGGGCCCTAAGTGATTTGCAATTAGGAAAAAGCCAATAAATTGCAGCTGCTCACATACATGACAGAATTAGATAGATAGACAGATAGATAGATATTTACTATAGATAGATATGAGATATATAAATAGATAGATATGAAATAGATACTGTATATATAAGGGCTGAATCGGAAAAAATGGAAATCTCCATAGAGAATTCCGGAGGGGGGGGGGCATGGTGTTTAAGGGGCTACACCTCAAAAGCTATTGGAGGTATCGAGCTGAAATTTGGCACGGGTGGATAGAACTGTCGCTCGGTGCTGCATGACAAATTTCAGGGCAAAAAAAAAAAATTAAGGATTTGGGAGAAATCTAAATCTCCAACTGTCACTTTTTTCTGATACTCTCAGTTAGGACCACTTTTTCTGCTGTTTTCAATGGGGGATTTTTGGAAAGGCATAACTCAGGGTAGGGGGGGAATTTAGATTTCGAGTTTGTTTTATTAGGTAGCTATTGTTCCACGGTAGGGCCTTTTGGGGTTAAGGTAAATGAGAAAGTTACAGTTTTTAAACTATTGCTTCACAATTGCTCCATTATAGAGGTAGTAAGATTAAATTCCTTGCGCAGCCTCAGTAGAAGCCTCCAGCAGGTGTACTCACTGTGGCTTAACTTGGGTGAGGAGCGGGGGAAGGAAGCCGGCGTTTGCTGTGGCCTGGACCCAAGGGGAGATAGTGGGTGTTAGCGGCTGAGACCCAGGGGAGAAAGCAGGCAACAGTGGCGGCAGTGCGGCCATTAGCGGCCTAGGCAGGGCGAGCGGTGGGCAGTAGGACCCGGGGGAGGTAGCCGGCGTCAGCAGCAGAAGCAAGGCTTGTGAAGCCTGCATCTGTGTGTAATTTTTTTTTAACATGTGTAAAAAAAAAAAATGTTGTGGCCCCCCTCCTCCTGCCCAAAAGAGCAGCCAGCTGTTGTAAAAAATACAGAGGACAAATGACGTAGGGGTCCCTTGTATTCAGTGCAACCAGCACTGGGCTCTGAGCCGGTCCTGGTTCTGGAAATACAGGGGAAAAAATTAGTAGGTTTCCCCTGTATTTTACAGAACCAGCATTGGACTTTTTCTAGCGGGGGACTGAGGCCACAGCCAGGGAAGCCTTTTCACCAGGCCCCCCATCCAAAGCATCAACCCTGGTCGCTAGTCAGCTCAGAGTGGGGATCCCTGGGGAGCTGTGGACCCCCCTAATTAAAGAGTTCCCCTCTCCAAGGCACCCCATGCCTAAGCTGATAGCCCAGGGTTATCCTTGGCACCACTGGGGTGGTGGGTGCAGGGTTGATAGTGTAAATGTGGTGTAAAAAAATAGAATTGTTAATATTGTCTTTAGCTGTGGTACTACACATCCCAGCAAGCCTCCCCCACATGCTGGTACTTGGGGAACCACAAGTACCAGTATGCAAGGCATTATGGGGATGTTGGTACCTGTAGATCTACAGCAAAACATACATGCACACACACACATGTAAAACATACTCACCTATGTATCCCTATAGCCATCGGTCCCCTTCTCCAGTAGATTATCCATAGGGTAAATGAAAAAAAACCCTCACCTTCTCCTATGCGTAGATCGGTCCTCTTCGGCCCAAAGTAGGCAATCTGCGGGCTTGGCAAAACAAAAAAATGTGATACGCGACCCACGGACATCCCAAATGAGAGCTTAGCGGTGGGATTTCACTATGGAAACCCCGCCGCTGAGAGCTCATTGACTGAGAGAGACGAGCCTTCCGCCTCTCAGCCACTGAGCGGCTCTCAACATTGAGGCGGCATTTCAAAAATGGCGTCTCAGCCATGGCCGCAGCGAGCCAATCACGGCTCGCAATGTCATTGCCCCGCCCCCTTATATATATGAGATTGATGGATATATACTGTAGATAGATATATATGAGATAGATAGATAGCTAGAGATAGATTTGAGATAGATATGAGATAGATAGATAGCTAGAGATAGATTTGAGATAGATATGAGATAGATAGATAGATAGATAGATAGATAGATAGATAGATATGAGATAGACAGATATCATATAGATAGATACTGTAGATAGATAGATAGATAGATAGATACATAGATATGAGATAGATAGATATATAGAGATAGATTTGAGATAGATCGATAGATATGTGATAGATAGATAGATAGATAGATAGATAGATAGATAGATATGTGATAGATAGATAGATAGATAGATATGAGATAGATAGATAGATAGATAGATAGATAGATAGATATGAGATAGATAGACTTGGACAGAGATAAAATGGGGAGAGGTAAATTACCAACCAATCAGCTTCTGTAATATTTTAAGCAGCCTGTAAAGTGACAGGAGCTGGTTGGTTGGTACTTTATCTCCATCCACTTTCTCTCTCTCTCTCTCTCTCTCTCTCTCTCCAAGGCTTAGTACATCTCTCCCCAATTCCTCTCTTATGGAGCAGGTGCAGGGTGCAGTGGTGACAACGATGTACTCGGTGGGGAACCGATATACTGTATGATGAATGACCCTAAGGGGTATAATATCAAAGTTCGATTTCACATTCGATTTTGACTTTAGTAAATCTCTGATGTTCAAAATCGATTGCAAAATCACCCAAAACACAAAATTGACCAAAATCGAACTGTGATAAATATATACCCCTAAGAGTAAAAGCGGAGGAGCAGCACTGTGACCTGTGTGAGTCAGTAATGGACCAGTCCAGAGGGGTTAAGGACGGAGGTGTTAGTGATGATTGATGCAGTTTGTAGAGGTTACTGTCAAGTCAAAATTGAGGAGACAGAAATTCCAAACTCACCTTTGTTGTCAGGGGTTAAGGAGTCCCATAGCACATAGCAATCAGGAACACCTCAAGCGGATACAACAGATGGTGACAGGACTATTTATGTTACATGCACTTGGCCTGGCAGATTTGTTTTTGGAGCTTCCACACAGACATTATGGAGCTTCCCTAACAAATCATTGTACACTGCATTATAAAGGACAGAGACTCACCCTGGGCTGGTGGAAGCTATGTGGGTTCCCCAGTTGGCAGTTTTCCTCCCATTGAGACAAACAGATGTGGTTACTTCACATTGCCCCCCCCAAACTTTGTTCTCTACTGTTCCTCAAACTGGGTGTATGGCACTGGGCTGTAACATCATCACAATGCTACACTCCCAGCATACCCCAGAACTGGAGAAGTAGGAGTCAGCAACCAGTGGCAGATTTCCAACTAGGCATGTGAGGCACGTGCCTAGGGGTGCCAGCTGCTGGGGGTGGCACAATAGGCCGCCCTTCACCCCCCTACACCAGAGCCTCTGATCCTTTTCTTATCTAGCACCAGAAGGGGGTGATGTGTGAATGAGGTCTAGGAAAGGTTGGAGCTGCATGCCTAATAGCTGTCTGCCGGGAGGCTTCATCTTCAGAGCCAGCTGGCCCCGTCTGCCATGAAGGATGCAGAGCCTGAGTCGGCATGGATACTATTATGATGTCTATGCAGAGCCGCCTGTCATTGCTCCTGAGCGCTCTGCAGCTATGCTTAACTGCCCATGACTGTGAAGGCAAAGAACAGTTATGAAGAAGGATAATAGAGCCAACATAGGGCCTGATTCAGAGGCGTCCGTATTTTTTTGTTTGACCGGCTTCCAGGCCGCTCACACAGCTGTGGGTGACCACCCACAGCGTGTGCATGCGGCCTGGCAATGGTCACGATTATCGCGACCATCGGGCTTCGAAGGAGACCCTGTGGTAGGGTCTCAGATCTCGCAAGCCCGAGTGGACTTCCTGCTCTAATAGAGCAGAAAGTCCACTACTGACATCACTGTTTGTGCAGCCACCCCCCCCCGTCCCCGCCTACAAAATGGGGCGAGCTGTCGATCATCATCGACAGCCGCCCCGTCTTGCAGCGAGCCCCGAAGCGAGTGATTTCTCACTTGCTCCAGGGCTCGCGCACGCGCGTGCGCACTGGGCCACCATCGACCCGCTTGCGAGCGCAATGCACTTGCGAGCGGGTCTGAATCAGGCCCATTGTCCCTAGGGGCAGCTTGACCCCTAAATCCGCATATGATGGCAACTTCACAGTTAACCAGCTGCTAGCTGCTCATCCTCCCTGTCAGTGGCCAGTGCTTGGTGTTGGGGCAGACCGGGACATTAGAGCCACTTAATGAGGGAAATTGAGTCTCTAATTCTGTTTTGTTGGTGCCCTCTAACCATTAGCGATCCAGGTGACCCCCTGATTGGAGGGTCTATTTACTAAGCCTTGGATGAAGATAAAGCGAACAGAGATAAAGTACCAGCCAATCAGCTCCTAACTGTCATGTCACAGGCTGTGTTTGAAAAATGACAAATAGGAGCTGGTTGGCTGGTACTTTATCTCCATCCACTTTATCTCCATCCAAGTCTTAGTAAGATCCCTATGCGAGGAAGGGGTGAAGTTATCAGCGTTCTCATGTGTAGCAGATCCCCACACTGCCACGTGGCTGTTATATTAGAGGTTGGCTCTTGGACAGAAGAGGCATAATCCTGCACTTAGCACCATGCAAAGGAAGAGGTCACCTTTAACACGCTAATATCCCAGCCTATGACACACCTCATAAGAGAAAGTCTGGAGATCCGGATACCTCCTGGTCAATCAGGAGCTGGCTTCTCACATGGGGGGAGATGCATCAAGCATTGCTTTTTGGATGCGAAGCATCCCGCCAATCATTGCATGCATACCGGCATTCAGTAATGCAGTATGCATGATAACATAAGCAGAGGACAGCTTTCTCGATAAGAGCTGTCCTCTGTGATATGAGGACAACCCAGGAGTCCCTCTGTGCATGCGCGGCCATCGGCCAGCGCATGCACGAGCCGCGAGAGACCCTGGGAGGGATTCTGTTAGATCCCTCATAGGGAAGTCTCTGAAAAGAAGCCCATAGGCTCCGGAAAGCTCTTGGTGTATATGGCAAATGCAGACAAACCTCCAAAAATGCCATTTTCTGAGGTGTGACCCCATTTTTAGTGTTGACACATCCTGTTCTAAGAAAAAAAATGATTCTTTAACTTCAGCCGAGTCCAATTCCCAGTGTAACATGGTGTGTAGAAATGAGGACGCCAGACAGGCAGGTACTTGGTAGAGCAGTGTCTTTTAATGGCAGCAGACACTGCACTTTAGCATACATGAGTATAACATAAATAAACAAAATAATCAAATGTCCCAGCACTCCTCATGCTTAGTAGTCAGCAGTGACTTGCACCCACAATGAGCCATGCTCTCCCAGCATAGTCCTTTCCCTGGCACTACAACACTATGATATACAACCTGGCCGCTAGTCAGCATCAGGGCTCAGAGCGGTGGGTTTGTGAGCATTTTAAACTCTTCCTCTACTGCTCAGTGATGAGTTACAGCTGGGCCTGTGCAACCGTAAAAACCTGGAGTTCCACACCTCCACTGCTAATGCAGAATGCACAGGCCTCACTCCAGCCTCCCTTGGAGGGAGCTGATCCCAACAGAATGTGGGCAATTCAGGTGAGAGACAACCCCTCTAACCACACCAGTAAGAGTCTGCTTTGGCCTGACAATAAATAAAGCAAAGGGACAGACACAGAACATGTCTGGAGGTGACTTATGTGGAGACTGTTTTCATGGGCAACTTTACATTGCCCATTTGCGTGTCACGTCAAAATGAAATCTTTTTGTGTTGACGTCAGGAGGAAAAATGATTTATTTCATCTACAAGTCAGTTAAAAAAATTCTCATATCGACATTGTGACTATCGACATATACCCATACTTGTCTACCGTCCTGAAATGGTCGGGAGCCTCCCAAAAATCGGGTGTTGCTCCCGACCCTCCGGAAGAGGGGGCAAGTCTCCCGGCCGGCGCAGCCCACCCGCACACCCAGCTTGCGTCCGCTCCCCCCACCGCCGGTGTCACCACTTACCTGGTCAAAGTGGCTGGGTCAGGGAAGCTGATGACGCGATTCATGCTGAATCGTGTCATCCTGGCCCTGCCCCCGGCTCCACGACGCCGATAATATATGCGTTGTGTAGCGGGGGCGGGGCCATGATGACACGATGATGTGGCCATGCCCCCTGGTCTGCCCCTGAAAATGGGTCAAACCCCCTTTCTCCCCCACTGCGGTGCCAAGCTTACTGTCTCTTCCCGGAAGAGACAGCCAGATTGTCGGCAAGTATGCATATACCACACCCATATTTGGAGTCAATAGTACCTAGTATAGGGCCAGTACAGGTGCACACTGATGTTGATGACTTGTAGTAACCAGGCACATATGCTGCACACGCAGGTTAATCTCCAGTTGCTTACAGCTCTGCAAATGGGCAAATATGTATTTTGTCACCAGGTAAGTTTCTTTAGATTGCTTATACTGTAGTTATTTTGTGTACATAAAACTTCAACATCTTGATTTCCTTTTTCAGATTTCACTATAGAGATGTGCGGTTGGGTTTTCCTGAAAACCAAACACACCCGAACTTAGGGGTTCCGAGTCGAATCGAGTCCAGGTTTGGATCACTTAGGGAGAGATGTTCAGTATTATCACTGATTAGCTGACAGAGGGGCTGATTCAGCAGAGGATGCAGATTCTATTATCAATGCAGATTCATGATTATCGGGTATCTGCGCATGTGCGGAATAGGTCCTGCGAGTTCACTCGCTGCCCACCCTATGCCTCTTCCTGACTTACATGCAGAGGTGTTTGTGGGTGCGGTGTGGGGGCTGTGACGGCCTGCGTTCCCGGAAACGGGGATGGCTGTGATGGTGATCCCAGGCCAAGATCTCTGTTACAGCGCTGGAATCGCAGATGCTGACAGGAAGCATCTCTTCACTTCAGATGCCTCCTGCAGCATTAGAATTTTAGTAGGACGGAATTGCAAAGTCCCTTGAGTGTGGCTCTACAATTACGTCCACTGCTGAATCAGCCCCAGAGCCGCCCACAGCCAAAGTAGCCTCCCAGGTAACCCACATGTATAGATGCAAAGTTCTATTCACTCTTGTATAAACACAGTGCACTTATAGATGAAATCATTCCTAATCATTACAATGCTACTTATCTTTATAAGAAGCGATAAAGTGTGTGTCTGTCTGTCCATCTGTTTGTCCTTTATGCACATCCAGAGTTTTGGACCTAGCTCCATCAAATTTGGATTGGTGGGGTTTTTTTCCCAAGATTAGGTTTTTGCCTAGGTTTAAATTATGTCCAGGCCACACATTCTCACACAAACCCTAAAAATGGGTTCCGGGGTTGGCTACAGTGGAAATTGGTAGTCTGCCAAAAACCTACAAAAGTATCCTTTTAACCTTAGTCTGAGTAAACTTGATGATTCGTGCAAGTTCATATTAAATCCAGAACCTCTGTGTTTGCATGTAATAGCATAACTAGAACTTTGTGGGCCACATAGCAGGATCTTAAAAGGGCTCCCCCAGAGGTAAGAAAAACACATACATTTGCCCACAAACAGAGGCCCTGATTCAGAGCCGGACGCTCTGAAAGAGCGCACGCTCTGAATCAGGGCGTTTTTTTTGTGTGGCCTCCTGGCCGCTCGCATAGCTGTGGGTGACCACCCACAGCTATAGGGAGCGGCCAAGTTGATGGTCGCGATGGTCAAGACCATCGCGACCATCGGGCTTGCAACGAGACCCTTGTGGTAGGGTCTCGTGGCTGCAAGCCCCAGAGAGATTTTGGCTCTAACAGAGCCGAAATCTCTCCCACTGACATCACTCGTGATGTCAGTGGGGCCGCCCCCAAACGGCAGGCGTTCTCATGTCAACGTCTCCGTTTGTGCAGCCACCCCCCCGGCCCGCCTACCAAAGGGGGCGAGCTGTCACTCAACATCGACAGCTCGCCCCTTTTGGTGCGAGACCCGGAGCGACGGATTACCCGTCGCTAACCGGGTCTCGCGCATGCGCATGATGGAGCTGGCTCTGTCGTGCGCATGCACTGTGGGCCACCATCGACCCGGTTGCGAGCGCTCAGCGCTTGCGACCAAATCTGAATCAGGCCCAGAGCCCATTCATGTTATGCCACACCGACCCCTTCATGTTATGTCACACAGTAGTACCCTTTATACATATTATGCCATGCAGTGGGTTGGGTACGGGTTGCCGGGGCTCGGGATCCCGGCAGTCAGAATCCCAATGCCAGCATCCCGACAGGGTTAGGATACCGACACCTGTTGGTTGGTATCTCCTCCCCTAACGCCTAAACCTAATCTCCACGCACCCTAAACCTAACCCTCCCCTCTTAGTGCCTAACCCTAACCTTCCCACTAGTGCCTAACCCCTAACCCTCCCCCTACCCTGCTACTTACCTTCGGATTGTCAGCGGTCGGGATGGCTGTAATCAGCTGGCGGGCCGGCACCAAATCAACACCACTGATACCCGGGCCCCCCTCAATGGCACTGACTGGACCGGCCCACCTTGTGTGCATGACTGGGTGCAGGGGGAGCAGCGGGCAACAGAGCCAGCTCGGGCACCATAGCAGCTGCACCCCTTGCACCCACGGTAGTTACGCCCCTGTTTGTATGCGTATTAGCAAACAGTGGGGTTCTTTTCAGGATCAATGGAATGGGGGTATAGGCGAGGACAATTTAAACAAATAAAGGCTGCAGGTGTACATCAGGGTCCAGTCTTCAACCCGGGCAACGCCGGGTATCCCAGCAAGTGTGAAATATTGCTGTTGTAGCATTGATAACTGACCATACCCTGTGTTTAAAGAATAAAACTTAAATACTGTAAATGTCCTGGCTGTGTCACCTAATAATTATATAGAATCAACTTTTCTTGTTGGAAAATGACAAATAAAAATAATATATTTTTTTTTTCTCAAAGGTCATAATGTGCTATAGGAAGGCAATAGTAGGAACTGACCGAACAACAAGCAATATTTATAATCAATGTACCACTATTAATTCAATCTCCCCTTCCTGTAATAATATTGAGCCAGACTGTCTGCCTGGTTGTACATTATAGCTTGCTTTGCAATATGTATACAAACTAATGAGGTGTGTAACTCTGTAAACTTATTGATTGTAAGCATTTCAAATGCCAGACTCCATTTAGCTATTTTTCCCTACTTTTGTGTTCATTCAAATGTATAATTGAGTTAAGGGCCTCGTACATCTGTGATGGATTGTCGCGATGTTGCAACCCGGCATCGCAGGATCGCAGAAATCCAACATGTTGGATTTTCCCGATTTGACGATCGCGATCAAAAAATGATCATTTATCTAATTGGGGACATTTAACATGTCAAAATTCAGCGATCCTGCGACGGAACGCTGAACATCAATGGTGGGTGGTCGGCATTTCGACCCGGAAACGCCAACATTTCCCATCGAATCGCCGGATCGCGACAATCAGCCGCAGATGTATGGGCAGCTTTAAAAAAAGGATTACAGTATGCAACAGTGTATTTATAACATATTTAATAAGCAGCAATGGAAAATTGCCATGAAAAATGTTCATTAGAAAAATTAAGTCATAGGATAAAGGTTGTCCAGCATGTTTGCCATATGATAGATGTCTAAATGACCAGCGGGAGTGCACATCGCTGGTCGTTTTGACATTTTTGCAAACGATTTGTAAACGATTTATGAACGATTGAACGATAACGATATCGTTATCGTTCAATGAAATCGTCTAGTGGATGGGCATCTTTAAGGGGCCTATCCATTAGACGACTTTTTGAACGATCCGACCAAAACCAGGAGGTTTTGGTCGGAACGTTCAGAAAGTCATCTAATGGATAGCCGGCAAGGACCAGTGATGCGCGTGCACACTGGTTCCTTGCCAACCCCCGACTATCTGTGGAACATGCTCGACAACCTGACGACGAGCGTCAAGTTCTACATGTTCACAGATAGGAGGTCGGGATGTTCAGTGAACACCGTTCAGTGCGGGCACCACACCCGGTGACCTGAAGGACTGAACGCTAGACGTTCCGTTTTTCAGGTCGCCTAATGGATAGGCCCCTTAAGACTTAATATCAGATAATTATTACAATTAGGGGGAGATGTATCAAATCTTCTAAAGGGGAGATGTAGAAAAGCGAGAAGTTACCCTTAGCAACCAATAAGCTTCCACCTATCATTTTATAGAATGTACTTGATTAATAATAGCTAGAAGCTGATTGGTTGCTATGGGAAACTTCTCCACTTGTCCACTTCTCCAGTCTTGAGAAGGTTTAAAACATTTCCCCCTAAGAAGTGTTAAAAGCTGTTGCGTTATTCTCAGCACCGAGGTCTTGTGTAGAGTTTGCATATTCACCCTAGTGTTTGCATTGGTTTCCTCCAGGTGCTCCGGTTTCCTCTCACAATCCAAACATTTCTCTTGTAGTAACTGCCGCCTAACTCTTTTACTGTACTTTCCAGTTACAAGTAATAAAAGGTTCCTGCAGTAGCCTAGTGACCTAAGAGCCTGATTCAGCACGGATCACAAGGCCGATGTTTGCAATCTGCGCATGCAGCGCAGTGGGTTTGTGCGAACTGCCAGCTGCGATCGGGAAGCGATCGCAGTGAGCACACAGACGGCCTGATTCAGAGCCATTCACTAGATGCAATCGCTCGCACGATGCGTATGCACATTGCGTAGGCAGTGCTATCGCACAGCAATGCATTAGCACGCCCAGTATTTCTTAGAGCGTGATCACATAGTGCATGCAGACACCCACCAGCCTGTTTTAAGACGCCCACTTGTGCATGTCATGTCCAGGAAGTGTATGCAACCATCGGTACATCGGGTAACAACGAATGCTATCGCAACGCTTGAGGTTGACCATACCCTGCCGCAAACACTGCGAGCATTTCAGTGTAAAAACAAGCCAGGTGACGTGCACTATGATGCCGTCTTATAATTATATACACCCCTAAAACGCTGTTGAGATGCTCAGGCACGCCTGCGTTTGCACCTCCACTCCCCCGTTTTTAATGGCCAGCCCCTGTTACCACCTACAAACGGCTTCCCCTGTCACTCACGCTGCTGGGCTGTCTATGCGCAGTGAGCGAATGCATTGTGAACTTTCGCTAAGGTATGCGCATGTGCACAATTCATACCATCGATAGCAGCGAGAGTATGGATCTTAGCGAGCGGGTCTGAATGAGCTCCAGAGTCTTCACAGAGTGATTGACATGAAGTGACTGTTTGGGGGTGGAGGGGGGGTGGTCAGCAGAACACTGGCGTGCCTGTGCGTTTGAACGCTGTTACAGGAGCGTGCATAATTAAGCCCCTGCGATTGTATACACTGGCAGAGGTCTAGATGGCGACAGGAAGTTTAGCAGTTTGTGCGGTAGGGTCAGGTCAACCACAACTGTGCGAATGGTTACTCGATGTTTTCGATGTTTTCACTGACTTGCGGATGCATGTCATGGGAAGTGGGCGGATTTACACAGTGATGGGCGTCTTGGCATAGTGCTGCGGTTTCCGTGCGATTGCATTCATTAGCATATTTTCGCAGCTAGCGGGTGCGTGCGAATGCAGCCAAGCGCTCCGTGCTGAATCAGGCCCTAAGGCCCTACCAGTTTACAAGCTCCTCTCTCAACCCTGACTCCTCCAAAGAGAGACTGACTTCCCAGACATCAGATGAGTGGTTAATCTCTTCATACATGCTGCTCTAGATCTACCTCTGACCTGCTCCTCACCTCATCTCTGCCTCACTTTGTCCAGCCAGACTCCTCCTATGCTTCTCCCCACTTCTAGAATTCTCTTTATCTGATGAGACTTTCCCGCAACATTCCAATCTTTAAGTACGCCCTCTGATACCCCAACTCTTTATCAGGGTCTACCCTACTTCCACCTTTACTACTGTGCGCAGGGGCACCTACAGGAGTGGGGGGTGCGGGTACTGAATATCTAGGCCAAGGCTTGCTGGAGGGTGCCCGGCGGGGCCCAGATCACCCCCCTTTGATGCCGCATCCTTAACCCTCCTCTGCCTCCTCTGGAATGGAAGCAGCACAGGAGGAAGGGAGTAGGGATGTACATCAATGGTCAATGTTTGCCGACCATCAATGTTTTTGTTGTGATGGTAGTGTTTTTACCATTCGATGGCAGCATTCCGATGTCTGCCGCCATCAAATGGTAATGGTTCGATGGTCTTCATAATGCTGAGAGCTACCTGTCCCTGCCTGCAGCTCTCAGCATCGGGAATCTTGTCACTGGAGCTACTCTAGGCCACGCCCCCTATCCCATCCCATCTCGCCCCCAGTCCTGTCCCCTGCCAGCCACGATAAAAGGTTATTGCGCAAACAAGGTATTTTGCTCATGCGCAAGTCAAATGAATAGTTTCTTCCATCGAATACTTTTGATGCGATGGTTACTTACCATTGCATCGAAAGTTTTGATGGTGGAAGCCCAGCCATCATTTGATGGTGGGCTTCCGATGTCCATCCCTAGAAGGGAGGAGGAGGAGGGAGGGCAAGAGGCCCAAGTGCTGCTGCTAAGAGGCACACAGTGCCCACCGACGGGCCAAGGAGCAGAGGGCCTGATTCAGACCCGCTCACGAGCGCAGGATGCTCGCAAGCGGGTTGATGGTGCCCTACAGCGCATGAAGCTCCCTCCGTCGTGTGCATGCGCGAGACCCGGCTAGCGACGGGGTAGCCGTCGCTCCAGGTCTCGCACCAAAGGGGGCATGCTGTCGATGTTGATTGACAGCACGCCCCCTTTGGTGGGCGTGCCGGGGGCATGGACGTCTGAAGCTGGCCCCACTGACATCAGTAGAGCCAAAATCACTCCAGGGCTTGTGGCAGCGATACCCTACCGCAGGGTCTCCGTCGCAAGCCCGATGGTCGCGATGGTCTTGACCATCGCGACCATCATCATGGACTCTCGCTATAGCTGTGGGTGGTCACCCACAGCTATGCGAGCATCCAAGAGGCCGCTCCATTTTCATGGAGGAGGGCCCTGATTCAGAGCGAGCGCTCTGGTCAGAGCGTCCGGCTCTGAATCAGGCCCAGAGAC